>JASXSY010000694.1:0-250836 GCA_034509805.1 Sipha maydis | reverse complement strand
ATATTATTATTATTATTGTTATTGACATTATTTTATTTGTGTATTCGTCTGTTTATAATATCGCGTAGCACGTGGTTTGAGCCGAGGAATAATAAGATTTGATCGAGAATCGTATGTCGTTAATGATATTATGCACGAACATAGCGTCGTCGAGAACGAGAATCGGTTAGCAGATTTTCTTAGCGTATTACAGTAAAATATACCTACTTAGATCGTACACGCGAGTGCACAATATTATGTCCACCCAGTGGTGTTTGCATATACCATTATACATATTATATGTATACGTTAGGTACGTCAATGTGTGTTGTACTGGTGCAGTTATGAAATATTGTGTATCGACTTACCACGTAGGGGAATTATGCACCGCGTTTCGAAACGATACGCACTCGTATATATATTTATATATATATATATATATATATTGGTCATATCTACATGATATTATATACCTATAGTCGAACCTATGTTTACCGAATTGGACGGTTTCTTGAAAAAGAATCGTCAAATAAAAATACAAATTTTTTCATTTGTGTGTTACGACAACTAAAAAAAGTAATGTATACTACAGTAAAGGTATTTTAAGATTTTATATTATGTTTAGGTATTGATTGATTATGTTGAGGTAAACATTAATGAGATGCGTGCCCATATTACCAGCTTGTTAAATTACTAATCCAACGTTATTAAGAATGTGTACTCTATAAATTGCAATGGTTTAACATTAAATCATATATCAGTATTATATATAAATATATTTAATAATAACCAAAGGCGTCCATCATCAAAAGTCCATGGGGTGACACATTTGATCGGTGCTTTTCTACCTATCGTTGATTGTTATTGATGGTTTATAATTAGTATCTATGATTCCTAGAATTCGTTTTCTAGTGGTAAAGTTTTATCTATAAGATATAAGATTAGCCAACAAAATAAATTGAATATATATTTAATACCTATACATTAATAATTATAATATTGTATGTATAAATGCATAATAGACATGAAAATGCCAGAGGACATCTCCCCCCTTGCCCCCAGTGGATGTCTTTGATAATAACAGTACCTACGAAAACAAATGTCACGCGTTTCGTCGACACATCCCTTTGGGCGGTAGAAGGGATGGGTGCTCAGTGGTCGTCGAGGGTTGCAAAGCAGGCCAATATTAAATTAATGACACAGCATGGTATATTTTGTCGTCAGCGCGTTTTTTCACTGTCCTTTCCACTTCCGTTATAAATAATACTACTGTAATTCGCGTGTGTGCTGTACATGCAGCTTAGTATATCACGTTTAAATTACTATTATATCGGTTAGAAATGACGATTTGTGACCGTGAAACACTATATTTGGCAACAATTTTGAACATAAGCTTTGAATAAATCGTGAACGTTAGACGACATACAATGTGTTAGAACATAGTAAAATTTTTAATAAATCAAATGTTTTAACACAAAAATACACCGCATTAGTTAATAGCTATCCTTTAGTAATCCATTTTTATATATATTTTCCATTTTAATAATTTATTATTATCCGACATAAGCTATTCCAGCATGGTGGAATATTAAAAACGTTCCTTTATAAAATATTCAAAAGTTTTTGCCGATAAACATTTTTAAAACGCCTGAACAATCATAATAATTGACGTTTAAAATTGATTCGTAAATTATTATTTATAAGTTCAAAACCTTTGGTTTAATAGCAGTTTATTCTGTTTTTCTTTCGCTCCTGTCAAATATTTAAAAACAAATTAATTAATTTGAAAATATACAAGTAACGGAACTTCCTGAGCATACTTGTCCATGATTACATAACGTTAACGGTAAATGCAATATTTTAAAATCTTATCTTTATATTATTTTATTATCATACTGTGCATTTGCAAAAGCGATCTGTTAAATTGGTTAATGGTAGGTTTACCGTTTCGCAAGATTGAATACACGATTTTAGTACAAGATTAATAACACGTTAAGAATATGCAACTGGAAAAGTTATCAAGATCGGTGTGTCAAATATCTCATACTTATCTTAAAATACATAACAACTTTTCTAAACATAACGATACACGATACCAAAAATTATTCATTACAACAATATGACTTATTTAGAACAACTATAAACGTATGCACAGAACAGTGGCTTGAGTAATAACTCATGTATTTGTACATGTATTGGTCATAAAAATGATTTCTGCTCCACAGCTTTTTCAACGAGCACTTCCGATTAATGTCAACGACGCTTTTTTTCTACTATTATTATTATTATTATTATTATTTTTGTTTTTTTTTTTTTTTTTATAACAACACGTGCCAGAACCGTACGCTTCAGAACCGCGTTGTGTCGTGCACCATTCCGGTCATGCGCAGTTGTGCGTCGGCGGTAGAGGGTGAATTAGACGGTGAATTAGTGACGGAGGTACCATACGACCGTCCGCGGTCGTAGATGGCGCCGCTGTGGACGATATACGCGTGTTAACATTATCATTATTATTATTATTATTATTGTTATTGTTATTGTAATTTTAATATTCGTAAAACCATCGCGGCGCTCCTCCGTACGCCTAGGGGACGTGTGCCTGCCTTGCGCGTACCTCTCGACGTGTTCCGTGTGATTTTGGGAAACGCGTGCGAACCGCCGCCGCCGCCGCCGCCGCCGCCGCGCGCGTTGACACATAACTGCCGACGTAGCCGCGGCACCCGCGCCGCCGGCAGTAGCACATTGGCCGATCGGCCGTACGTCGCGTCGCTCGTCCGTTTTCCGCGCTCGCCCTTCCGTCACAGCCGTCGCCACCGCCGTCGTAATCCTCGTTGCCCGCTCACGCGCGTGTGAGTCGCGTGTGCTCCCGTTGAACTCGTGTGCGAGACGTGTGAACAAAGCACACACACACACACACACACACACACACCTCCCCCTCACATACACGCACACGTACACACACACTTGTACTTACAGATCGTCATCGCGTGTTCGTTTCGTTCCCACCCCATACGTTTATTTTCCCGTCGACCGATCGCGCGCACGCGAGTGACAGTGCCTTCAGTTAATTTTTTTTGTTTTTATTAATTTTTTTTTTTTTTGTTTCTGCGTGTTTTCGTCTCACCGATGCGTCCGTCCGATCGTCTTTTTTGAAACGAGATCCCTTCCGAGTGTACACCGGGGTGAAGATCGCGGACGAGTTGCGAGTCATCCAATAGCACTCGGTGCGAAGAAGATCGGCTCACGTGACACTTGTGGGTTTTTGTTTTTTTGTTTTTTCGTTCTCATCGACCTTTCGCGCTCGCGATCCCTACGAGATGGAGCGCTTCAAAGTGATGAAAGCTTCCGGGTCGAAGCACAGTCTCAACAAGTATTACGGAGCCACCGCGGAAGACGTGGAGAACACAGCGGGGCTGCTGGAGATGACCAGCGTGCTGGACAACTCGCAGATCGACGAGAACGCATCAGGTACATAGGTCATTAGCGCTATATCGTTATTGTTTATTCGTCGACATGATTTCGAAACGAAATAATCATAACCAAATGCGATATCTCACAGCGTAAAACTATTTCTGTTAAGTAAACGATGCAAGAAGGTCTGTGGAATATTCGCGTACGCGCTCGTAGTTTTCGTCCTTTAATATCTCACGGCCGTTTTCACGAGAACCACGATTTTGATAGGGAATTTTTTTTCTACCGAAACTTACCGGTTCCTATACCACCCTATTACCGATGTTCACTCCTGCGGTATCCGTTCTTCGATTACGCGTTCTGTTACATACTGTCAAAGCAAATTTTACCAAAACAGATCGTTTTCGCCGTAAAAAAAAATTAAGGCGTTCGTCTTTTATGGTATCTCCATTAATATTATAATTTCTCGATAAATTAAATTAATTTTTAAATTTCATACTTAAAGTGAATTATGCTACTTGTTTTCACCAAACATTTAAATTACTATAGCGCCCAGAAATTAGAGCTGGACCGATACCGATATCCGATATTAAGACTATCGGTTTAATCGGGTATCGGTTTTTTTCCTAACCGATAGTAAAACCGATATAATATTTTTATTTTAGTTATTCGTTTTATTTTTTGTCCATTTATTCAATGAAAAGAATATGTTAAATTATTAATTTGTTATTATTGCTCGCTAAGGAAATCTAATAAGTTTTGATGTATCACATGATTTAAATGATATATCGGTTTTTGATAACTTTATCGGGTTTTTAAGTTTTCTTTATAGCGATTCATAGAAATAAAATATTGGACCAGGTATCGGTTTTATATCGGCAATATATATCGGAAAATCAGGTATCGGAAAAGTGTTATCAGCCCAGCTCTACCAGAAATAATGTGTATAAAGTGATAGAGAAAAAAAAAATAAAAAATTTATTAATGAAATTGACGGAAGTGTAAAACAAAATTGTTCGGAAATTAAATCATATTCAAGTGTAGACTCAGAGGAATTTATAAGTGTTTTAGATTATAAAATGAATCACTTAGTTGTTTAAACAATTATTCAAAAATTGAAAAAAATGTATTTATAAAATAAAACACTAGCCATCTTCAGCTACTGTTGGACGACTATTTTGTCAGGTTTATTTATTCTCTAACTAGATCTGACGAGTATATTTCAAAAGATGCTCATAAAAAAATTATCCCCTTTAAAAGGTAAATCGGAATTTATTTCAAAATATAGGATGTAAATTACCTTAATTTTAACACTTAATAATTAATAAATAATCATTACTAATGTATAAGTATATTTTTTCCAAGATATTTGCTTATTGTGTACGTATTTTTTGTATAATTTATAAATCTTTTCTTTTTTTTTTTTTTAAAAAAAAAGTTTGTTTATTATTAGTATGATTATTATTTTAAGCGTATCCAATATTATTTTAAGTTATATTGTTTATGATAAATACATTCCATATGGATATAAAATAATATTATTTTAAGTTATAATGTACTGTAAATAGCATAGTATAAGCTGTAAAAGGCTTTAATGGCCCATAAAGCAAAAAAAATAATAATAAATAAATTAATTATGTATAATAATGTACAATAAAATTTAAAGTAAGACAATTGTGTTCAAGGTATATTAATAAATACATTTATAAAATATTTTGTATCTAGTATTTAGATACTTTGTTGGAGATATTTTGCCCCGAAAGCTACATCATCATAATATACGAATAGCTTGCAGGGTTTGCAGGTCGAGGAGTTTTCGTCACACCTCACGTTTGTACATTTGTTGTGTACATTAATGTTTCTACATTAATACAAATATTGTTTCTGATTACGTGCGCGAAAATAAGAGGAAAATAATGTAAACAAAATAACCATGAATTAAAATGATTAGTTTTTCTGTGGAGCATGATATCATAACATAATATTTTCTCGTAGCGTGTCATGCGATATGCAGATCAACAGGTATTTATCGTATCGTAAACTCGTAAAACTGCGTTGGTTTTCTGAAAATTTGGTTTCGTAACACATTGGAAGTCATTGAAAGGTTGATTTCATATCGCCCTAGAGTTACAACTGTATATTCTAAGTGCCGCATACGGTTTTTAACTGCCGTTCGTGTATAAAATGCTAAGTTCAAGTTTTAATTATTTAAAGGACAGATAACGAGTATATGCATAATTATATATATATACAGGAAGATAGATAGATAAATAGACAGATATAGAGAGGTAGAGAGAGAAAGAAAGAGTGCAAAGCGAAAAAAGTAAGATGATAATAAAAAGAATAATAATTGTATAATACAGATTATAAGTATAACACTGGATTGTACACTGTCATGCAATACAATAGAAGAATTACATTTTTTTCATTTTATACTTCAAAACCAACGATTTATGAGCAAATGGATTTAACGTGTTCACAAAAGTTTTGTTATTATTTTGGTAATCGGTGGTCTTAGGGAGTTAACGATTATATTTCATAACTTCCCGACGAATACATCAACTATAATAAGATTATAACATAATATTATTGTTTTACTATTTATCGATTTAAAAAGATAAAAATTCACAGCCATATAGTAAATAAATAAATATTGTCTTTGTAGGTACAGTTTAATGACATGGTTTGTAGACACTATAGTAATGTTTGTTATTGTTAAGTTCATTTTATTAATATTTAATCAACGAGTCTTATGATATAGACGCTTAATGTGTAGTTTCAATGGCATATTTTAATTATTACCATCTATTAACTATTATTTCTAATTACATTGACATGATACAAAGATGCCGTTTATAAGTTATGTTATTGATTTAATTTCAAAGTGATGCATTAAAATGAAAAATATCTTAATTTTATTTTCGTATTTTTGAAAAGTGTTTTTATACATTCGCTTTATTTTTCAAACGAACTGACTTACATTGGTTGAAAAGTATTAATTATATTTTTAGTATATTATAGTCTCCATCAAATGTATAATAATGTATAGATATAGATTCTCAAACTATTTTATTATAATATATTTATTTAAACGTAACAGCAATCATTTTTTTTTTTTTTTTTTAACCAAAATTATTATTTAGTTTATACTGAGATTAGAGTAATTTTAATTTTATGAAAAGTGGGTGGTTTTGATACTGATTACGATTGGTTAATTAACGTGTTTACATGAGTATCTTGCGAGTTATCAAAGAAACTGTTTACTATATAATATAGCGTGCAATTTAAATATGTATTTATATGCTGTATAACTGTAAACTTGGTACGTAATAGGTAGAATACATAAAAAGCACTAATACTCGTATAAATAATATGTAACACGCACGTAGTTCGATTGATCCGACAATGATATGCTGTTGTGATTTTGCCTGACTTGTAAGACAAATGCCTAATACGATAATAATATAGTTTGAACTGGAAAGTAACGTTTAGGGGAGTATAATAAAAGGTGTTTTACGGATTAATATTTATAGTTTGTAATATCGTAGAAATCATTCGATTTCATTGCGAACAAAAACACGGCCTTAAGAAGTCTTCATTGGCGTGTTCAGTGACATTATTTCAAAGGCTCAATCCTTTGGTTTTATATTAGTCATTTAAAGCAGTGGTTCTCAACGTGGGTGATATCACCCCCATTCGACGGTGAAGATCTTTTGAGAGGTGATGAACTTGTTTTGCATGGTTATTGGATATGTCTTAAACAAAAGGATGGCATTGTATAATATTAAATATAGTTAAACTATAACTTTTATATTAGGAGAAACTAAAAATAAAATACAAATATTATGCTGAGTTTTGTGCCATGACTTATTTGTAATTGTTTTCAAATAATATAGTTTCCTCGATTTATCTATAAAATAAACGCAAGGTAATATTATGTAAATATCTATTAGCTAGTTTGACATGCATTCAAACAGATAATTTTTTTTTTAGGAGGCGTTGAAAATTATTTTATTTTAAAGGGTATGGTAGCATAATAAAGGTTGAAAACTACTGATTAATATAATAGCGTAGTATCTGGATATTTTCTTTTAATGCGATCACTGTAGTTTTCTGTTATGGTGTTGGTACAAGAAGTTTAAAAATTAGCGGACTCGAATGTAAAAACGGATGGTATTGTAAATTTGTCTGTGAGAATTGTGGTAGTATAATGCAATTTTAATAAATTATATAAACATCAAAATTTAGCGTAATACATATGGTTTTTATTGTAATTGACAAATAATTATTGTATTTTTTTTTTTGTTCCGCGCACCTCATAATTAATAACTCTCTCTTTATCAATGGATAATAAAATACTCGTATCTAGCACATATTCTATCAATTAAAATTCTTAGTTGTGTTGTTTGTTGTTCTGCATATTTTAAAAATGTCAACATTTTTAGCATAGTTAAAATATTAAGCCAAATTGAATTACATAAAGTGAATATAATAAATCATCATCAATATCAGTATGGGTGTTGATGGCTGCGTTGAAGGTAATCGATTGATAAAAAAATTCAATAAGTATATCTACGAAGGGCCTTGCTACAACTGAGTTTAGGTATTCCACGTATGGTCAAAATTAAATTTGTTTGTGTGCCTTATGGAAGATAAACGACATGCCGAAAAAAAAACTTGCGTATTTCTTTAGTTCTTAATAGTTGTAGCCAGCTGCCGGGATTAATTCAGTACAGCCCCTCGAATACCTGACGCGTTTTAGATTAGATTAGGGTTCAGCTAATAATAAATAAGGTTTTTAAAAGATAAACTAAAAAAATATTCTATAAAATCAAAATTGAAAATATTTGTAAAATGATATGGATTGATGATTATTATATTCGAAGGAATAAAAATAATTAAAAAGTAAACTATATATTGGTTGTGTTTAAGTCAAATTAACAGAAATAATACCTATTATTATTTTCAAATAAAAGTTCCTTGATGAATATTCACTCAGTATCGTTTGTTTTTTGTTTGAATGATTAAAACGATATCAACATCGTGTTTTCACAATCTCAGAAATATCTTATATCATGATAATAATATCACTGATCGTTTATGAAATGACAATCCTTCTAATTTATATTAAGTGTTAATGTTAGTGTTAAAGAGCTAATGATTCTATAATTTATTACTTATTTACTGCAACTGTATTATTTTTATTTAAGACTTATTATATTTTAATTTCATAAACTTATAACTTTGCATTTAATACTACAAACAAGCTTTTTTTTACCTGCGATGAGTTTCCTTTTCCCTTATACAAAGCTATACAGAACTCGATTGAATTGAATACTGTAATTAACAGGTTATAAAGGATTTAAGTTGAAATCTTATCTTGTTTGACCAGTTTCCAAGCCAATACCAACTATATGTTATTACTTCAAACTTCAAAGCGATGATAGTATTGTATTATCGCATTCATAAAATGTTTTGAAATGTTAAAACTGATTACTATTTTCTTTTACATAAATTGTAATTTTTATTTGATTTTTAAGAACTGGAAAAACAAGATGCAGCCTATTTGTTTAAAATTCAACACTTGAATAGTATTAAAATTTTAAATACGATACATGCATATTTATTGTACCACCTGTTTTTTATAAAATGTCTTAAGAAATCATAGTTTTGTTGGTATATTTGGCTAAATTTAGTACCTATATTCAATACCTACTTTGTTTTAAATTTCAACGAACTTATCAATTTCAAATTATAAAATTTTGTTATTCCTTCAGTCTACTCAAAATTACGTTAAAAAAATAAGCAGAAACAAAATTTAAGTATATCTATACAACATTAACAACCCCTATTATTTTATCAGTAGCGAATTAAGATAAAAATTGATATGTGATAATAAAAGTTATTCAAAAATAAAATTTAAATATTGAAAGAAAAATTTTTAAATTGTAAAATAGTCGACCATGACTCTTTTTTATCGTAGATTATTAATAATTATGTTACTAAATGCTTAAGTCGCAAATATGTGTTCTGTTAGATTATTATCAATAGGTCTAATTATAAACCAGATAATTAGTGTACTCTAAAACTTCTTGAATTTACATGAATCATTAACCACCAAAACAATATGAACATTAATCTATAAGTTAATTTCCAGTTAGGAATATTTTTCAGAAAGTTTAAAGTGATTCCGTTTATAAATGTTTTATGTGTAATACATAAGGTGACCCATACGTCCCGTATTTCGCATCTTCGTCCCGTTGTTCCCAGGAAAATTTTCGGGACACAAAAATGTCCCGTTATCAGAAAATAGTAAAAAATAACAATATTTAATTTTAATCTATCGATGAGTTATTGTTTTTATTGCTTTTAACTATTATGTGTGCATATAACGTGTATATACTGAATTATTGCACGGTTGACGTTGTACGGAATTGGGGCTGTGTGGTGGGTGAATTGAAAATAATTATACTAATAAAATATAAAATGCCTATTGCGGCGAACGATGTATTAACATGGACGTATTAACCTAATATGTTTTAATACCTACATAATTTTTTTAATATAAATATTTAAAAATTTTTTTTTTTTTTGTCCCGTTTTGACTAGAAAAAATATGGCCACCTTAGTGACACTTATATCATAAGTAATTTTGTGTATTTAAAATTATATAATTGTGTACCATACATAAAACATTTGTTATATTTGCAAATAAAATAAACGTACACACACATACAAATACAAATGCAGTTTAAAATTGCAGCATTGAAATAAAAATCCAACTTCACTACATTTTGAGAACAAAAATTACATTTTATGACTATATGTTAACAATTTATTAAAATATATTAACAACTTTTAAAAATTGAAGTTAATGAAGTTTTAAGATTAAAATGGTGGAACGTTATATAGATAATAATTTGATTATCGTTAACTGTGTATAAGTTTAGTATTTAAAAAATTTAAAAATATTACTTTAACATGCATTCATACATATTTCGTAAGTATACAAATGTACTTGTAGGTATGGATTAGAAATATAACTATTATGATTGTAAATATAGTGATGACACGATAACTTCAAAAACATTAGTTTTCATGAACTATTTACTAAATTAAGATTACCTACCCATATAGAATTTAATCATTTATAAGGGTTTAGCATTTCATTTAGGAAACTTGGAACTCATCCTAACTATATCATCGTGGATAATACATTTAAAGTTACCCAATTAAATTGGGCAAGGTATTTAAATATTGAGCTTAGACAAAATGTGTTTAACAGTTATTTGTCGTCCAATAAGTCCAATGCGTAGGCAAAGCACGTTTTTACTTGTTCTGGATCTATTCAGTATTCATTGTACTAAATAACAAACATAATACTTGTAAAATATTTGTATTCAAAGTTTTTTCGTGGTTGGATAATGAAACTATTTATAAACTATTTATACAAGTATATTATAAATATATTCCATGGTATAATTTTTATTTTATTTGTTATTAATATTTTTTATTACATAATCTCTTAAACAATGTTATAATAAGTGTAAGCGATAAAATTAATAAAAATGATGGCTGTTGAAGGAGTTTTGTAAGAAGATGTCATTTAATGATTGTATATCGGTAGTTCGAAATGTAAAATATTAATTGAATATTAATTATTATGAGACTTAATAGAAAACCGAAATACCAGAAAATTATTTTATAATTTTACATATATGTTATGCAAAGCGATGTTGTATGGTAAAATTGAATTTTGTGCCTTTTTATATTAATTATTAAGTACATAAGAGTGTTTGATTTTTATAGAATCTGATTTGAAATCTATTTAATTTAATGAATAGAAATATAATTTGAAGTACAAATGGCAATGATATATTTTAATCAAATTTATTTAAATATTCTAAAACATTATTGAATATAATAACATAATTAACTGTTACGATTCATATTAATATAACTATGGACGTCAAGACAGTATAATTATGATGATTAATGCATGTTACAAGTAATACGTTTAAAGATAATGTTTTTTGTAGCTTAGTTATACAACATAATTTTATTAAAAAAAACTATGGAATCTTTATCACAGGGTACATCATGATGATAGTTGATGAGGATTATCCACATTTCTAGTGAGCTATTTAATCGAATAGGTAAAAGTACAGAGTATTATAAATGAAAGAATATATCTAACCATCGAGTGATAAATATATATATATATATATATTTATAAAATATCAATATAATGCTTAAATTAGTAATAGTCAGTGTCGACCTGGACATGGTATATAGGCAGCTATCACTACCTGTGCCTGGACCTTGATTTTTTTTTTACTCAATATACTAACATGCCCACACACACACACACACACACACACACACACATATATATATACATACTATACGGGTACATTATAATTTATAAATAATCAACACAGGAACAAATGATTGGATTATTTTCGTAAAATGCAATAGCAAAAAATGATATTGGAAATCTTTTAAATCATAATTTAACCTAACCTTATCAGAAAACTGAAGGTTTTAATTGGAGAGGAAAATAAAAAGGATGCTTATTCACTAATTAATTGAACTCAAAATTGTGGAATTATTTTAGAACTTTTATTATTGTTGGCAAAAAACAAGTATGCATAGTCAATTACACTGGAAATATCCAAAAAAAACCAGGTGAAAAAAATAAAAATAATGAAGTTCGAGTGTTATTAGATTTACATTTATTTCAAAACATTTTATTAATAATAAAATAATCAAGACGAAGTTTTATAAAAATGAAATTGTAAAATAACATCTACATATTTGTAGTTATTTGATTGATTAATGATTGACAGTACCCAGAACATAAGTGTCATGGATCAACTTGCAATTTGTGTTTGTGGCATTGTAAACGACTCAATATAAGAAAGATTACTTTCTTTAGTTATTTTTGAGGACTCTACCGGAATAATACAACTCGTTGGAAAAACTATACTGGCCATTAGATATTTCATTATAAAATTTAATAGCCAGTATCCACTAATAACGGTCTTACAAGAGAATCCAAGAGGGAAAAGACCACTAGGAAGACCCCGAATGCGATGAAAGTATTGTATCAAAAAAGATGTAGCAGTTTTCTTCCCGGAGGAAGATTGGCATATGCTAGCGCAAAATCGTGAAGAATGGAGGCTTTTATGTTTGGATGTGTGGTCTAAAATATTCATTGCAAGGTACATAACTTAAAATTAGTAATTTATGATTCTACTACATCAAATTTTGAAGCGGATAATCTTTTTAGATTAGCAGTCTGTAATTTTTCTTTCTAATTTCTATAAGATAGTAGATTGTTGAAAAAATTGTACAAGGTCTAATCAATTAGATCATGTTGAGCTGTATAAAATTCAAAACATTTTGCCAATTATTAATGGAGTAAAGATAAGTAAGGCTTTTTTTTTTTTCACTTTTGAATCAGTGGCGAACCGGAACTGTTAATTACAATACTTCTGGGCAAAAAATTATCTTAGTCATTGATATTTATAAGTTTTCAATCTTAGAAAATATCACTATTATTAATATGAAATTTGTCGTATTTCTCCAGTTTTTAGTTGGGATTGTGCGAGCAAACTTTAACATTTATACTAAATTCATAGCTAAATTATTTTAAAAAAAAATTCAAATTTTTAAACTATTTATTTAGCATCACTAATTTTATATTTTTTTTCTGTGACTACTTACTCTCTGTGTATCTTCAAACAAAGACACTCATCTATGCATAAGCTTGGTCAATGATAGCAAAATTTAAAATTAAATTAAAAAAAAAAAAAACGTAACGATGATTAAATTAATTCTTCGTATAAAAAGATTTTTCAGAAAAACTCAATGATTTTTTTTTTCCAATGAACCAGGAAAAGACATTCAAGAGCATTTCGCGGAAAAAATATTTGAAGGAAAGTCTTTTGATAATGTACAAAATATTAATCCAGGGCTGTAAGATAATATCTTTTTTAAATTATTGATAGCACATTAAATAGTATTGAAGAAATGTTTATCCCAAATGTGGATGTATAAACGAATTGTAGTTGATAGGATTCAAAAAAAAAAAAAATAATAATATACTGAGGTTATGGTACTTAAATAATAATATAAAAATAAATAATGAAAGAATAGTATTATTTATAATATATCTATAGTATTATCATCTATTGTTTAGAGTTTAATGACATATAATTTGAATAATATAGAGCTTGTAGAAATATAAAATTAATTGAACTTTAACTTATAATTTAAGTGATCTACTTGACACAAATATGAATAATGAAAATAATAATGCAGGAGAAGGTTGGGTCCTCAAAAATATTCTACATGGATTTTTTGATGACCAGGCTGACTCTGGTAATAATAATAATTTATAACTAATTTATTTATTACTGATAAATATATACAATACAATTACGATAAAATATAAAATTACCAGTTAGTTTGATCATATTATACTTGATCCAATACTAGAAATATTTATGGCCATAATGTTATTTTACAAAAATGTGAATAATGTTCTCTTTGTGGACTTAAATAGGCTGAAAATCGCTCAACAAATAGTGAGAAACTTTGAAATGCAATAATTATATACATTCGAATTCCTTTGACTTCATTAAAATGATCTTAACAAAGAGTTAAGTGATATTTAAAGAGCTACAGAGAAGGTGATATGGCGTGTGCGATACATATGGCACTTATGGTATTTCGGGGCCAACAACACGTCGGAATCGGTGGTGCATAAGCTATTTATTCACACATTCAATAATAAAACTGTTTGCTGTGAATTCCATTTACATTTTAAATTGTTTAAGTTTTTATTGTTGCGATCATCCGAAGATTCGACTGTGAAATTTATTCTACGATTATTATTGCTTTTGAAATATCGCGTGGTTTGGCACGGCTTAATATTTCAGATAACCATTCTAATCATATGTCCGTATCAACCAACCATCAGTATGAAACGATTTTTAAATAATTCTTTTCAATTATAACCATATTTATACGCATTGAAATTAGTATTTGGAGAAATGTTGTTTCCAAGATCAACCTTCGAGTTTAAACAGAACTTTTGTGGGAGAAGTGTAGATAGGTTACGGTGTATGTGTGTGAGTGTAAGCGTGCGTCCGGGATGAGTGCTTATCGTAAGCTAAGATGGCTTTGTGACGGATGCAGTCAAATTCAGTGAAGCACAATACCGTTGGTACAAAACCTTGGGTTGGCTGCTGTATTCTTCAGATATTGACTTTTGGCCGGAAATTGCTATTGTATGATTTTATTGATAAACGTTATTAAGTAAATAATTGAATAACAGTAGTAATTATAAATGGAAATAGATATCTAGACAAAAGTGGTTAAAATAATTATATAATTACATAATTTTAATGTCAAAATGTTTTAAGTGTAATTAAATAATGTTCTACTTTAGTAATGCTGTGGATTATTATAAAATATAAGTATATACTTACTTCTGTGCATCATTACATATTTATATATTTTGGTATTATATGTCGTATTCAGTTTTCACTAGGTAATAATTATGCTACTCGTGTAGTAATTCTAGTGTCTTCAATAAGCGTACTTCATCCCTAAAATGTAAGGATTCAATACATTAATTAGATGTATATATAATAAAAATTAATGTTTTCCAATATTATTATACTATACCTATGATTATTTTACATGCACATAAATTAAAATTAATTCTGTATGTTTGTCGTTATGAGTTATTGATTAAAAGTATTCCAAAAATGATTAATTTTGAATATCGGGACATCGTTCATAAAAAAAAAAAATAAATAAAATAAAATAAATGTTATCAATTTATTTAATGCATTTACTCAATTGCAATATGTTACATTTTATTATTGAACTAAACATTTTAATAAGTGGATAATTATAGTAGTAATAATAATTATTATTTTTAAATTAGTTTAAGAATTATTTTATAGTTTTTAAACATAAATAACTAAGTAAAATTGACTTATAAAAATAATTATTTTGATAGATTGACAAAATAATTACTTATGATAAAAAATATTTACCGAATATTGTCTCTTAAATTTATATTGTTAAGTGATTTTTTTTTTTTTTTTTTTGTAGAGTTGAACAGTATTTAATATGTTATAATTTATAAAATGGAGTTTTTATAACGGAGTGAACTAACTTGAACTAACTTATGCATTTATTCCTAAAAGTAGGCTGATTTGAAATTTATTGAGGTTAACCGTCACATATTTAATCTTAAAATGTGATAACAAAGTGGAATCGAAGAGAAAATAATCACAATATCTATAATAGTTTCCACCAAGTCCATTTTTATTTTATCACTTCGATAGCCATATGTATGACTTTCCTTCTAAGATAACTGATTAAAAATGTGCTATTGACCAAGTAAAGGAATTTTGATCGATATAGTATTTCTGTTACTTGAAATTGGTCGGGTAGCTATTAATTTTACTATAATATATTATATATATATATATATATATATATATATTATGTAGGAATGGACAATATTTTTTGTTGTTTTCTTAGCGTGGTATTATTTTTCGGTTTTGTGATCCTTCTGTAATTGGGGATTATTTAGATCATTCACGGATGTCACACAGTGTCTCATTATTATTTCAGTTTATTATTTGCCAGTTAAATTTCTAGCAAACGCATAGAAGTTCGTGCACTATCGTAACTTTTTAACTGAAATCATCTGTGCATTTATCTACATGCAAAATAATATAAAATGTTTTATAATATAATGTATTGCCAGTATATGGTATTGACATATATCAGCATCAATTGATAGCTCGTAAAATTCATAGGACTCGTATCCTTTTCATCCACTTTACTACATTTTTTTTAACTCTTACTCTTTTAATATTTTATTTATCAAAAATATATAAATTTCAAGTAACATATATGTTATATACAAATAAAAATCTTTGAATTATAATTATTACATTTATTTTTTAAATTAATTGGTATTTTTAACCATTTTGTAGTTATAGCATTTATGATTAAAATTGATTTAGAATTGGTTTAGATACTGATAATATAATTTTATGTCAAAAACATATTTTTGGACATATTAAAAGTTATATTTATATTAACCTACTAGTAGTTTTTAATTTGAAATAATTATCATAATATTGTATTCAATGTGTTTTATTTTTTAAAACGAAAACCAATAGAAATCTAAATATTACATCGTTCTCGAGTATTATATATTTTTAACGTGTAAAATATTCAATTTTTTTTTTTTGCTTTTAAATAAGTTGGAAGATATTTAACTGAAAAATATTATGTTGAATTTTATAACATACACTGGGATTTACATAATGTCCCATGCATTATAAACGGGGTACTCAAACCCCTAAATTATCGTCAACGATTTTGCTAGTCATCAAGTTTTATACTAAAAGTCAAAGTTGTAATATATATGTTACGTAAACATTTTTTACCCTCGCTTAATATTCTAATATTATTGGGGTGTCCATTGGGTACATATTTATTAAAACTAATATACGTAATGTAATTTTAATTCGAGTTTATTTTATTAAAATTATTAGAACATGGTGGTATATTATAATAAAGTTACATTTGACCAAAACAGAATAAAAACCCTTAAACTAAAATAGTAAGTAAAAAAAAAATAACTTATGTTTTTTTAGATTCTGAACGGAGTGAAGAATGTATTGATTTTACAATGATGTGTGTTTTTTTTTTTTTTTTTTTTGTGTCTGTCGACACGTTTTGGGGCAGTAAAAATGCTTCGATTGCCTTATGTAGCAACTTTTCTGAAAGGAAAGTGAATCTATTTGGTACTTTGGGGGGTCAAAAGTTAAAAATTTCCAATATTTTTTAAATGCGACGGGAAAAACCATAAAAAAATTTGGGAAAAACGGGAGTTTTTACGCAAAACCAGTTTTTGACATAATCAAATTTTTTATTTTGCTATAACTCAAAAACTAATCGATGTAAATACTTGAAATTTTCACCAAATGTTTAGATTATCGTTCTCTATACACCATTAAATTTTCAAAATATTTTGACTTTTATTAAGCTATTTATAGACAATTGAAATTTCCAATTTTTTTAATTTTTTTTTTTTAAAATAACGATAAAATTTTTTTTGGCCGGCCAGAAAATCTTGAAAATTTAATACAAGGTTTCTTATAAGTTGTTCCTTAACTGATAAAAAAAAATCTAAAATCGTAAGTCACAATTATTTTTTTTATAAGTGCTCAAAGTTACAATTTATACGAAATATGTAAAAATCACGATAATTTGCAAGTTTTTTTGTAGTTAAAAATTCATAAAATTTTTTCTGTTCATACTTAAGGTTCAAAATTTTAACACGAGGTTATGTATAAGCTACTTTTCAAAAATCCTTAAAAAAATTTCTACCGGAATTAGAGGAAAAAATTTTATGACTGTTTGAAATTTAAATATTTACGAAATTGCATAAAATAGCGATTTATTCTAAAACGATTTTTAATATTTGTTATAATTCAAAAAGTGTAAGTCGCAGATTTTTGAAATTTCTACTAGCTGTTAAGATTGGTATTTCCTTTATGTCATATTTTTTTCAAAATATTATATTGATTTGTAAGCCACTTATAGGCATTTAAAATATTCGATTTTTTTACATTTTTTTTTTATAATCGGTGATAAAAAAAATTTGGCTCGTACAAAATACTTGAAAATTTAATAGAAGATTCCACAGAAGTAGTTCTTAAAGTCATTCAAAAATTATTAAAATCCATAGGCACAATTTTTTTTTATAAGCGTTTGAACAGCGAATATTGACAAAAAATTACATGTAAAATATAATATACTGTATAATATTCTAGACTGACAATGATATCGGTTTTTTTTAAAATGCTCTAACTCAAAAATGAAAAACCGCAACAACTTGAAATTTTCACCAAATCTTTATATTGACGTTCTCTATACATGGTTAAGATTTCAAAGTATTTTGACATATTTTGACTTATTTATAGACAATTTAAATTTTCGATTTTTGTTAAATTTTTGTTTTTAAACATCTATAAAATTTAATTGATTGAGCGAAAACTCTTGAAAATTTTATACTAGGTTTATAATAAGTTAAACTTATCGTAACTATAAAATATCGGTGATCGGTTAACTCAATTTTTTTTTATAAGCCCTTAATTCTCAAATTTGTATAAAATGTGTAAAAATCACGATAATTTGCATGTTATTTTGTAGATAAAAATTCATAAAATTTTTTTTGTTCATACTTAAGGTTCAAAATTTTAACACTAGGTTATCTATGAGCTACTCTTCAAAAATCTTTAAAAAAATTTCTACCGGACTAAGAGGAAAAAATTGTATGACTGTTTGAAATTTAAATATTTACGAAATTGCATAAAATAGCGATTTATTCTCAGACGATTTTAAATATTTGTTATAATTCAAAAAGTATAAGTCGCAGATTTTTGAAATTTCTACCAGCTGTTAAGATTGGTATTTCTTTTATGCAATATTTTTTTCAAAATATTATATTGATTTTTAAGCCACTTATAGTCATTTAAAATATTCGATTTTTTTACATTTTATTTTTATAATCGGTGATAAAAAAAATTTGGCTTCTACAAAATACTTGAAAATTTAATCGAAGATTCCACAGAAGTAGTTCTTAATGTCATTCAAAAATTATTAAAATCCATAGGCACAATTTTTTTTTACAAGCGTTTGAACATCGAATATTGACATAAAATTACTTGTATAATATAATATAATGTAGAATATTCTAGACTGACAAACTATATCGCTGTATGCAACTGCCAACCCATCCTAATTGAAAAATATATTTATCGTTTCAAAATAAAATATACTTTTTACAATGTTTATAAATAACAATGTATTATATCCTAGACAAACATATGAACTCCGTTCAGAATCGTTATTCGTATACAATGATATCTATCATTGCATTCAAATTTAACAAATCCATTATAATAATGACCTATCCTATAAGCGAGTTGCACTCCACCCCTAACTGTACAGCAGAGCGAGGCCCATCCGGTTTTTCATATTACATTTATAATTGTTTATAACGATTTTTGAAAATGTATTCATAATATGTATATTATAATAAAATGTATTCATTGATGCAAAAAGTGAATATTCTATATTGCTTGATCTTTTGTAGTCTTCTTGGCACGAGTTATTTCTGTTGAACAGTACCAACAAGTTATTCGACCAACAGTTCCAAGTATAGCTCACTAGAAATAATGTTAAGATTTTTCGGAAAGGTTCTAATTATTTGAAAAATCTTATTTGAAATTTTAATAATATTATTTTCGACATTTTTGAAACTGTATGATTGTATTTCATCCAATGCAGTTAATAAAATATTAATGAAATACGATTAATCGATATTGCGTGTATAACGGTATACATTTTTTTATTACACAATTTTTAGTTAATTTATTTATAGACTTGCGTATATATATATATATATATATATATATATATATATATATATATATATATATATATATATATATATATATATATATGGTTTTAATGTTCGTTTTATTGTATATTGTATTTTTTATAAAACTCTCGTAACAATATAGTTTTAGTAAGCTTTTTGTGTAACCTATTCTATTTTTAACGATTTTTTGATCAGCTTTGTGAGCGTCTTGACGATGGAGGGGAGGGAATTTCAGAATCATTATTGAGTTGTTTATTATATATACACCAGGTAGCTTTTAGGTTCCTGTTATGAAGGGTTTATTTTACAAGATTTGTAAGTTTCTTTAATTTTACTTTTTGATAACGAAACTGCATGGGTAACACCAATTTCGCAGTAGGTAAAAACTGACAATTGATCCGTATAAATTCGCACTATCATTATATTGATTTAGGTATTAAAGGACGGAAATACTGAAAATCTTACTTCTTAGTTTCAATTATCGATTTAGAGTTTCGTTATTATAGTATTTTTCAGTTGAGTTTTCGTTCTGGAAAACTTTTAAATATTTTATATAATATAATACATTTTGTATTCCATATAACTCATGACGACCGTTCACCGAGCTATATAGAACGATTATTCAATACCCGGTCAATTTCATTTTGCACATCAATTTCACATAAATTATAAAACGTATTGCCAAAGCTTACTCGAAATATTCGTATTGATCCAATTATTTATTCATCATAAAATGACATCAAATATTGTTTTGAATGCATAGATAAAATATTCATCATTTATTTATTTTAATATATCCGTTCGGAATAATCTTAGGGCACATCGAGGTTATGTATGATTTTTATAATTACAATTAAGTTAGGAGTTATTGAGATTTTACTTTAGTTTATATTGATTATGAATAATTATTTTTAAGACGAACTCGAAGATAAACTGTTGAATATTATTTATGGGCACTAAAATATTGCTATAGGGGACTTTTATTTGAAAATCTTATATCAATACTAAATATTCGAGTATAATAAATTAAAAAATACGGTTCGATCACTAATTACTAGTGGTATAATATTATTTGTTTATCGATGATATGTATAGTATCCACGAACCTCGAAGAAACATAAAACTGAAATTGTATTTACATTGTTTAAAATACACAATTAAATACGATACGTGTATCATACTAAAAACTAAAATTCGGATTAATCGATTCAAATATTACTTTAATGATAAATTATCATAAAATGAATTTATTAATTTTCAGTTTTGAGGGAATAGCGAAAAAAAGTTGATATTATGTTATTGAATAGTTGAGTTTTCAGGATTTTGTATTTAAAGGATGGATAAATAAATGTATGTATCTGTTAAATAAGATAATTAATTAATTAATTAATTCTTTGCACTTTTTACACAGTATATAATATTATAATATTTATATTATTAATTTTAAAACAAATACAATTTTCTTCTACATCAGTATGTCTTGACATGTCATACCGTAAGTCTGTATGCTTAATTATAGGTATTATATTTGTCATGATACTTCTATGACGCAATAAAAATAAGTTATAATGAGCTAATAAGTTATAACGAGTTGGTAATTATAATAAAAATAAATTTTACAAATTTTGAATGTTTCTATATTCTTATTTTTTTTTTTTATTTCATAGCTGTGAATGATACATTTAAAGTTTTTTTCTTCCTTAGAGCTCTCAGTATTACGTGTTTATGTACAGTAATTGTACTTTTTGTTTATTGTTACTTCAAAATGGAACATACAATTAAAACAAATAAATATACAAAAACACTCGATGAAATAAAATAAATCAATATCATGATTTTATCTTTAATATTGTTATAATTTTATATAGGTATAAACTATCATGAATAATTGCAATATAAATAAATACTACAACAAGCAAAGAAACCTCCATATGACAAATGATAAATTATTACATTCCAAAGTTAAATTTCCGCTTTTTCCAAGATTTAACGCACGATAAAAAGCCACAATATCGTGGGTTTATAAAAGTGGATATACTAGTATTTATACTTATATATATATATATATATATATATATATATATATATATATATATATATATATATATATATATATATATTATAAGTATGACACGCGATATAATTTTGATTTAATGTGATAGTACGTACTTTACAAAACAATTTTACCAATAAATATTGATAATGATATCAGCTAACTTACATGTAAAATGCTAAAGGAACGAGCTGCGGGAAGTGTTGATGACAAGAAAATCCCAAAACTTAAAAAGAAACGTAGAGTGTTGACAAGAAAATCCCGAAACTCTTTTCTCAAAACCTGTAAAAACTTTGTCATGTTTGTCATCTTGTTAGAAAAGACAGTGATGTGTGAATGCCATTTTCATATTGCATTTTCAAACCGTTGAATTATATTTATTTAATACGGTTATATTTATTACTATGATTATTGTTATTCATTTTATATCAGAATAAAATCAAATTAAATATTCGAATATCTACTCAAAATATACACGATAACTAATATAAGTGAGTCCGAAATCCATGTCATAATATAGTAATATATATTTATTCGCGATTGCTAAGGAATTTTAATGAGTAATAATGAAGTCACGGAAAAATGGTCGTGACTTGAATGAATATATTATTTGCTCAGATTTTTTATTTTCTCTTCTATCAATACATTCATATTACTTACTTACATATTATAAAGGTAGTCTATTAAGGGTAGACATTTTTAAATTTTTTTAAATTTTGAAGAAGCTTACATAAAGTGTAAGTGATTTTCATTAGGAAGCCATACAATCATTTTATAGCTTTGAAAAGTAAATTTTTATGTTGATTTTTCTTGAATATAGGTTTTTCACAAAAATATGACACACATACACACGCAAACACTGTAGAGTGACATAAAAAATTATCAAGTAATACGATGAAGGAACGTCATAATATTATGGTACAGTTTGAATGCATATTTTATACTGGTATTCAATTCGAATTCCCATTAATATTCTGAGTTATTTTTACGTGTTCACAAATATTATTATTCTCATCATCATCATCTCCCGTTCATTTGAATATACACCAAAGACCCGGAAACTAATCTAAATGTTCGTCAGTTTTAATTGTGCCTGTAATCTAGAAATGAAATGAAAAATACGGACGATATAAATAAACTAAATTTTACGAATTGAAATAAGTTGTATCTATCAACGATGGTGCGTAATCTAGTTGCTTATACAACAACAAAAGTAATATCACAACAACTACACTACTCAACGCGTGATAACCCGATTAAATAATAAAAAAGAAACTTCGTCGCCATTCAAAGTCACTCTTACCTAAAATCTTGATGGAAACCTTATAAAAATATAATATAGTTTTGTATTGTATAACTCTCATAACTCTATGATACAATACATTATTGATATTATTAGCAAAAGCATAAAGTTACGTAATAAACTTAAAAGTTTATAATATAAAATTAAATAGATGATAAATGGAGACTGAGCTTAAAGTATTTGTCTTGCGCTAAATTTCTGACTTTTGAGCAGTATGCTATATTTTTAAAAATTCCATTGGAATTTTACCATCTGTTATATGTTTCCAAACATGAAATTTCAGCAATTTTGTAATAGAGATAACTAGTAAACTATGGAGCGTTTGAAAATTTGACCTTTATTAAGGGACTTCCTTTGTTAAATTTTTATGATAACATGATACTATAGTCAGTATATAAAATATTATTGGAAGATTTAAAGGTTTTTTAAAGCCTGATTGTCTTTTATTTTAACGTTGGGTCTTGTTGTACTTCCGATGTTTTCATAATCTTCCTAAACGACGTGTTTCGAATATTTGTTATAAATGTTGATTCCAAGTATACGTTATTAATGTACAATTTATATAGTTTTAACTATAAAATATTATTCTGACTTTCAAGTAAACTTAAATTGTCAACTAAAAAATAACATTTTAATAATTAAGTAGGATTTCGAATAATTTAACTTTCTGGTGTAAATTATAAAGATGTTTTTCAATAATTCGTTGAACTCGGAATACTTTAACCTTTTCAATCGTTGATTTGATATCCTTAAACAAATATAGATCATATACGAACATAAAACTGATTAGCGGAGTAGTAATCAATGTTATATAATTTAATTTGTTTATTTTCTGTGTAAGTAAAATATGAATGTTATTCGATTTCAGAAATCTGGTACTAATTGGATACGAAAAACAAAAAAAAAAAAAAAATGTTGTACAAAACAAAAACTAGGCGTCGCGTTTTTGATGCACTTTCCTTCTATAACACATTTGAATTTATGTAAATTCATAAATATGTATACACCATAAATGATAATATACATGTTAATGAATTGGAACCAAGAATATTTTTATAAATTGTTCAATCCATTGAAACGAAAACCTTTATCGGTTTGAATAAGTAACGAAACCGTATAAACGGTAATTAAATATAATTATTAGTAAGGATGAAAAAATGAAAATAATAAGCGGCCTTGGAATCAATCAATATCATTACTTTAAGAATAATAATACGTTTTAATTATTCAAACGGCAATGGCCTTTTAGAGTCAGTCCGACTATTGTACGGCCACAAAATATTTATTTCGAAATCAATATTATACAGTACCACCGAGTGTAATAATTATTTTACGGGCATTACATCAAATCTTCGTCTTATCATATAATTGTTCGGGTAATCCGATTTTATTACGAAAGGGGTCAGAGAATGAGGCAGATCCGTTGTAAATACCCGCCTTTTACTTCATGAATTATTATCATTATTATCACGATTATGTTTTTACTTACGTGACAATGTCAATAATTACTTAACATGCACATTAAGGGTAATTATTATGCTATTATATTCTGCTGTTCATCTTGTTTAATCGTTTCGCGTTCAAATGTGCGCTACGGATACTCTTAACGAACAAGGAAGAATATTTGATAAAAAAAAAAAAATGAGATTCTTTACTTTAAACAGTATCGTAAGACTATTGCAGTAATGACGATTTATTTTTGATAACATATTTGGCCACATCAAGGTAATAATATTACATTGTTACAATTCGTAGTGCTTTAAAATCTGCATAATATATTCATTTGAAAGCATGAATATTGTCTGTTGACACTATACGATTATAATAATCAACACTGATGTAGTACGTTTAAATAAAATACCATATTATTATTGACTCAAAAAAAAAAAATAAATAAATAAATGAAAAAAATATATACAAATATCGTATAAGGATGTATGTGGACTATATTATCTTACAAGTCTACGTAATTTCAATAATGTTTAAAGTGAGACTTTAACTTTTTAATGTATGAATAAAGTTTATTTCTAAATTCATATTTCAGTCGTAGATTTAAATTCATGCGAATCGTTAACAACAGCTGCTGATATATTATACAACTTTTATTTCATACCTCAGTTTCGATACATTTGTCGCAATAAAAAATAATTATTTTATCTTATATATTTCATACTTCGATTGTCAGGTGTTCGCTAACAATACTGGTTACAACCGATACAGAATTGAAAACTTTTTTAACATTTATTATTTTTATTTTTTCACTTTTCCTACACCTCGGAAATAACTTATTACCTTACAGTATCACACGGAAAAAGATTTGAATCGAGAAAAACAGTACCCATTACATTATTTGTTATAGCATAACCACTTTTCAAATTTCCTAACACTCGCGCGCCTACAGGATTTTGAAATGAATATAAAATATCGTATCGTTCGTAATTTACAACATTGTACGTTGTGTTGTTTATAGTATGAAATAAGTTATAGAACATATTGTGTACAATGAAGTACATTCGTATTTTATTAAATCCAAATAATTTTGTGTCTAGATATCTAATACATATAATGCACCTATAGTACGTGGATAATATGTGCATCGATATGTGTTTAAAACAACTGCAGTTCAAATAAATTTAGAACACTTGGCTGATATTCGTGTTAAATTCTCAGTTAAGTAAAGATTGTTTCTTCGGAAAAACTTTTCAGTACCGCCAAAGAATGCCAATGAGTTCTATGCTTATTGCATATGTAGATTGTAAATTGAAAACACGTCGCATTTTAGATACGTCAGTCTCGAAATTGACTTTTTTCTAGAAAATATGTATGGAAACAGAATAACCTGTAAAAATGTAAGCAAGAACTTGTAATAGGATCAATTGTGTGAATAAATCAATTTATGCTCAGTGGTGTTTCTTTTCTAATTCGATTTAAATTTAAGACAATAATACACTAATGTACTCATGATGCGAAGATGTAAGTTACTTGATTGGTTCTGGGTTAAATATGTTAAGATTGTCTAACTGGCAGATTTTTAATATTGAAATAAATTTAGTTTAATATAAAATCTAAATAGATTAAATATTATTAATATTTTACTTATTCCGATTAGAAATTCAAATTAATATTAAGCACGTTTTTGGTTAAAATGTTACATAATTTTAGATGTAATTTCTGTTTATTATTATTTTGATAATAACAAAATACTCGTAATACATCAACACTTGTATAATATTTGTTCGAATGTTTGCTAATATTTTGTAGAAACAATCCAATAATGATCATAAATCCACAAATTATCGAATATAACTTGATTGCCAATTCACAGTGTAAAATTCAAATTTCTATACAAATGGTCATGATTTGCATTTATGTTTGTGTTTATTATTATTTATTGTGTATTTCATTTAATGCATAAATCATGGTGATAGTTATGTATTAAATTCCATCAGTTTTTGCTGGAGTTTTAATGGAAATTGTCTCAAGTTTTTTTTTTTTTTAACGTTATATTATTAACTTAGACATTACTGTATCTAATTATGTGCAAGTATCACTTATATATTTAAAATATATCTAAAAATAAAAACATTATTTTGTTGGAAATATTATAAAAGAAATACTGCATATCAGTTTATTGTTTGTGTACGCACTTAACAGTTAGAACAAATATATTATTATTCATAATCAACAGAAATGTTCAATGGCAAATACTGCGTTTAATCGATTGAACAAAATGATTGGGTTTCTGCCAACAGTTACTAGTCTTATAGGCCATTGTAGTTGAGATTTTGATTTTTCATAATTTTTTTTTCTAATTATACGACGGATGCCCAGTTCTAATCTTAAAATAACTCAATAACCGACCGTACTTTTTTATTTAAACCGATGATGCCAAAGTGATGATTGCATAACGAAACGCAACTCGCGGTTAGGTGTATGTGTGTGTGTGTATGTTTCAAAAAGTATTGGTTGTATTTCAAAAGTCATTGAACATGTTGTTTTTGAATATAATACAATGAATAAAATATTCCAAAATTCGTTTTTATACACCTGTATTTTGTGGTTCATTATCTTCTGTAAGCTATTTGTTTTTGAATCCTACTTTTGCAAAAATTTCTAAATAAAAAATCGACGAAATAATAGTATTGTGGATGCTTGATTTTCCATTGTTACTCGCATCACAATAAAGTATGATATCGCCTTCATTAGTGAGGTGCGAGTTGGTGGTGTTTTGATCGCTTGAAAAGCGATTGTGTTCAACGTAATTTCTAACAAGGATCTTCCGAAGGCTGCACCTGACAAAAATATTATCTATAAAAGTTAAATTTTGGAAACGAAGTGAAAAATCATAGTCGATGTGTCACATAAAATAAAACCGATCAATTTTTCGTAGTCTAACACAATATTACTGGACATAACGGTACGAACAATGTGGATGGCGATATAGCGTGGGTACGATGAATCATTGCCACAATGATTATTTATGAAAAAAAAAAAGTGAACGTTGCGAACGTTTCGAGCTTGTAGTCGGAATAAAATAATACGCCACTCACGCTGTAGAAATTAAATCCATAGGGTATAAGATTTGAAAAAAAAGAACGCTCGCCGAGTTGTGAGATAACAGTAGTCAAGTAGGATTTCCTGTTGGGGACGGACGTTTAAAAATCCAAAAGCAATGATACGCGACTGTACAATGTTGAAAAGTTATGATTCGACGCATTAGGAAAAACAGAAACATTCTAAAGCTCATGATTTCCTGTAGAAATATAATATTTCTATGGATAAATGCGCTTTATTCGAGATTTTAAAATAATTTTTATTATAATTAAAAAATAGTTATGCCCAATTTGTGTTGCAACGTATGGTTTTAGTTGTGCTGAAATTAAATATTTAATTAAAAAATCTAGCA
Organism: Sipha maydis; assembly: GCA_034509805.1. Taxonomy (NCBI): domain Eukaryota; kingdom Metazoa; phylum Arthropoda; class Insecta; order Hemiptera; family Aphididae; genus Sipha; species Sipha maydis. The sequence goes on along the minus strand of JASXSY010000694.1, from coordinate 222,692 downwards.
AATATCGCGTTGAAAAATCTTAAGAATTTGTTGAAATTTATATTTTTAACAACGAAGTAGATTTTTTCATATTTTATTATTATAGATAATTATAAAAATGTGAATTTCGAGTAGCTTTTATTTATTTAAAATAGCCATGTTTATACATTTTATAAGTATAATATAATTAATATAATATTAAAACAATCTACATGAAGTACCATACGATCGTAATATCTATAGCAATTTATTAAAATTAAAATTAAGTAAATAATTATAATTAACATAGCACGTCAAATTTCATAATTTATCTATTTTTATCAAAACTTATTTATTCGATATCAATTTGAATAAGTTATTTTGCTTATTATATATTAATGCAACAGTTTTATTTTATATCTTAATATGAATTTATATTTTTTTATACATATCGTACAACTAGAAGAAAATACAGGTAAAATCAAAATAGCTAAAATTAAAATTAAAGTTTTTATTCTACATAGTTAGTACTAACATTATTAAGTTCAGGTGTATTTACTCTATCAAATATGTAACCTATAAAATTTAAATAATTTCTAGATCTAAAATCAACATTAGTAATGTATATTTAACATTTATTTTTTATCTTAATTTTTCAGTTGGGTTTAATTTTAAGTTAAATCAATAATTGTCGGAGTACAGAATTACATCTGTTAAATTATTTTTGGTACTCTTCAATTCTTTAAGTAAAAAATCGAATTAACACGTTCCTTCTCCATTCTTCTTAAATAATAAAGTTATACCTTGCTAATCATAGTTTGTGATACAAAGTTGAAATTCCAACATCGGGTGCAATCAAATAAGTTTGTAAATTAAAACAAAGAGTATGCTGAAATACATCTATTATTTTTTTTTTATCATTGTCTTTCTCCAAACGAACTTAATTTTTTTAAAAAAAAAAATGAGTTTTTTGCAATGATTCTGTTTTGTCAGAGTAATTTTCAGTGTTTTTGTAGGATTCACACGTATTGCATAGATCTTTATTTAGTACAAAAACCCAAGATTGTAATTGTAATTAAAAATATTTTCTGAATATTTATTTGAAGATGATGTGACCGGAATAATATTAACATCCGATTCAACTTGATTGTTTGCAACTGATGGTAAGTTTTCTTCGTCATTATTCAAAGTTAATACCGTAAAATATTCAATCTCTCGTAATGGTATCCAGTCACTGCGACTATCTACTAGAATAATTATCGAAACTTGCACTTAAAATTATCAGAACTGTTGCAAAAGTATAATGTGGTTATAAATGTAAAGAAAAAAATAATGAAACAAGAGCGAACCGGTGGTTTGTTTGTTGACACGGTGATCACCGATTTTATGTTCGCCATGTTTCACGAATCTTAACTTTAAATCTCGCTTAACTGGTGTACACTTATTGTCTGCTTAATTAGTATATTATTGTATGTATTTTTTGATATTTCTCAACGAATGAAACTATCCAACTATTTATTATTGATAAATTGATTTATTATGATTTAAACGTGTAAACAGATAAAACGGTTTATCTTAGTTAAGCCTATCTTCAATACAATTAATTTAAAACATTTAGAAGTGTGAAACGACTTAACTACTTCTTGAATCAATACTAACATGAATTGGATTCGTTCGTTTTAGCAATTCATTTAGTATAATTTGAATTTTGAAATATGAGCTTCACTCAAATAGGTCAAACTTTGTGTTGTGTCGTTTTTCTTCTGAGTATGCGAAATATTGATTTATATATATATATATAATGATAATAATACAATATTATGTTAAGAAAACATAAATTAAACTAAATACATAAAATTAAATAATTTTGACGTAGAAAGTTAGTAATTTTACCGGAATAATTTAAATATTCTTTAAAAAACCTTGTTCACTTAATACACATACTATAATGTTGGTGCTATAAAATACATTGGATTAATTTTTTTATAACTTGTGATTAATATGTGTAATAAATCTTCAATTTAATAATTATAGTTCTCATAGTATATCTGTTTGCTTCAAATGATGTATATAATTAAAACATAAAATTAATGAACGTTATTTTGTTAAAAAAGGTTTTAATGTTCGGAAAAAGTTCTTATAAAATAAGTGCGGCTGTTTCATACAAATTATTACCAATTTATAAGTTCAAGTGGTGTTATAATAAAGTGACTGGTTCGAAATTATTAAAATTTTAAATTTAAAGAATATAAAGTTGTTTATTTACCTGATTTTATTTTAAAACTTAACACTAGTCTGATTTTCCAGTAGCATAATCTGAATAAAAATGTAATATTTAAAATAAATTACAGTTTTTAAAAACTATGACACAACTATTGTTAGATTATAAACACTTTAATAATAAATATTAATTTTAACGTTAAAAACTCGCAATTTAAAACGAATTTCAACTATTTTGATTTTATTTTCTATTCTAACAAATAATTTGAATTATATAATTTTTTTTAAATTGATTAAAAATGTTAAATATCTTGACGCGTTGTATAGTAAACTATGTAGCATCTGAATGGAATATATAAAAACAAAAAGGCATTTTATGCTTTCATGCGGCTCTTAATAATCTTATTTTGAATCGCAAATATGTATATAGATTTTTATTAAATACAATTTTATTTTACTTTTATAATTAAATTTAAAATTGATAAACAATATTTTGTTCAGGTAGTAAGTATATTTACATGTAAATAATACACTCTTCTTTTACAGGTATACATATTTACAGATCTATTTCCCTCGCTGTTTTAGTACACATACACACACACACACACACATTGGTTTAACGTATTTCTATCTATTATACTATGTATTTGTGTATCCGAGTATTCAGTTTCGAACAACTCTCGAAAACGAAATGTTTTCACATTGTATGTATTATTAAAAAAAAACATTTTAAACATTTATAATTTTGAATCTCGTTCGACGTAACTGGAATAAACGACAGTTCTAGTGCAGGGAGTGGAGCATATAATCCGAGTTTCAAGTTTTGAAATGGACCGAAAGCGTAGGAAATTGCGATGGGATTTTGAATTTTCTCGATGCGTTCTCGTATCCGGATCGCGCCGTTGTTCTGTCCATGTTACGGATTCGCGCACACCGTTCGATACGTACGCGCGTTTGATCGCGGAATAAACAATGGCCAAGCGTCAACCGGTAAACGCGGGATTAAACAAACGTCACGCACGTGTCATTCACAGTCACGGCAGACGCGGTTTGCGCGCCAAATCCATATTGTCCGCGGGCACTTATACGCACGCGAAGTGGTTCGTTGCACCACGAAGTTTCGGTTCGGACACTTGCATACGCAAATAAATACAAATATTGTAATACCAGATAATGATCACGGAGGGCAAACAATCTGCTTTTAACTCTTAACTTCGACCCGAACGCGGTGCGCACACCGGACTTCACGTTAATTACGGTACCTCGGAACTGCCATTATTTGTATACGTGCCCGGCTCGCTTCCCCGGCAGGTCTTGCGTTTGATCCTTGATTCGTACGAACAGCGATTGTTGGTCAGCGTCCACTAACGTAGCGTCGCGGGGATTGCCACCGTGGACAACGGCGGTTCAAAACATGTCCCGTCGACGCGGCGAGAACCACCTGATGTGTGCACAACATCACTCACTCGGTCATTCTGCTGTCCCCACGAAGACGGCATCGGAACAATAACTACTCGGCACTCTGTTGTGCACCAATCCTTGGCGCAGCGATCGCTACATTTTCCACGGACAAATGTGTGCCGGCGGTCAATTCAAAATGGCCCATTCAGCGATTTTGCACATGATTAGCATGCGCAGTACGGAGTTCAAATCGATCGTTGTGTAGTTAAAACCGTTGTTCTTCCTGCCGCGTGACATTTCCGCCAGCCGTCGGTTCGGACGTCAGTGTTATGCACGCAGTAGCCAGCCGAATATCGTGAAACGCGTCACCGTTGCTTACCAAACCGATGCTTCGAAACGGACGAAGGTTCAGACGAAGGACGAGACTAAGCACCTGTAAGCGCAATCTGCTGCGATTCGTCGTGCGTTTCACGCTATGAGGGTATGAGTTTTGCCGTCCGGGTTTGGGTTCGCCGTTGTAAAAGGTAGCTTAGCTCAACGTTTGGATTCGGTAGATACCAACCGATCCATTGGTCACCGTACGCTTCGGTGCTCCTGTCGGGATGGAAAGTAACGCAGGTAATCGCCAGCGATGCCTTAAGTCACGTTCGGGTCAAAAGAATATTCTACCGTCTGACATTTGCTCACGAGATATATTTTTCGAGTAGGGTTCGGTCACGCGTTTTGGAGTAGGTAATGGATGTATTATAGTATAGTGATAAAATCAATAAGCCATCATTTCATATTCCAGAACGCAAAGTACAAAGATTCCTGAAAAATAAATTATTAGTTGACGCATCTGGATGTGTGTTAAAAATACCAATGTTCATCGTCGTTGATAATGTATATAAAGAAAGAAAATTTAAATTTAAATGTAACAAATTAATTGTCAAATAAGGTTTACGCAGAATCGTGCATGTGAGCCTGTTGCAAAAAACGAACCTGAAGCATACTAACAGTGAGTTCGAAGTAGAGCTCTCGAATTTGAACGTGAATTAAGTTTCACGTGATCACGTGTTTTTTGTTCACGTGAACTTAAATTTAAAAATCCGTGTATTTAATTCACGTGTAATTAATTAGTAAACCACGGATATTTATTTCACGTGTGCTTAAAAAATAATATTTACTAAATTCACGTGATTGCGTACGTGAACTTTAATTTCACGTGTATACGTGAATTTAACTACACGTGAAATAGAGACCTCTAGTTCGAAGAGCAAACGCACGTTTTCTAAACATGGTTTCAAATACAAAAAACCATATAATAAGCCCAGTTTGAAATAGATTACATTCACACTTCCCAACACACTTAATTATTATAACGTCAAACCAATCATATGAGTCAGAATGTACATGATCCAATTTATGTCTTTCTCTCTTATTCTCTTGCTACAAAATATATTTAACTGTACAGACCATGGATTCGGAATATTTCCTTTAAAATCATAATCAACTCGACGTAGTAATTCAATCAAAATATATCAGTTCAGTAAGCAAACGGAAATATAACCGGAACGTTATTTATATTAATTTTGTATGTACATTATTATAAACTTAATAAAGCGCATCCAGTACAATTGAAAAATGTGTAACCTGCAAATTTGACAGCAGAACAAGTGGTTGAACATACTCGTATTACTGGAGTTGTTGAAAGCAACTGTGAAAGTTTGTTAAAATCCGTCGCCAAGTGGACATAGTTTTTTTCCCCATATTCCATTGCACAGTTGAGACATTCTATTTCTGTATGTATTGTGTTGTTTTTCGTTTCACAAAACTGAAACGGGACAGATCATCTAGGACAGAAACAAAGAAATCCCGCAGACAAAAAATGATTAAATAAAATCACTACCATAAAAGTATACGAGCAGGTAGTTTTACAAAGTTTCTATACGTTTTCGTTCGTTATATATTTTAACTGAGTTCGGTGAATTGTGTACTATAAATAAAATGTTAATACACAGCTAGGTGAATTGCAGTCCGGGTATTTTTTTTTCAAGTATGTGAATTGCGTCCCCGATATTATTATCAAGTAGATGAATTGCATTCACTCTATTCGTTCTAAGCAATATAACAACACTGAAATAGCGCATTCATTCTTATCTCAATAACTTATCGGCGTACGCAAGTAATAAATAATAATTTGTGACACGAGATTTGCGAGAGCACCAAATGACCGACTTGCGAAGCGTTGGCTGGAGCACACGGGATATATTTATTTATTTATTTTTAATTCGTTACATTATACTAATAAGACTAGGGCCAATGAAAACAAAAGTATATATATATATACCTTTTAATTTTTTTATTACTTAGCAAACACACTAAAACTAATGTGCAATTATTTAAACATGTATTACATCATTGTAATATAAATGGTTTTTTGTTTTCTCCTACATATGCCCACATAGATTTTGAATCCGCTATACATTATGCCGTAAGACTTGTATTATCTAAAGCCCAAATTAAGGGATGTAGTTTTCATCTAGGACAAAGCTGGTGAAAAAAAAATACAATTTCTTAATTTAACAATAGTTTTCAAACAATACAATTTCGAAACAAATCAATTTTTAAAGTATAGTTTTGTGTTGCGATTCTTACATCCATATGAGTTACAAGAATGCTTCCAAAATGGTTTACTATACATTTCAGTTATTGAAGGTGATTGAATTGATACATTTATTGAATATATATTAAAAACTTATATTACAACTGCAATACAACAGATACAAGTTTTCTTCTAAATCTCTGGTCTGAATTTACACAAATGGCGAAATCGAACAACTAATAGTTGGTCGAATTATTGATTTATCGATATTCATCCAAATAATTAGAGTTTTATTGATGTTTTAAAAAATATTCAGTCTGAAACATAAATAAAAATACAAAGTAATAGACAAAGGATATCCCGTAAAATTGTCAAAAAATAATATTACATTCGAAAAAAAATGATTGAATATGATAATAAATTATTGACCAGATTTGAATATATTTAAGCAGATTCGTTTAAACTTTTACTTGTTTAAAGTGTATAATAAACTTTTATAATTTCAATTTGTTTTTTTATAAATGAATGAATAATAATTAAATAATTTTAATACATAAATATATAATTAAATTACAACAAAGACACAATTCATCTAATTTTATGAAAATGGAACGTGATTCACCAAAACGTCATTTTAATACCATACTGGTATTACATTATATGAGAAAATGTTCAACTCTATAGTGGTCAATATACAAAATACAGATATATTATTAAAATGAGAAACTAACAATGTCCATTATATTCGAAAAAGCTCTACAAAACGCACTGTGGTCGTATTATGTGTAGTATTATTCAATTGGAAAATCGATGGACTATACAAATTTATAAATGAAACCGATTCAACTGTGGAAATTTTTTCGAACAAAATAATTTTCCAAACGAGACTGTATATTGCATAAAGACATGTATACTCAGTGTTGGGAAATATCTAGATAAATGTATCTAGATAAAAATTATTTATATTTTATCTTATCTAGATAAATTTATACTCAGTTATCTTTATCTTCATCGAGATAAAAATCTTGTTATCTATCAGTACCAATCTAGATAATTTATTTAAAAATAAAATTTGAAAATTTAAAATGTTTCTATATTTTCATTTTTACATTTTTCTGTACATCATATACCTATGACACAGATAATAACTGACAAGATGACAATCTTCTTATGAAGTTTATTTAAAAAAAAAAAAAATTATTTTGAATTTATTTTGAATTATGAATTTTTTACCTAATATCTGTAGACTGTAGTATCCTGAATATTTTTAAAATCAAACATGAAATTATCTCATATTTATCTAGATAAAAATGTACTTATTTTTATCCTTATCTAGATGAAATTTAGTATAACTATCTTTATCTGTATCTAGATAAGAATTAGTATATTCATCTTTATCTTTATCCAGATAAATTATTAGTTATCTATTCCCAACACTGTGTGTACTTGAATCATTTTCAAACATAGTGTATTATCAGTTCTAGATTTTAACCAAAATGAGCAATAGTTCCATCACTGCACTTTTTTTTATCAATATCAGTTTTAACATTTTTCATTTAATCTAATACAATTCAACACAATTATATTTATTTTATATTTAAATAAATTATATTTAGTTCAAATGATTATTTAATTTCGAATACTAATCAATTATACAGGGAGGAATGATAATAACCAGAAATTGATTTTATTTTCCAGTGAAAAACCAGAAGTAGAATATGCTGTAAGCGTTCAATTGTTCTAAAATTAATCTTTTTTCAATTTACTTCTATTTAAAATTTTTATTATTGATATAATATTGTCTATTGGAAGTGATTTTAATATAAAAAAATAAATAATAATAATAAAAATTGTTTGCAATACTTTAAATAATATGTGCCATTTAGTCCTGAAGAATCCAGTTAAATGCGTAAATAACAAGATTTAAGTTGAATACAATTGATTCTGCAGAAATGGCTCGTATATTTGTAATCAATTAAAGTTTAAAATATTAAAACTATAGATTTACATTTATTTATCCATTGAATAAAATTTTACTTCACCTCTTGTCAAGAAGTGAGTGTTTCAGTTCTATGAAAAAAAGATGATAATAAACACATTAAATACTTTATTTCACAACCATATATAACGATATACATAACGGTAAATATTGCCAAATATTCTGTTATTTAAATGATTTTAAGTAAAAAAAATTACTTCAGCTCATCTGAGTTTTAAATAAATTTCTATTAAACCATAGCTTTTGGAATTTAAAACCAAAAAGCCGCCCAAAAGTGCATTACAAGCACACTTCTATTGGATGAGTAACTCGATACAGTTAGGGTTGGAAATATTTTTAAAACAATAATATTATTGATCAAAAAAAGAAGTCTATTTCAAAATTAACATGAAAAAAAAAAAAAAATTAAACTAAGACGCAAAGAATTAATATAAAAAACCGGATGGGCCTCGCTCTGCTGTACACTTGGGGGTGGAGTGCGACTCTTCATAGGATAGGTCATTATAATGGATTTGTTAAATTTGAATTCAATGATAGGTATCATTGTATACGAAAAACGATTCTGAACGGAGATGATATGTTTGTCTAGAATATAATACAATGTTATTTATAAATATTGTATAAGTATATTTTATTTTGAAACCAAAATTTTACAAAAATCGAAAAATTAAATTGTCTACAAATTAGTCAAAATATGTCAAAATACTTTGAAAACTTAACCATGTATAGAAAACGTCAATATAAAGATTTCGTGAATGTTTCAAGTTGTTGCGGTTTTTCGTTTTTGAGTTAGAGCATTTTAAAAAAAAACCGATATCTTTGTCAGTCTAGAATATTATACATTATATTATATTTAACATGTAATTTTATGTCAATATTCGCTGTTCAAACGCTTATAAAAAAAAAGTGCCTATGGATTTTAATAATTTTTGAATGAAAATAAGAACTACTTCTGTGGAATCTTCTATTAAATTTTCAAGTATTTTATAGGAGCCAAATTTTTTTTATCACCGATTATAAAAATAAAATGTAAAAAAATCGAATATTTTAAATGCCTATAAGTGGCTTACAAATCAATATTATATTTTGAAAAAAATATAACATAAAGGAAATACCAATCTTAACAGCTGGTAGAAATTTAAAAAATCTGCGACTTATACTTTTTGAATTATAACAAATATTAAAAATCGTTTGAGTATAAATCGATATTTTATGCAATTTCGTGAATATTTAAATTTCAAACAGTCATAAATTTTTTTTCTCTAAGTACGGTATAAATTTTTTTAAGATTTTTGAAGAGTAGCTTATAGATAACCTAGTGTTAAAATTTTGAACCTTAAGTATGAACAGAAAAAATTTTATGAATTTTTATCTACAAAATAACTTGCAAATTTTCGCAATTTTTACATATTTCGTATAAATTGGAACTTTGAGCACTTATAAAAAATAATTGTGACTTACGATTTCAGATTTTTTTTTATCAGTTAAGGAACAACTTATAAGAAACCTTGTATTAAATTTTCAAGATTTTCTGACCGGCCAAAAAAATTTTATCGTTATTTAAAAAAAAAAAAATTAAAAAAATTGAAAATTTCAACTGTCTATAAATAGCTTAATAAAAATCAAAAGACTTTGAAAATTTAACAGTGTATAGAGAACGCTAATCTAAACATTTGGTGAAAATTCAAGTATTTACATTGATTAGTTTGTGAGCAAAATAAAAAATTTGATTTTGTCGAAAACTGGTTTTGCGTAAAAACTCCCGTTTTTCCCTTATTTTCTTAGGGTTTTTCCCGTCGCATTTAAAAAATATTGAAAATTTTACCAAAGTACCAACTAGATTCACTTTCCTTTCAGAAAAGTTGCTACATAAGCAAATCGAAGCATTTTTACTGCCAAAAAAGGTGTCGTCAGACATAAAAATAAAAAAAAAAAACACACATCATTGTAAAACCAATAGATTCCTTCACTCCGTTCAGAATCTAAAATGAGAAATACCTGCAGAAATTGTTAAGACTTTTTTCTTATATAGCTTTACTAACTTACTTACCATTCCATTTAAAGAATTTATTTCCTCAATGTATTGATAAATATAAGTTTTTTTGTTCAATTATGAAACTTAAAACTTTCATTCAATAATAATTATACAATATATAACTATGATTTTCAACCAAGTATTTATTGTATTATAGGCTTTTTTTTCAATAAAAATATATTCAACCGAATCTTTCTTGGTAGAAAAACTTTTATAATTAAAGACAAACTTAAGTTTTTTTTCATTGTTCATTGCATATAGTATTAAATCTTGAGTACTCTTAATACATGGTTCAATTCTACAATGCGTACATTATTATGTCCAAGTGGTTCTATGAAATAAACTTAAAGTGTATTCGTTTTTATTTTCTAAGCATACAAAGCGTTTTTGAAATGGTTAAAGAAACTAGTAAACGCGAACTTTTTATGATGACTCTCTTGGAACGACAAAATGATGATTCTTTTACATTTTTTCATTTTCAAAACCTAGGATTTATCTTATTATCTTTTGAACATTAAATTAAATCTAAAAATAAATACTTGCAAGATTATACTTGTACATTTTTCATATGATTCGATATGTGTGATCGATTTTTGTCACGCCTTTTTAACGCCCCATTCATTAGAATCAAAAAATATGATGTGACATATTGATTTGTACGAGCATTTTGCGAGATAAACGATAGTGATATTAATTTGATGTTATTTATATACCTGATTAATTAACTCGGTTTTAATATTGTAAAATAAACATAATTTAATTTAATTTAAATAATTGTATGAAATTACTATAAGCCCGATACCAATGTTCAAGTTGGTCTCATTTAAAATAAAATTATAATTTGAAGTTTATGATATAAAATATTTTTTTGTATTTAAATTACTTAAAAATAAGTTAGTTAACCCTAATTTGACATTATTTTTTTATTTTTATTAGTTTACCTTATAAAACCGAGTTAATTGATCAATTAAGTTAAGTAATTACAAATAAAAATCACACCACCATCCTTTATTTCACAGAATTATCATACGAATCGATATGTCACAACACATTTCTTTGATTATGGTGACTCGGCGTTAAGAACTTGTGAAAAACCGAAAATCAATGAAACATATCGATTCACATGAGCAATTTGCTAAAAATCTCTTACAATTATTAATTTTTAGATTTAAGTCAATTTTCTAAAGATAAATAGATTAATCTCAGGTTTTGAAGATAAAAAAAAAAAAAATGTTAAAAAAATCTTCATTTGGCCGCTCCAAAAAGTATGCGTATACTAGTATCTTCAACTATTTCAGAAACACATATGTGAATATTGTAATCATTTCCTTATTTCGTAGTTATTATCGTTGTTTTTTTAAGATAATTTTATTATATATGGCATATGTATTTTATCATAGTTCATATACCATATGTACTATGATAATGTTTCGAAAAATGTATTTAAAAAAATATATGAAATCGTTGTTAATAGATATTAATCTGAAAAACTATATATCTATTTAGTGGAATTCAAATTTGTAAAACGTCGTATAAAAATAATTACGAACTATTTTTTATGAAATTATTGTTTTTAAAAATCATGTTGTATTAGAGAAAAATAAGAATACAATTGAAATGATAATTATATACTTATTTAATTATATGATTAACATCTTTTTCGAGTTATGTACATGAAAACTTCCGCGTTTCTAAATCGGATTAAAAGCATACAATTTATATTTGTTAATAAAAGTTAACACCCAATGTATTTGTAGAACTAGTTTGCCATATAGTGGCGTAATTTCTATGAAAACTTTAACGCAATTATTCTGTTGATTTGCCTGAAAACAAAATATTATTTGCCTCGCTGGTGCGTGATTAAGTTTAGAGCACTTCAGATTTTCACGTATTTTAAAAATATAAGGTGTAATTTAAGAGTCAATAATGCATTTATTACGTGGAAACGAACGTTGAAAAATGTGCATTGAACTGGATTTAAGTGTGTAAAGTAGTTGAAAATGTGAGATATTCGATTTTGGCTCAAGCATAATTTATTTTTTTTTCACCACTGTCACACGAAACTAAATACTGATCAAACCAACGGAAAAAGAAAATCAATGTGAAGATGTAAAAAACATTCGGTGAAACGTCGAACACAGTGTTCATTTCGTTAAGACATTTTATTTTTTACTTTTTTGATTTTCTCTTTACAACTGCAACTTTCAATGCACACACTAACGTAACAGTCTGCTTCAACCGATTCGCATTCATTCGTAACTGCCTATAATTTATAATGGAAGCGTGTGAAATATTTCAGCCGACCGTTTAGAGTACAATGTTTTGGACTTTCCTTACAAGAGATTATTCCCTTATTAATATATGTAATTAAAACACGCGACATGAAGTGGTTTTCACCTCATGTCGCGTGTTTTAATTACATATTTATCTCCAATTCTGATTACGTGTATTCTCGTAAGTTAGGAATGTCAAACTCATAATACCTATAAATTGGAGTAAAATATTAAATAGGATGCTTAACGTGAGTTGCGGAAAAAACTTGTAAATATAAAATCATGTAGAAATTCTTTATAATTTTACTCTAAGTATTTATTTAACAGACATTTGCTTTGCATGCTACCTTCCTCCCACTCGTATTTTGTAATTTTCGAACTACCGTATTATTTATATCACTGTTTTTGTACTCTGAGACATATATTTAAAAGTAAATTAAAGTAATATTCAAAGTAAACCTATGATAGTAATATTAGAAAGTTTTATGTTATATATGGAAGAGAAAATATGAAAGACAATAAGAGAGAAATTTTTAATTGCAACAAAATTCGATATATTTATTCATCTTAAATAATATCACAAAATTATTCATTTTTCACATAATTTCATTGAACGAGTATATTCTCATTCATGTTTGTTATAAAGGATTCCAAATCTAAAAATGTTTTTGTTGAATTTTTTAATGTGGTCGACTAGTCAATCAAAACTTCCATGTATTTTTTCGTCATTATGCTTTATCGCGGGAATCTAACTAATTGATTTAGTGATTTACTTTTATTTATGCTTGTAAAACAATATATGTAGACAACCGTTATTGTGACGGGACCATGTGATAAATAATGCAAAAATGCCACTACTAACTCACCGCGTTTTAATGTGAATATTGTGTTCTGGATCTTTGACAGGATTTTATAAGTATTAAGTACTCTAAATTATCTCGAATCAACTGAATGCGTTAATTTTCTAAATCCATACGACCATTAACACTGTTAATGTACATAAACTGGATGGACATCAGGAAAGAAGGGGACGATGACGTTAGTTCTTCGAGTGTTACGAAATAATAATAACGCGAACACAAAACCGACAAATGTATAAATTTGATACAACAAGGGTTAATATTATTATTTTATATGAGCGCAAAAGGATAATTTTTTACCCTAGTCACCGGGTGATGAAGTGATGTATGAATCCTGATGGTATTTAATTGCCTACCACTTTTGTCCTATTGATACATACATATATATATTCCATTTGATCGTGTCAAATGGCCATCTAACTCGGACAATACACAGTAGATTTGATTTGCTTATGAATCTGGTGTGGAACGTTTTACAGTGGGTTTTGTCTATAATAGAAACCATTTCAACTTTGAGATCTTTGTGTAACGATAGGTTTAAAACATATTATAGCGCAGATGTGATTTGGCGAAGAGAGATCTACTAGATTGCATGGCACATTCCTATATTTGGATGCTATACAATTCAGATGCGTTTAAACATTGATTTATACATGAGTAGTTTGTTGTTGATCGAAAGTTTGGACTTGAGAATAAGGTTGGAATTAGCAAAATATTTTATAGATGTTGTTTCACAAGCTGTTAGATTTAGAAGTACGAGTTCTTATATGGTGTTTCTTATCATCTGCATCCATTAGTATTACGATTAGTAATATGCTATCAATTTTCAAATAACCAACATTTTCCTAGTTCAAATAATCAATATTTGTTTTTGAAAAAAATTAACGAATTTATAATTGTATTTCATGATTCTTTTGGTCTATACTTCACAAATTAAGTTTAACGTTTTATAATAATAAAACATTATTATCATCACGGAGCTGTATAAACTATTAAAATTTATAAAATAAAAATAACTCGTAATTTCTAAAAAAATTATGCGATCACTTTAAACAATAATTTATCATATTATTGATTTAGTTAAAATGTTGTGGGAAATAAAAATTTTTTCCTGAAAGGGGGAGAGGAGAAATATGTTTAAAATACATTGTTAACTGAATAGGTTTATGATAACGATTTAGTTGTTTTTTCAAGTGTTGTGTTTAAAATCTGAAAAAAACAAAAAAAACATACCTACCGAGATTCAATTATACATTAGCTTCTGATCGATAATCTATGATATTACGATTGATTTCGATTAAAAATGTGTACCGTTGCGCGTTCAAAAAAATCAATGAGCATCGCGGCGCTGGCGTACAAATGATTTGCTTTCGGCATCGAAAACACATATGACTCCCATCGACTTTTGCTCAACGTAAGATGTTATCGTACGCGGTCGAGACAAACATTTTACAACAAACGTACCGTTTCCCGTCACGCAAGCGACCGACTGGTGAACGTCACGAGACGTGATTCGCGCGGCTTTTTGATTTTTTTTTTTTTTCGGGGGTCTCGTCGGCGCGGCGTGCAGAAAACCGCACGCGAGTCGTTTGTAGACAAAACCGCCGCCCGTGTACCGTAGTCGCGTTAATCGTGCGTCCGCGGAACGAAATAGGTTTTTGTCGGCGCTACGACGCGCACGATGCAACCGTACGACGTGTGTGGCACGTACGCCGACGCACGTGCGCGTAATAATGTTGCGCGGCCGCGCCAGGGCCGGAGCGCGTTATCCCCGGCATCATAAATCACCACCGCGGGTGTCCCGTGTGGGCACGGCGCGCGGGCCAGGATAGCGCCGCGGGTGGGTGGTGGGTGACGCCGAAGTCATCAACGCTCCGATTGGAAAACCACACGCCGGAAAGCCAATTAAAAAGCCATTAACGTTGGCGATTCGTCGCGGGGCCCCGGAGCGAACTGCAGTCGAAACGTCGCCCTGAAAAACTGCACGCGAAATATTCACACACGTCGGGGCTGTGGTTGACGCATGACCATCGCGCACGTTCTCCGTATCGTTAGTCAAACGCCGCCGGGCTAAATCTAAATCTCGTCGCGACGATACGCAAAACTACAAATCTGTGGCGCGAGGCCCGTGACTTCGGCGCTTAATCAAAATTAATTGCGTAGGTGTTATTGTTTACCTTGGTGGACGACGTAACGTATTTGACCGTTTTCATTTTCGCGACCCGTAACAAATAAATCGTGTTAAACGGCAAATTAAACCGTAGATGACACACACACACACAAACACGTGGACGACATTAATTACAATTACTTATATAATCTAATACGTGCAAACATATGAATATACATAAATATATACATATAGGTATGTGCACGCATGTACAGCGGATTATTTATGTATAATAATATATTAACCGTTAATTTTATCGTTATCGTTTTGCATTTGAACGACCGTGCAAGTTTATTCGCCGAGTCGGTACAATATAATGCAATATATGTTATTGCAAAAAACTTTTAACGAATAATGAATTTGATAATTGGTATATAATATTGACCGGTATAGTATCAAATATCACCTATGTATACAAATGGGTTCTCGAGTTGGTGTTGTATACGTATATTGTGTATATATATATATATATATATATTATATATTGTTCTGATTCAAAACCAAATCGCGCATGTCTCTTCTTCTTTATTTTAACGTTAGCAACGGTAGAAAAATCTTAGTTGCGTATAAACCGCGTGCGTCATAATTTTATTTTTCCGACTGAAGTCTATTGTTAGTTAGCAGCAATGCTCGAATGAAAAAATAAAAGGAGAGGGACATCATAACTTACAAAAAATGAGCATACCTGAAACATTTTTTTTATCAAAAAAGAAAAAAAAAATATGAGGCCATGTCCCATTAGTAAGGGTTATGGTTGTTGGAAAAACAGTTGAGATGTACCATATCCCTGCGTCCTTTCCGTATTCGACCATTGCATAAGCCAACTGATTTATAAATGCAAATAAAACACGTGTGCGTATGGATATAGTATAGAAATGAATCGTTCGATTTTTCTCGATTTTAATGTGAGTCTTATTGGTAAGGTGTAGATCATGAAATGTGTCTGTAAAATATCTGTTTGCCATGTCGTTATCTAATACAATGAAACCTCTAAATAGTGGACAATCTCGACCACCAAAATGTCCGTTATTCGGAGGTACCTGTTATTCAGAGGGGATACGTTTTTGAAATTTTTTAGTTATTTTCATAAATGTTATGCCTTTTTCAAAATGTTTCAAGCCACCCGTTTGAAGCTTTAATCATTTAATCCGTGAACTTCATCAATTTGTTTAGCCTTTTCTATATCGTTGGTCCAGAAACTGCCAAATTGTTTTCCCGAGTTTTTCTAGACCAGAACAAAACTTCTTTGTCAATTACACACACGCTTTCACATTTCCTTAAATTCATTAATTTACGTTCTTAATTTCCATTTTCAACCTATGTTTATAAATTTCTTCTGTGTTACATACAATATCTGGAATCTGTGTGTTTCCAACTTGAAAATTTTCTGAGAGTGCACGGATTTCCCGTTGCTTTTACAGTAATTTACAACTTTTTTACGGAGCGACACCACTTTCGTTTTAACGTATTCATCACGTCAAAATCATCGTTGACATAATTCTGTTATAACACATATAACCACTAACCGAATTCGTCGTAATTTTATCGTCCCATATCGAGTTTGTTTTTATAATTGCATTATTACAAGAGTTCATATGAATGTGAATATGTACTATTTTCAAATAAATATAAAAATAATGTACGCTATTCGGAGGTTTTCTCGAAGGTTTTCTCATTTCCAAAAAAAACGTCTGCTTTAAGGGGTGTCCATTAGTGGAGGTTTCACTGTACACTGTATTGGTACACCATTACTGCAGTCGCGGTTTAAGTGTACTGTTATGAAGTTAATTGTTGTTTTCACTGTATGGGTATTAGAACAATTGTAAACACATACATGTACAACTGTACTGGATAATAACTACTACACGTAATTTTAAACTTTCCGTAAATGAAATATTCCAGGCCATTGATCATTTGTATTATATCATCAAAGCTTTAATGAATAATAATGCACGAATCACAAAAAATATAACACGTACCACTAGACAGTTTGTTCCTTTAATAACAAATTAACAGCATATACCATAATGTTTCTATTTTATTCACTATGAGTATTATGTTATACAATAACTTTGTCATAACGAAATTTGAAATTAATCATTATTGACAAAAAATAACAATAATAATAACATATTTATACTATTTTATTATAATATAGGTATGTGGTTTATTGTATATAATACATATGAACATGTTGTATGTGAATTTATTTTTCTAAAAAAGTTTGGGAAAACAAACATGGTTAAAATATGCCGTTTGAAAAATATATCGTATTAAAACGGGTGTTTTTCAATTTTATTCTCTAAATGAAAATCGAGATAAAGTATACGGATAATGCCGATATTGATAGTGTTCAAACGTAATAAATGTTATGTATTCAAATACAATGCGATGTAAATTGTTTCGAGATGTTGGTGAAATCGTTAAATGCAGAGAATACCAAATAATATATCATCTGCACTTTGGTATATTGAATACATTATGTAACGGTAAGACAAGTGCTTTTTGTACGTGATCTTATATTTTTCGTTTTTATTTCGCGTTTATTTTAATAATTTATTAAAACACATTTAAATGTATAGTTATATACAGATAAAGTCATGTAAACATTTGATGATTTCGTTATTATTAATATTTATTTGTTTTATCCAAACGACGTCCCCCCGTAAGTATACAACGAAACACATGTCGAAATAAACGTATAATAATACACTATTTTATATTCACAAATTATGAAAATCTATTAATAGTACAACCCGGTTTAACGTGAGCTAAAAAAACTCACACGAATCCACAGCAGACATGTGTTCACGTTGGTCTAGCTTAAAATTAGGATAAATAGTTTTTAGGTCGAACGCACTGTGCGAAATAATGTTCCAATTACATAAAAATAGCGTTCATATAAAACATTGAAATGTTCTTATGAAACTTACACAGCCAACTCGTTAGGAAAACGAATGAAAACAACATTTTCATAACTATTTTTTTTTAACATCAAAACCACAAATAATATTAAATGCATACACTTATACTGTCTATAATGAAATATAGGTAACTCTTTATAAAATTTGTAAATTATTAACTTTTTTTTTTTTTTGTTTCCAAACGAACCTATGAAATCTTACTATGCGTTCCTTTTCGAATTAATTTTTTTCTTTAAAAGTAGATGCGCATTCACTTATCAACTTTTAAATATTTGTGTATGGTATAATGTGCATTATAGTCAATTTCATGAATATAAGATTATAAGGTTTATACTTCAGGTAAGGTATTACAAAAACAGTGAGACTCAACTATGGATTGAGAACACTTGAATAAATCGTTACATTATTTATGTAAAATGCATATATTTTTTATTTCCTCTAATGGTATTATACGAGTAAATTATTAGAATAAGGAAATTTATCTTAATATTTTATACAAATTATTTTCTGCTTTTAGAAAACTTTCTAAAATTATATGTTCATGAATAATAATTATTAATATAATACTAATTATTAATAGTCGTATATTAATTGGTTAAATAATCAAAATTAAACTATAAGATATTGTTACTAATCTACAGATTTATTTGTGCAAATTGTTATGTGAATCAATCAGTCATATCGGCTGTAATAATGAGGGGTATTAAATATTTTTCGCATTCCAAATATACCGAGCACCGATAATAAAAACCTCGTTAAACAAATAACTCATTATTATTATAACCATAATATCGATGCTCGGACATTCCGATTGACGCGAATCAATAATGAGGGGACTACTGAAGAGGCCGTATTGTTTTTTAGTCCTTTAGGTGTGCGCACGAACAACACAATAACCCGATTGTGTGTACATGAGCTCGTTAAAAATATCCATTCAAATCGATCGGATTGAGTTGTAGTATTTTCACAATGACGTGATTATAACAGCTAAAGTTATGCGTTTCTTTGTAAACGGTTTATGTAAATAATTGCGATTTTATCTTTGGATTTTACTGTCTGTGAAATATAATCGAGATGACCAAATCGCACTTGTTACTTAAAAAAAAGGCAGAATTGCACTTTGGTTGAAAAAAATATAATGGTCGAACTGCAGTCGGGTAAAAAACAGGCAGTGATCGAACTGCATTCGGCCAAAAGAGAAGTTAAAACTTTATGCGGTTTTCCACAATAAATCTTCACGTATACATGCATAAAAATAATTATAACCATATAATATTTGTACATAAAAAATGTTGTTTCAACTATACCTATAAGTATTTAATATAAACTGCCTTTATATAAACATTATAAATAATACGAATCATATTTTCATGAATGTTGCTGCACAATTACAAGTATATTTTTATATTTTAATTCAGAATTTTAACATAATACTTGAACAATATGGTACCACGAAAAAAACATAATATATTGGAAAATATATTTATTTAAATACTCAAAATTGTATTATAAAGTTAAATTTGTTATTACTACAAAGTTGAAAACTACAATAGATCAAATTATAAGTAGAAAGGGAAATTAGTATTTTATAAACGTTTAACCACTTTAAAAGCATAATATTTTTGTTAAAATACCATTTATGAGCTCGAATGCAGTTCGACCACTACCTGGTTTTTATCCGAGTGCAGTTTGACCATTACCTTTTTTAAACCCAAATGTAATTCAACTAAAATAAGTGCAATTCAACCATATCCATTTTTACGACCGTGATATGATGTTTCGAGAAGATCAAACGTATACATACAACACTGCTGTGTAGATTAAATGTACAACATATATGGTATATTTAATCTATGACTTCAGACAGTTGGAGGGTATCGGAAAATGTATTAATCGTCTCGCTGTACGTACACACGATATGTAGGCATAAATCAAGTGTTTCGTTGATTTACTATTATTTCACAAGTTACGGTATTTTTAATAACACATTTCCATACATATCGAAAGAAAAAAAAAATTATTCTTAACATACTACATTAAATTAAACGAAATATTTAGCCGTTTTAAAATGCCCCTTTCGATCAATCATAAAATATGTTTTATTGTTTATTATCATTGTTGTACCCATTATTCCTATAATTACCTATATTCTTTTCGAAAAAAATTATGCTACGTGACCAGAGAAAATGTTGTAACGATGTAACGATTAAAATTCGTATTTTCGAGATTTAATTTAAAAAAAATAATTTACAATAATTTACAATTATTTATAAACATTAATTTTGATTTTCGGAGAAAAAACTGTGTAAAGACGAGTATAAAAACGATAAGCAATTATTATAAAACGTGTAAAAGAAATACATAGATTTTCGTTTTTGGTCCTATACTTTAGATATTATACCATTCGATCGGCCCAACTAAAATAATAGAATAAAATAATACGCATGATGAAACCTTAATACCAAATTAATTTACTTAATTTATTTGAATCTCATGCGTGCATTGGAGTTAGGATTTCGTCCATTTAAATTATTACCATAAGTGTTTTTTTTAATCCAAAATATAAAAAAAAAAAATACTTTGAGTTTTCAACCACATCGCCAATCACGATTATTTAATTTTTGCTTTTTTGCCATAGAACTATATTTTATATTACATCAGAGTCACGGTATCGTTTCGACTTTTTTCCGGCCCGAGAAAACTATTCAGTCACCTGAAGACAAACGAAAACTCCAAAACTCTATTTATTAAAAAAAATATTTTACGGTTTTCCGGATCATATGAACATAAATAAACTTATATCTCATATCGCATGGCAGTTATTTTCGTGTAAATTTTATTACTATGGTCTAGTGTACCATAAATCGAGAAAAAAATACCGACCAGATATTCCTTCGTGTATACCATTGGTTGTTACTCTATCAACAGATTTCCAGACAGTACATATATATGTGTATTACTGAATTTAAACTCCAAAAGTTTCATTCGCGGTTCCTCAATACGTGGTCACTCAATAACAGTTTATTATTTCTTTGTGTACACCGACAGTACGCAATGAATGATATTTTTAAAACATTGACTTGTATTTGACTGATGAATTTGATCTTATCGAACTTACTATATCACGCTTGAGCAATATAGCCAATCGGTCGTCATATCTTTAAACCATTTTTAAGGATAGACGACCACTCCACGTCGTGCACTCGGGGAATTAATATTATATTATTTTGTATCGCTTCGATACAGCGTAGTGGTGAACAGCAATTATTTATTCCGACGTTTTCGCGCGACCGCGTAGTTTTGTATCGCGACGACGAACTGCACCGCCGCGGGAGTTTCATTCGGTTCAACTGATGGTATAACTTCGATTTTTAACATCAACCTTTAAGGTCTTGATTACTGGGGCAAGAAATTTATGGCGTCTATTGAATCTGTTTTTGTATGTACTTATATACGTTGTTAATCTAACTAAAAGTATGTCTTACTTAAATATTCATTTAAATGCGATTTTTATAGTGCATCACAATTAAATTGTGACAACTTAATTTGTTTTAGAGTAATTTTAATTCTTTTTTTTTTATGTTTTTACTTTTTTTATCAAGAATATTTAATTGTAATAATAAAAAAAACTATGAACTGTATTATTTGATTTTATTCCATTATATTGACGATTTTTTTAAAATAATTTTCAAAGTCTTAAAATGTAATTTATAATATACAATACATATATGAGTTATTTAATACAATAAGTTTACTGATCTAGTCATAACATATTATATTGTGTATTGGTAATCAAATAGAACGTATATTGTACCTTTAGTGCATATGATTTCATTGTAATCTAATCAATTTTAATAATTTGAAATGGTAAACTATCCTGTACTCTTACCCTACGAGGTGGTTATAATATTAGTAATAATCACGCGTGGTCAATGTACGTATGTGACACTTGCACGACGAAGCGGACGGAATAATTTATGTTAAATAATAAAATCATGTTCTAAGGTTCGTCACGACACGAAAATATACCTTTTAACACTGGTAAAATTCACGTGATTATAACGCGACGATTCGTCTACGGTTTCACGGTTGTTTTACGAGTGCGTAGCACAAACCAACTAACGTTGGTTGTACACGACACGGACGCTACTACGTACACTTTTTTTGAATTCGGTGGGTGTATAAATAGCACGGGTCCAGTACATTTCATAAACTACAGCCGTACACGTGTTGAAATTGAAGAGTTAACATTATTCACACACACGGTTTTCTTGTAGGTGTACCTACACACATAAATAATAGACGTAAGTGGACGAGGACGTAATATCGAACATATCGGATATCACTTTTCATTATTCCTTGGGTGGTCTGCATTGTTTTTCGCGAAAAAGTGGTCGAACACCGGTTTTATCGATTTCGTTTTTTCCCACCTTTAACTATTGTTGTAATCGTATCGAATCTTAGTGCAAGTGCAGATATCTATTTTATAAACTCGTATTTTTTAATTCGCTGGCTGAATCGATACAACCGATTTTAACCAGAATATTAATTGACAACTTATAGTGATTTTACACACACAAAAAAAAAAAAAAAAAATTAAATAAATATTTTCCACATCTCAAAGGGAAAATTCAACACTTTGCGAATATTTAATAATATCATCGGTAATTGATATTTAATTAATTGCTATTTAAGAGGACGGCCATCGATAAAAACGTACAACACAGCAAATCATCGTCCAGTAGAACCGATTTTGTATTGATAGCTTTAATATATGAGTAAATGGACGACCTATTATCAAATTTAAAGGTAAGAACATTATCAGTACGATGACATTGCTAATGATATTTTAATTTTTCAACGAATGAGCTCTTTAAAATTTTAATATTTTACATGATCACGGACCAATAATCTAATCATTGAATCTACGGACTTGTTACTATAGTATATAAATTTGCGATACCCGGTCGAAATCCACACATACCGGTTTTACGTTAGGCATCCGACATCAAAGATGTAAGTCAGCCTGGGCAGTTATCAATATCGTAACTAGATTATCCGTGTGCAAATAAAAATCTTAAAGCTTGTTATTATTATTATTATGTAATGAATATGTAGTCATTAAAAACATGTTATACAAAAGAAAATAAACAAATAAATATAATATTTATTTTTAAAACTACTAGTTTTACATTATTTTTATGTAATTTTTTTTTATAATATTTATAATATGATTTATAGATGAGTATATAATGAAATAAACTAAGAGGATACGGGACAAGGAGTATTAGTACAATCAACAAAAAAACATTAGATTCATTAAATTAAATTATATGTTGATATTTTTATGCCATTCATTAGACCTTTTGAGACCTCATAATATAGCAAGAGACCCGGTGTGTTTGTGTGCAATGCACACTCTACACTCTCGGTTTTTACGAGAGTGGTAGATATTATACCGAATCGCAGACGAAAAGGAGACTGCAATCGTTCGATAGTGATCGTGCACGGTATTTTCCATGTACAGGGTTTGGGCGATAAACTGTTTTAACAGTCACGTTTATAGTTAGTGATACACTATGTGAAAGCTGGTGCTCGATATTATTCGTTTTCAAATCAAAAAACCGCAAAAATGCTACCGCCAATAAAACGCCAATCGACGAGGAAACATATAGCTGGAAAACGACTACGAATATATTTTGACTGACAAAACCGAATGTTAATATTGATTAAGAATTGTGTTATGAACAACGGCGAGTAATTGGTTGAAAAACGTTTCGATGACAGCTTAAGCCTATAATTAACATGTCGTGAATATAATGCATGTTGATGATAATCTGATACGATACATTTATTCAAGATTCTATGGGGTATAAGAACCATAAAATCATATATTCTATGAAATCATCATGAACTATATTATTATAATACTATCTTTCTTAAAAAAAAATAAAAAAAATTATGAACACCTTCGTTAGCCACGTTTACAATTAGTAATTAGTAGCGAAAGGCAACACCGGCAACACAGCTACCGTTCATTAATCGCCGACCCCTTCTTGGCTTCACGCGAATGAGCAAAAAATCCGTCGGTGATCGATGTCGAGTGGCTTTTCTTTAGATGCCTCCGGGCAGCGACCGCAATTATTCTGATATCAAATCGAATGGAAGCTGCGAAGATCTGCTGACACTGTTGCTACTGCTCTTGTTTCGACGTGCACGCGGACACTCTAGATTCCTTTTAGCAGCGTATATTTTATTTTTAAGTATACGTATGGACTGTGGCGCTTTACGGCTGTGAAACCTGGATACTAAATAAAGCAAAAGAAAAAAATCCTCGAAAGCTATGAAATTTAGTGCCGGAGAAGGATGCTGCGAGTGAATTGGAACACCATATCAGTAAAAGCATACTCAGTGAAATAAATTAACGCAGAGAGGTAATCAAAATCATCAAAGCAAGATCATAGAACACGATTGGTCACATATTGAGATACTTGTTAATAGAATAAAAGAAGGAAAAATTGAAGGAAAGAGAGACCGAGGACGTCTATGAACTTCGTTTGTCAAAAAAATGATCTCCGATGCTTGACTATCAAACGAAACAGAACTGAAGAGGTTAACTAGAATCAGGGAAAAGTAGAGAGCGTATATCCAACTGCAAAATCAACCGAATGGTTGAATACGAAAAAAGAGAGAGAGATTTTAATTTTAACATAACATTGTAGACATATTAGACGCGGAAATTAAGTTTTTAATTTAAATTTTAAATTTTAGGTTTGGTTTGATCAGTAGTTTCGCCTATGTGATCGTCTCACTCATCAGATGCGCGATGTGGTTCACGTAAAGAACAATACGTTCAATGGAATTTTTATCCGAATTTCACTATCGGTATGTTTCTCCATATTCAATGAAATATTACGTCTTACGTTTGTGCGCACGATATACGGACCGACGGAATGGGAATGAATTCCCGATGTTATTGTTTTAAACATTTAATATTGTATTCACAGTCGAACCTAATAAACTTTGCTTGTTTTTTTCGCAGCGTACCGATCGCACAAAGATGCGATTTGTCGTCAATTTTCCATTTGTAAATACACATCGGCATTCATCTATGCATATATACTATATACATATATATATATATATTAAATACAATGCGCATCACCGGTCTCTTTGCACGCGTAACCTTCCGATAACACTCCGTAATAAAAGGTGCCCGTTTGCTATTTGCAAGGAATTCCTCTGCGGTTTTTCAGTCTTAAGCAATAAAAAACCGTTTAGTATGCATCGTACCGTATACCAGTTACACGTACGCGTTTTACCGTCGATCGGTTTAAACATATTTAAACTACACGTATAATAATGTGCACACGCACCTGCCGTTTTACGTATGTAATCCAGATATCGCAGTACCGGAGAGGATAATCGATTTTATAATCATGTACGTATGAACGTATATTGGAGTGCGCCGAGATCGGGACGCTGCAGACATAATGCATTTGTACAGTTGGTCATATATTTTCTACATATCTTGTGCTCCTTGGTTATTCGACTGTACGTAAATTATGGAACAGCAATGGTTGACTTAAAATTGACGCGTACAATTTGCCACGGTTTATGCAGCTGTTTTCGAACGAACACAAAAATAACATTCGATAATGATAATGACATTCATTCATGTACTTCAATTGATCGTTTAAAAATATTAAAACGTTGATTGCGTGTAAATAAAATAATTAATAGTACACGTTACTGTTGATTAATTATGGCCTATACGAATAAAGTTGTGCAAAAATCGAATCAACTGTGTTATATTCCGATTTAATGGTTATTCATTTCCTAATGAAAGATAATCAACGTGCAAGGTTAGGTTAGGTAACGAACGCAGGTACGAAATTAATATTGTGTTTGTACAAACTTATTTGGTAGTATATTTATTGATTATTTCGATTGGGTGTGAACTAATGTTGGTACTGAAATATGCAGTCCATTGCATTATTTACATATTGAAAGTTAGTCACGTGTATATTGACGTATATTGAACATAGCAACTATGTGTGAATAATGCGGTGCATATAATATTATTATGTGTCAATCGTTATTGTTATATTTTTAATTTTAATTATAATTAATTAAACACATTTGTTGATAAAAATGTGTAATCTTCCACAAAACTGATCAAAATATACTATGATATGTATTTGAGTAGTTTAATTTGAGTTTGAAAATTAAATCAATTTATTTGATTATTATTCATCAGTGTTCCATAATTATATTACAACACAACATTGACTCAACGTATAGTAACGAGTACAGTTAAAATAGTAATCTTAAAAATTGTAATATTTATATGAAAATTATTTATTAACTATGAATGTGGGATTATAATGAATAAATCGATTGCACTTTATCTTGTATTACATGTCATTTAATTGTTAAAACTAATTGTAACACAAAGTTTAAATAAAAAACAATAAAAAAACAAAAGAACCGGATGGGCCTCGCTCTGCTGTACACTTGGGGGTGGATTGCGACTCTTCATAGGATAGGTCATTATAATGGATTTGTTAAATTTGAATTCAATGATAGGTATCATTGTATACGAAAAACGATTCTGAACGGAGATGATATGTTAGTCTAGAATATAATACAATGTTATTTATAAATATTATATAAGTATATTTTATTTTTAAACAAAAAATTTAGAAAAACCGAAAATTTAAATTGTCTATAAATAAGTCAAAATATGTCAAAATACTTTGAAAACTTAACCATGTATAGAAAACGTCAATATAAAGATTTAATGATAATTTCAAGTTGTTGCGGTTTTTCGTTTTTGAGTTAGGGCATTTTAAAAAAACCGATATCATTTGTCAGTCTAGAATATTATACATTATATTATATTTTACATGTAATTTTATGTCAATATTCGCTGTTCAAACGCTTATAAAAAAAAATTGTGCCTATGGATTTTAATACTTTTTGAATGACAATAAGGACTACTTCTGTGGAATCTTTTATTAAATTTTCAAGTATTTTTTACGAGTCAAATTTTTTTTATCACCGATTATAAAAATAAAATGTAAAAAAATCGAATATTTCAAATGCCTATAAGTGGCTTAAAAATCAATATAATATTTTGAAAAAAATATTACATAAAAGAAATACCAATCTTAACAGCTGGTAGAAATTTCAAAAATCTGCGACTTATAATTTTTGAATTATAACAAATATTAAAAATCGTTCGAAAATAAATCGTTATTTTATGCAATTTCGTAAATATTTAAATTTCAAACAGTCATAACATTTTTTCCTCTAAGTCCGGAAGAAATTTTTTTAAAGATTTTTGTAGAGTAACTTATAGATAACCTAGTGTTAAAATTTTGAACCTTAAGTATGAACACAAAAAATTCTATGAATTTTTATCTACAAAATAACTTGCAAATTATCGTGATTTTTACACATTTTAGACAAATTTGAGCTTTAAGGGTATATAAAAAAAATTTGAGCAAACCGATCACCGATATTTTTTAGTTACGATAAGTTTAACTTATTATAAACCTTGTATTAAATTTTCAAGAGTTTTCGGTCTGCCAATTAAATTTTATAGATGTTTAAAAACGAAAAATTTAGAAAAATCGAAAATTTAAATTGTCTATAAATAAATCAAAATATGTCAAAATACTTTGAAAACTTAACCATGTATAGAAAACGTCAATATAAAGATTTGGTAAAAATTTCAAGTTGTTGTGGTTTTTTGTTTTTGAGTTAGAGCATTTTAAAAAAAAACCAATATCTTTGTCAGTCTAGAATATTATACATTATATTATATTTTACATGTAATTTTTTGTCAATATTCGCTGTTCAAACGCTTATAAAAAAAAATTGTGCCTATGGATTTTAATAATTTTTGAATGACATTAAGAACTACTTCTGTGGAATCTTCTATTAAATTTTCAAGTATTTTGTACGAGCCAAATTTTTTTTATCACCGATTATAAAAAAAAAATGTAAAAAAATCGAATATTTTAAATGCCTATAAGTGGCTTAAAAATCAATATAATATTTTGAAAAAAATATGACATAAAGGAAATGCCAATCTTAACAACTGGTAGAAATTTCAAAAATCTGCGACTTATACTTTTTGAATTATAACAAATATTAAAAATCGTTCGAGAATAAATCATTATTTTATGCAATTTCGTAAATATTTAAATTTCAAACCGTCATAAAATTTTTTCCTCTAATTCCGGTAGAAATTTTTTTAAAGATTTTTGAAGAGTAGCTTATACATAACCTCGTGTTAAAATTTTGAACCTTAAGTATGAACAGAAAAAATTTTATGAATTTTTAACTACAAAAAAACTTGCAAATTATCGTGATTTTTACATATTTCGTATAAATTGTAACTTTGAGCACTTATAAAAAAAAATTGTGACTTACGATTTTAGATTTTTTTTTATCAGTTAAGGAACAACTTAAAAGAAACCTTGTATTAAATTTTCAAGATTTTCTAGGCAGCCAAAAAATTTTTATCGTTATTTAAAAAAAAAATACTTAAAAATATTGAAAATTTCAATTGTCTATAAATAGCTTAATAAAAGTCAAAATACTTTGAAAATTTAATGGTGTATAGAGAACGCTTATCTAAACATTTGGTGAAAATTTCAAGTATTTACATCGATTAGTTTTTGAGTTATAGCAAAATAAAAAATTTGATTATGTCAAAAACTGGTTTTGCGTAAAAACTCCCGTTTTTCCCAAATTTTTTTATGGTTTTTCCCGTCGCATTTAAAAAATATTGGAAATTTTTAACTTTTGACCCCCCAAAGTACCAAATAGATTCACTTTCCTTTCAGAAAAGTTGCTACATAAGGCAATCGAAGCATTTTTACTGCCCCAAAACGTGTCGACAGACACAAAAAAAAAAAAAAAAAAAAAAAAAAAAAAAAAAAAAAAAAAAAACACACATCATTGTAAAATCAATACATTCTTCACTCCGTTCAGAATCTAAAATCGATTGCACATTATAATTATATAATACGTTTTATTGTACGAATATTAGATCATTATTGTCCTATTGAAAAGTATAACTAATTAAAACGCATTTCTGTTCATACGTAAATGAAAAAGTAATTTTTCATTAGCCGTATACGGATACGTTTCAAATTGATAAGCAATACAGACAATGAAATAAAACTTTCAAAATTGAAAAAAATAAATGCCAAGAAGAAAAAAACGACAGATAACAATACCAATAAACTTTTTAAATTATGCAATAAAAGATAGTTGCGGTATATGAGGTACAATAAATAACTGTCTGATCTATTCTGAAGGATTTATAATAGCAATTTAATATACCTATTGATTTTAAGTGTAAATTTTATTAATAATATTTTTATATAATATCTATATAATATTGCTTTTTCCTATAATATTATGTTCAACGTTAATTAGAATATTTTTATAACCAAAACGTTTTATATTTTTAATTTAGAACAGTCAAATTTACAGTAAAATGTTGAAAGATTTATTTTGTACTGTACTTTTGCATCTTACAATATCATTAAAAAGTATTATGAAAAAAATCTCTTATGGCTACGTCGAGACTATTTGTATCGTTAATATTTTTAAAATTATTATTTCAAAAGTTTATCGTTCATCGTTAAATCCGATGATCTGACAACTCCATTTAAAATATTTTTTATTTTTTTTTTTAATTTTATATTGCGATAATACAGTATTAGTTTTTAATATGATGCATAATATATAAACCATAGCCTCTTAAATTCTGGTGAACGTTGTCAATTATTTTATGTACAATCATAAATCATATAATGTGATTTAGATTCCAGTAGTACATGTTTAAAATAATGCTCAGCAGCGGTTTAATAATTTGAGATCTTTATATAACAGCATGCACATTAATTATTTCCACTTTAAGTTATTAAATATTTGTGGAAAACCGAAATTCGCTGATTACGGTAATCAATTTTTCTATTGGTAATAAATTATAATATTACCTAAATATTTTTTGAATATTATAATCATTTTAGAGATAACATGATTATCAAATGATAAATTAGTCGATTTATTTCGTATGATTCATAAAAACAGCACTGAAGATTTTTTTTATAAATTGCCATTTCACCGATCAATGAATGAATAAATTGTGACCAAATACAGAGTGATGTCTACTCAATTGTAGACAGTTTTTTTTTTTTTTTACTTTATGTATTTTTTTTGAATTCTAATTTTGGGAAAATGTACATAGTTATAAATTACTGTTTTCCAATACATGGATTTTTACGTATTACATAAGGTGTATCTAACATGCTACACTATTAATATTACATATGTCAAAAAAAATTTTTTATTTGAAATCAAGAAGATTACTGGTTCTCTCTGAAAAAACTCGTATGGAGGACTAAAATTGTTATACAATATATACATATATATTATATAGAATAATTGAAATCTTATGTTTTAATTTCAAACTTTTATTAGATAATAACAAGATCCATCTGGCCTTTTGGAATCCAAGTTTGGAAACTGGCCAAACCTTCCAGTCTAATCTATTTCATCTAATAAAAGCTTACAAGAACATTACACTTTGGCTAATTACAGATGTACCGTGTACACTGGCAATGCTTCCTTTTACAAAGACCTCAACAGACCAACTGTAAGAGAACTACCAACCACATATTATAAACGATTCCGTCCCTTACTCGAATTTCACACAAACCCCTTTTTAAAAAAATGTATCCTGTCACACCTTACCCGAAATCCCAGAACAATGCTGAAATAGGAACCTGTCTCGTAACCTATTGTAATAAAAATTTAATTTCCTCATAAATCATTTAAATAGTAATTAAATAACATTAGTTAAATGACAAAACATGAAGATATTGTTAATGTGAGTCTATCCTCAGTCTTGTCAATAATATTCATAATATAATCAAATATAATATGACACGTATCAATGTGTTAATTTAAATGTCTTTTCAATCAAAGAAAAGTAAAAAAAAAAGAAAATTATAGAAAATTGTTCTTTTTACATTCTATATTACTCATATGTATTACAACTTTTTTTTTGTAACATATAACTGTTGTGCATAAATAAAATGAGGACAAACCTGTTTTTTTACCATCACTGGAATTAATATATAACGGTAATTATTATTTACATGATTATCAAAAAAACACTAAACGCTCAACTACCATATATCCTTCTGGAAAATAATGCAGCGTTATTTTTATCAGATATAGTTAAATAACAATATGCATAGTTTTTTTTTGTAAAAACAAACACGATATTATCTTGAACTAAAATCAAACATCTATTAAATCATGAATTATGATTAATAATTTTAAAACCTATTGTCCATGTTTACATTGTTTTAATTAAAATAGAGAGAGAGAGAGAGAGAGAAAAAGAGATGGTGTATGATTATATAATATTATTACATTATATTAAATTATACTTAGAACATTTATTTTTAACACAAACCCTACTGTTTTTCCTTCAAATTGCATTATGTCGATACAATGTTTATTGATGTTTCTGTTCTTAAATTGACTATATGGTAACAAAACCACTAGAGTGTTAATAAACAGTCACTTGAAGTATTAAGACTTTTTTTTTAGCAACTCTGTATTTTAGATACAAATAGAAAAAATATACGGAAGGTATAAAAGTTTTATCGGGGGGTTTTTCGCCTTTTACTTTTTTCTTCTCCTGAGGTTTCCGTTTGCTTTTGTTGTGATAGCTGTTCTCCTTTTTCTCATTGTTTTCTATGCTTTTAATTTTGCAATCCGACGGGCATCGATTGATTTATAACTTGGTCGTATTTTTATTATGCATTTTATACTGTCCGAATA
The DNA here is from genome assembly GCA_034509805.1 of Sipha maydis. Taxonomy (NCBI): domain Eukaryota; kingdom Metazoa; phylum Arthropoda; class Insecta; order Hemiptera; family Aphididae; genus Sipha; species Sipha maydis. Next base: position 190,387 of record JASXSY010000694.1, on the reverse strand, counting down.
TAGCACAGATAAAAATGAAAACTTTTACTTAGTTTACCGATACATTAATTGTAATCACTCTAAACCACCTTCCAATTCAGTTTCAGTTCCAATAAATGCGTACGAAAATGATTAAAAATTATTTATTCCAGTGTATTTAAACCGTTCGTTATCCAATCCGAGCATGAAATTTGTCACAATATTATTGTTCAAGACAATATTACGAGATAAAATACAAACTTAAAAGGATATCTTAATAAACTGTTTAACTCATGTAGTATAAAACAAATGTTTTTTCAATTTTAAATATTGCATTAATTCACTACCATTATAATTGATCGACAATAATTTCGAAAGCTGGTTGAAACTATAAATGAATAATGTATACAAAAAAGAAAAAAATAATTTTATTTTTTAGAATTAATGAACAAAATTTATTATGGCCTCAAATTAATCGATCGTAAGAAGTTATTTTATTACTACACATCTATCATGTTATTGTTTTCTTTGTATACCTTTCAAATGTTATAAAAACATTTTTTTTTGTTTAATGAAAATTGGTTGAGTCTTCATGGACTGATATTTTTATATTAGTATTTCGCGGAAAAATGATTACTTAGGTTAATTTTTGTAAAGATTTTATTTTATTGTCCCATTTTATAAAACGTAATACCTAGTATGAAAAAATAACCAATCACAAACTTCGAAAACACGTAGGTATGTCCACCGATATGTAAATCGACAACAATTAATATGGCTTGGGATATAGGATTAAGTATTTCCTTACTCATATTTTTGAATTTTGCTATACACAAGCGGTGAATGTGATTTATATACTTATGTCTGTGATCTATGGCTGCCTAGGGAAATATAGCCAACCATATACCCTATTCTCTATCAGAACAACAGTAATTACAACGCCATGGCGCGCCATTAGAAATACCGATGGATCAACGATCATCTCTAAAACTAATCGAAAAAGCGTACTGTTAATAATGAATTAGTAAGATCAACATCAGTTCTCACCTTGGTCTGCGAATATCTTTTTAATATTTTTGCGACTGAACTTGAACTATATAATTATTCTTTTTACTGTTAACTTTTCCATACATTCGTAAAATATGTTTCGATAACGCCATTATATCTGGTTCCATTCGATTATTATTTGTTCGAACACTTATTTTGAAACTTTGAGCGGAAAAAACTTGAAATATTAATGTAGATCTGATACCGTTTTCAGTTTTGACACTGATACGCCCAGGAAAAATTACTTCTCAGCTCTTCGGTTATTCTGGATTTAGTTCATGGTTGCGTACGTTTTGTGGATAAAAACTAAATAGGTTAAACAATAAAGTTAAATAATATTGTGAACTAATTTATCGACTTTATTCAATTGCTTTCGTAAAATTCGAAATTGGTGGGAGACTTTTTTTCTTTTTTATGTTTAAATTGGATTGCGAAGGTTTTAATTGAAATAAAAGAGTTATCTGTAGGTATACGCTGTTGTCAGTTGATTAAAATTTTTGGTGATAAATTTATAAAAATCCAAACATTTTATTCAAAACAAATCATCAAAAATATTCCCAAAAATTAAATTTAAAAATTCAAAAATGTAATTTTTTTACAATGACAACAACAATAATATTAATAACAGAATAATGTTTAATGTTTCGTGAGAAGAATTTCAAATGACTAGTATTGGAAATGCGTGTGTACAAACTGAACGCAGTTACAATAAAATATTATTTTGGAAGTTTCTAATTAGGATATAAATCACATTTCAAAATACAATAAATACATTTTAACGAAATTTAAGTTCCAATTGTACACCCAAAAGTATACGTATAACACTTATCCTACAGTTTTATTTATTTGACGGATTTGGACAAAATTACATACATAGGTATGCTATAAATCTAATAATAATTATATATTCTAGTCATATTGAACATAATTATACACAAATTATTAAAGGTAAAATAAAAATAAAATGTTTAGTTGGATACTCGCGGAGTGTTATGAACCAGGAAAACTCATCTTTAATTAAATATTAAACAGCTTTAATTATATCAAAGCGGTTATAGTCGTTAAGTTTTATACTGCAAAAAAGGCCAGTAATTTATTAATAGAAATTAATCAGATTTTGTTTGTACTATATTTTCACGCATATTTATATAAAACAAAAACTCAAATAATTACAATGATATTTTTCGTGGCGAATATAGCGAAAAACGCAGGGCCGAACATTATTTTATAATTAAAAACATGGTTTTGAAGATAACGATTAGCGCATTAGTATTTTGGTCAGTACTAAAAATACATGTAAACGAGAATGCTTCACGCGATCGATAGACCGGACATGCTTTGGTGGGTAAATTAATGTAGACGTGGTATCTGTTTATATTATAATATTAAATTTGATAGTAAAAGTACTTGAATCGTCTTGTGTACTTGAATAAAAATAAATATAAAAATAAATACTCGGCTTCAAGCTCAGTTGCTAGTGCGTTTAATTTGTTCTTCGACCATTTAATGCTATTATAATAAATTACAATAAACAGTTTAAAATGATATCTCCATGATATTAATTAATTAACTGATGAACTACTACTAAAATTAATTAACTTAGAAAATATTTTTGGCGGAGTTCCCCGATCGAAATTGCTACTAACAAGTATAATGTTTCAGCGTCACAAAACTGTGTGAAATTCAAACTGACTAGTAATATTATTAATGTAACCTAAGAGTGACTTAAGTGTTCCAAAACATATTTGATGTAAATAAATTATGTTTGTTAATTAAATAAATGCAAACACAATTTCAGTTTGGGTTTCATAATGATGTAAAAAATATTGATATTTGAACGATACCATTATACTGTATTAAGTGCTAAGGATTTTTATTCAACTATTTAATAATTTTACAGTTATAAATATATATATACAAGCTGTTCCCGTGCACTTCGTTGCTCGTTAAATATACCAACTCTATATGACTCAAACTATTCGGTGGATGATGTTCTAGATTTATCTTAAGTTTTCTGTCGCCCGGAATAAAAATTCTGATTCGTAGCAGTATATTATTAGGTTGGCAATCTACCTGCGGTAGATGGCGGACCTAGTGCTGTTTGTACGTAAGTGAATTATTTAACTTTAATAAAGTATCAAAGTTATACCAAGTTTGACATAATACGATGGATTAATATAATCAATTAATACATAATCCTAACCTAACCTTAACGTACTAAAATCCGATGAATAAATAAAACCAAATTTAACCTTTTTTAAATTAGCCTATCTTCTTCCCACAGATCTACACACAAACATTAATTTATATATAATATAACTAATCCTGTGCACTTTGTGGCCCGAAAAAATCACAAAGTAATTATGATTGTTCAACTCCTTTTGATGTAACTCACTGCAGTAAGTGCAACTCAGCCATGCAGGGCCGTCCCAAGGTTTTTCGGGGTCAGGGACAAATTAATTTGGGTCCCTTCGACCATAATAATAAGATATGATAAACAAAATACTCACTGAGAATAACAAAATTCTTGTAAATGTATTTTTCTAGACCTTAACCAATCAAGCCCATTTAAAATCATGTACTACACTACATATTTACATAACATAATTGGTCGGTGACAGTTCGTTTTTATTATTATACAGACTTTATGGGGTCCCCGAAAATTTTTCCAACGATGGGGCCTGGGGCAAAATGTACTCGTTGTCCCCCCCCTCTGAATGGCCTGCAGCCATGGAGGCCAAGATCATGGTAGCCAAGTAATCATGAGAGCCAATTCACAAATAACAAAACACCAAATAATTATTATATTAATTTTATATATTACTAATGACAACAACTAAAAATTAAATATTATTCTCAAATCTTATAACCCCCATAGCAACCATTTATAAACAAAAATTTCTATCGTAAATCTCAAAATTCCTGTTTAAGTACCTCCCGGGGGTGGTCAATCCCTTTTTTAAATTAACCTTAAACATATTATCAGACCTACCAAATATACACAGAAAATTTCATGAAAATCGGTCAAGTTGTTTCGGAGGAGTTCGATAACCAACATATTTTTTGATTCATTTATATATATATATATATATATATATATTATTCAGCGGGGGTGTAGGTGGGGGAGTAGGCTATCAATTACTTTTGATAAAAATATATCCATTCATATGAACTATAAAGGATTTGTCATACCTGGGACGAGTATGTCAGATGATTTTTATTTTGAGATTGAAGTTTTCAATGAGTACATTAACATAATGAATTATTCGAAGAACAATTTAAACGTATATCTGCATTGTTCATATTTATTATACTTAACTGCGGTATATGAATATACATAAAATTTGAACAAGGGTGAGAATTGTCTTTCAAAAAATACTGTTTTGTGAAATTATTATACTGGACTCTGTAGTGTTGAATTTTTCATTTCTTTATGAATCCATCATTATAACCAGTGTTGGGAAAAATTGTATCTAGATAATTATTCGAATGATTTTTTTACAATTATTCGAATAAAAATGTATTCGACTAATTTTCAACTATAATTATTCAAATAATAAAAAATTTAGCAATGAAGCAAAACTTTAATTTTTAAAATTTCAGGAATTCGCTCGTTACGCCTGCCGGCTCTACTCACAAATTCAAGTTCCACTGCGTGGCACTTTTCGAGGGAATGGGGCATCGCCCCAATGGAAATTATAGTCTAAACCTAATCTAGTTTTTGTACAATCCTTGATACTGTTGTAGATGGGATTATATTTCCTATGTGAATCAAAAACCTCGCTGCGCGAGTAAATCACATGTTTTACATTGTATATTAGAAAAAGTGTAAAAAATAATATCAGTGACATGAAATTTAAACTCGTGATATTTACCGTATCGAGATAGACAGTGCCGGCGCTAGGTTTTTGACTGTCCTGTGCTAATAATAATATGCCACCCTTAAATAATTTTTTTTTTTATAATCGTCACAGGCAATCTAGTTTTAGATTCTGAACGGAGTGATGGAATCTATTGGTTTTACAATGATGTGTGTTTTTATTTTTATTTTTTTTTTATTTTTGTGTCTGACGACACCTTTTTTGGCAGTAAAAATGCTTCGATTTGCTTATGTAGCAAGTTTTCTGATAGTAAAGTGAATTTAGATGGTACTTTTGTTAGTCTTAAACCAAACTTTTCAATACTTTTTAAAAAAATCTAAAAAAACGATAAAAAAATTACGAAAAAAACGGGAAATTTTACGCAAAATCCCGTTTTTACAAATTATATTTCTTTAAAATGCTTAAAAATCAATATTATATTTTGAAAAAAATATAACATAAAGGAAATACCAATCTTAACAGCTGGTAGAAATTTAAAAAATCTGCGACTTATACTTTTTGAATTATAACAAATATTAAAAATCGTTTGAGTATAAATCGATATTTTATGCAATTTCGTGAATATTTAAATTTCAAACAGTCATAAATTTTTTTTCTCTAAGTACGGTATAAATTTTTTTAAGATTTTTGAAGAGTAGCTTATAGATAACCTAGTGTTAAAATTTTGAACCTTAAGTATGAACAGAAAAAATTTTATGAATTTTTATCTACAAAATAACTTGCAAATTTTCGCAATTTTTACATATTTCGTATAAATTGGAACTTTGAGCACTTATAAAAAATAATTGTGACTTACGATTTCAGATTTTTTTTTATCAGTTAAGGAACAACTTATAAGAAACCTTGTATTAAATTTTCAAGATTTTCTGACCGGCCAAAAAAATTTTATCGTTATTTAAAAAAAAAAAAAATTAAAAAAATTGAAAATTTCAACTGTCTATAAATAGCTTAATAAAAATCAAAAGACTTTGAAAATTTAACAGTGTATAGAGAACGCTAATCTAAACATTTGGTGAAAATTCAAGTATTTACATTGATTAGTTTGTGAGCAAAATAAAAAATTTGATTTTGTCGAAAACTGGTTTTGCGTAAAAACTCCCGTTTTTCCCTTATTTTCTTAGGGTTTTTCCCGTCGCATTTAAAAAATATTGAAAATTTTACCAAAGTACCAACTAGATTCACTTTCCTTTCAGAAAAGTTGCTACATAAGCAAATCAAAGCATTTTTACTGCAAAAAAAGGTGTCGTCAGACACAAAAAATAAAAATAAAAAAAAAAACACACATCATTGTAAAACCAATAGATTCCATCACTCCGTTCAGAGTTGTCCCATAAAGTGGAAATATACCGATATTTGTTCTACGAGTTCTCGTATTTAAAATATTTTAACAATTTTTTGAATAACAAAATACTTACTTAAAATTCAATGTCAACTATTGTTTATAATATGTAATTGTTTTTATTTACCAACCATTTTTTACCAAAATAAAATAAACGAAAATTATTCAAATATCTGTATTTGAAATGTAGTCGAATCATAATTTAATATTATTCGAATAATTATAAAAAAAATGTATTCGAATGATTTTTTATTCGAATAAAATATTATCTAAATAATCATTTTGATAAAATTTCATTCGAATAATGCCTAACATTGAATATGACATACAAACGAATAATTTAAAATATAATGTTTTTATGTTTATGTAAGAAAAAAAATATATTACGTATCACATTGTTCATTTTGAATACAAGATAGTTACCAACTGAGTATGCTTTTTTAGTTATATACTCGTATGTATATTTTTATTTTCATGTTCAAGTTTTGAATACATATTACATTCATATATTATTTATATATTTTTGTGCATACTACATCAATTAATAATTTTCTGATTTATTTCTGTATTTTACATCTTCGCTATTTTCTTCGGTTCATATAAAATTAATATATTGTAAATAAAATTTAATAAAACTACTATTAATATTAAAGGATAGGTAACAAGACTGAATGGCTAAATAAAAGTGGGTATGACACTACTCTAAATTTTAAAGAAAAAAATTGTAATTCTATTTTCTTTATTTTAGTTATTATTATTATTTTGATGGACAGATTTATAGTCATTGATTTTTTAGGGTTGATTTTAATTCTCCGCAAATTTAACCAGTCTTGTAGTTAATTAAGGTGTGTTTATAGTACATCCGATAAGATTAATTATGTCTGTATTATCTTCGAATTTAATTTGAAATATTTATCGTTGTCAAAGACAAAACCATCTGTATAGTTGTACTTGCTCTTAGATGAGGATAATAGATCAGTTTAACGGTTCAATTCACGATCTACAAATGTTAATTGTTTTTCAGATAAGTTTCTAAGGTAGTATTGATCTATGATTTTCTTTTATCAATACATATAGATACATTTGGGTAGGGATAAAAGCTTCGTAAAAAATGTTTCACTCTCGATAAAGAACATTTTTTATAAAAAAATTGATACTTCGCTTTGGAAAATAGTTAATTATTTTCTTTAATGCTTAATAAAACTTAAATATTTTAATTGCATTGTGTACATTTATATCTTTTTTTTTTAACAAGCTCAGTTACGAAGTATACTTGTTAATTAAAAATGTATATTCTTTTATATTAAATTATTAAATAGTTTATAACATATATGAACTGTTGTTTGTTATGCTTTTCGGGAAATGTGAAAAACACAATGTGATTTTGATGAATTGTTCTTATCGATACTTGTTAGTAATCAGATGTAATCTTTCAAAAACAAATTATAATTTTTGCAAAGATATGATTTGCGGCAATAAGTAAGTACATTTTTAAATGCATTAGTTATAAGCATAATTTGTACCTGTTATTGTAAAATTACATTAAATATCATGACTATGTTAAAAACGTTAAAATAAGTTTTTATGAATTAAGTTTTATTTTGAAACTTGTGTATCACATGTTATTTTTATGTGGACACTCATGTATGTAATATTGATATTTATCAAAGACAGTTTATGATAATATTTGATAGTTTTAGCATAATATTATATGACACAATGTTAAAATACAGTGGGCATCGATGTTATCCTAAAATTTAGGGAATTTCAATAGTTATAATAAATAATTAAAATATATGAAAAAAATTATTAAAAAAATAAACAATTTTTAGGTTGTTAAAATAAATTATATAATTTAATTTAATAAATTAGAAAAGTTTATTTATTTTACAAAAGTTAAACGAAACTTAATATGAAAATGAGAAAAATGATCAAAGTTACCTCATATTACTGTAGTATGAAAGTTTAACACGATAAATGGATTTAAACTGTTTAATTGTGTTCAAAGTAATTATTTTTTTAAACATTGAGGTGATATGGTTTTCATGTATTATTAATAATTTCAAGGAATGCATTTAAGATATATAGGGATTATATTTTATACAAACTTGTACATATTCTTTATTCAATAGTTAACAAAAGTACAGGAATATAAAAAATATCTTGCAATGATATTAAGCCTAAAAAAATATTATGCAAATAGAGATCACTGAATAACACGAACAAATCCAAATTATATACTTCGGTATAAAATATTAAAATTTTTTTTTTCAACAACACGTTAAAACTAATGTTTAAAAAACTGATAAAAAAGGTTCATGTCGTAAACATTGGCGAAGACCGAGTAAAAAAGTCTTATTATTTATTTATTTTTTCAATAACTTATCATACATAAAGTGATTAATTGCAAATCGTATCTTATGCAGTTAAAAGTAGTAAAAGTATATGATAAAATGTATAGATTTATAAATTGATATAATAGTATAAGATTAGCCAAACATGCAAGTCTAGCAAAACAAATTAAATAAAAGCAACAGGATAACAAACTAAATAAAATGTTATTAATAAATCAAACGGACTAGACAATATATCATACAGAAACTTTTGTACTGACAATGAGAAAAAAACATGTATATACTCGTATATATATGTACATAAAGTTTCTTTTATTAAATCTGGTTGATTGAAAAATGTTATTCCAAATTTATATTGATAAGCTCGGATAATTGTTTTCCTTTTGTGATAAATATTATAAAAAGAGTTACATAAAGTAAGCAACGAGACACGCGTTTGGTGCCCACTTTAGTGGATATTGTTATTATTATTATAATTTCATTGAACGTTGATTGATTGTGATTTGTTTTAATTTAATTTTTTTGTTTTACAGGTAAATACTATATAATAATTACCATTCTACGATCGACTTATACTGAACATACTACTGAGAAAAACAGTAACTGGTACGTAGTAAAGATGTTGAAACATTGGGTACTGAACATTTAGTTTTTATTTAATTAGACGTACCGAAATATTATTAAGCCAGTGAAACATTAGTAATTGAAATCGTTGATTCGTTAAATTAAATTTCCATTGAAACATTTAATAAGATAAGGTTACGATTTTAAAGTTATCGACATTACAAGTTATAACACAACGGAAGAAAACAATGATCTATTCACGTTTTGTTTGTACAGTTTGGATTGTTTGATTTATGTTGATGGTTTTGAAAGGAAAGATTACCATTTATTATTATACCAATATTGTAATTAGTCATGTCCATCATTATATATGATCGGGTAAAAATTTCACGGAAAACATGTTCTAAGTCGATAAAAATTGATAATAGCAGAAGTATATGTTGTTGATGAATATTTTTTTATTATAATTGTGGTATAATATTTTAGCCCGATACGTACGTTTATATTTTTTATTAATTTTATTAATATTTTTATTTTCAATTTTTTTCTTATTAGCCAACGACCCTACTTAAACATGTAATTCATACTACCAGTCATATTTTTTTTCTCATATCATTAGTCTTGTTAGCTTTTTATTACCTTTCCACACTTTAATGTTTTTATACATTTTTTTATTTATTTTCCGTTCATTATTAAGATCATACGTAAAACTTTTTTTTTTTTTTACAATTTTTCTGTATTTTTTTAAGTACATATTAAGCCCGGTTACGTGCCAACCGTTTATAATTGTATAAACCTAAATAATTGGAAATTCTTACTTTTGATACTCGTGGTTTTTCAAATTCATAAATTAAAATACACCGTTTGGAAGGGCTCCGATTTTATTTGTATAAGCTCGTTTCATGTTCGTTTCGATACTCAATTTTCCTTTTGTTACCGGATTCAATTTCGTAAAACGTATTGTTATAGTATATCAAATAATATATCTCATTCCTTTTTTAGCTATCCAATGGATTTATAGCGTTTAAATGATAAAGATACGTTTATTAATTCCCAAATAACTATATCGATCATTCATTAAACCCGTATCACCTTTCGCGCGTTCTCGTGTTCCTACCCAACTCGAATCGATTTCTGTTCATCCATTCTAAGAACCATGTAAAACAACCATGTATAAAATAACCATGTAAAATAAGCTCCCATCTGTAATATCATAGGGATCGTGTGTTAAAGTATTACAACATTGCTGAAGCAAATGTATTGTTTTCCTCTATTAAATATACGGGAACGTGTGTTCAACATTTATCGTGGCTTTAGATTCTGAACAGAGTGATGGAATCTATTGGTTTTACAATGACGTGTGTTTTTTTTTTATTTTTTTATTTTTTTTTTGTGTCTGTCGACACGATTTGGGGCAGTAAAAATGCTTTGATTGCCTTATGTAGCAACTTTTCTGAAAGGAAAGTGAATCTATTTGGTACTTTGGGGGGTCAAAAAAATTTTGGGAAAAACGGGAGTTTTTACGCAAAACCAGTTTTCGACATAATCAAATTTTTTATTTTGCTATAACTCAAAAACTAATCGATGTAAATACTTGAAATTTTCACAAAATGTTTATATTAGCGTTCTCTATACACCATTAAATTTTCAAAGTATTTTGACTTTTATTGAGCTATTTATAGACAATTGAAATTTTCAATTTTTTTAAGTATTTTTTTTTTAAATAACGATAAAATTTTTTTGGCCAGCCAGAAAATCTTGAAAATTTAATTCAAGGTTTCTTATAAGTTGTTCCTTAACTGATAAAAAAAAATCTAAAATCGTCACAATTATTTTTTATAAGTGCTCAAAGTTCCAATTTAGACGAAATATGTAAAAATTCAATGTAAAAGTTATTTTTTAGATAAAAATTCATAAAATTTTTTCTGTTCATACTTAAGGTTCAAAATTTTAATACTAGGTTATCTATAAGCTACTCTTCAAAAATCTTTAAAAAAATGTATACCGGACTTAGAGGAAAACATTTTATGACTGTTTGAAATTTAAATATTTACGAAATTGCATAAAACAGCGATTTATTCTCAAACGATTTTTAATATTTGTTATAATTCAAAAAGTGTAAGTCGCAGATTTTTGAAATTTCTACCAGCTGTTAAGATTGGTATTTCTTTTATGTCATATTTTTTTCAAAAAACAATATTGATTTTTAAGCCACTTATATGCATTTAAAATATTCGATTTTCTTATTGTCATTCAAAAACTATTAAAATCCATAGGCACAATTTTTTTTTATAAGCGTTTGAACAGCGAATATTGACATAAAATTACATGTAAAATATAATATAATGTATAATATTCTAGACTGACAAACTATGTTGCTGTATGCAACTGCTAACCCATCCTTATTGAAAAATATATTTATTGTTTCAAAATAAAATATACTTTTTACAATATTTATAAATAACAATGTATTATATCCTAGACAAACATATTAACTCCGTTCAGAATCGTTATTCGTATACAATGATATCTATCATTGCATTCAAATTTAACAAGTCCATTGTAATAATGACCTATCCTATAAACGAGGTGCACTCCACCCCTAACTGTACAGCAGAGCGAGGCCCATCCGGTTCTTTTTTATTCATTATGTTTCGTTGTTTTCGCAATGCGTTTGAAATCGTTGACGTGTATTGAAAATCAAAATACCTGTACGCGATTATTTTTTCTCCCAGAAACAACATAATGTGCTTATAGTTCACGAGTGTTTTATTCGTGTTGAATGCACGCGTATATAAAAGTGCAAATATTATTGACCTTTGGTTAAATTATCACCGCGGTTGAGGTAAATACGATATCGTTTTGTCCGATGTAACATTTAAGCTGGTTTCACACGGGGCGATTTAATCGCGCGCGGTTGCGGTTAAAAATCGATGGGGTTAATCGCCTAAGATTAAACAAATATGATAATATGGATGTGTTCACACGGGAAAAACCGCGCGACCGAAAATCGCGTTCAACCGCCTTCGATCGCTGGTGTTTAATTTTTCCGCGGTCAGAAGCGGTTGATCGCTAAAAGTAGACTGCCTATTTCCAATGGTTCTGTTCAGACGACGCGTTTAAATCGCCGCAATTACATGCGTTCATTCAACAATTTATCATTCAAGTGTAAGCACTGCAATTATTTTGATTTTATTATAATAATATTGATTATAAAAATCATCATAATATTATATTAATTATTAATATATTTATATTATATTATTATATCCTACCAATAATTATAATGGGATATGACAATGATGAATTTATTTTAGAAATTTCCGCTGAGGAAAGCATTTGGAATGTAAGTAAGAAATTAGACAGCGATGATTCAGTTTTACATAATTTTATTAACATTAAAGCGACTCAGCTAATAACATACCAATGAATCGAATGACGAGATTGACATCCGATATATTTAAAGAACTCATCAGGGTATGATCGCAGAGCTAAAAAATTAACTTGAAACTGACCTTCGTTGATCCTTTTCATATTTAGTGGATGCACCCAATATATTCAATTTTCAATTTTACCTGTCAATTTTTGTTTTAACTGTCGTCTTTTATATAAACTATACACTATACAAATTGCTTCAACATCATCTAAGGTCTACATTTAATAAAACGATGGAAAATAATGTATTTAAAAACGTGTTCAATACAACAAAGTAACAGACACAGTATTACAATTTACAAATCACGTTTTCTATACGACTAATTTTATAAGTTCAAACGAAAATAAACACATTTCGAAATTGGCGGATATTTGAAGGCGTTTTAATCGCACGCGATCTCCTTGTGTGATACATATGCATACACGAAAGCGGTTTTAAATCGCCGCGATTTTTAACCGCAACCGCGCGCGATTAAATCGCCTCGTGTGAGGTTAGCTACAACTCGCATTCGACGAATCGAATTACAATAATCACTTAAACCAATGTAAAGGTCACCCACTCTTGGGATTGAATTCAACTAAATTTTTTTTTTTAAATTTTTTTTTATTTTTAACAACATTTTGAAGAATTTACTATTAGATCCGTTTCGTACGAACATTTTTATGTGTCGGCAACGGGCCACCTATCGTGTTCGCCAAAATTCCGTTGTTTACTATATTGATGTCTCAGCTATAGTTCGCTCTGTCGACTCGACTTATCCTGGAAAAATTACGCTTATTATTGGTTTCATGTTCCACGGAATTCGGAGCGTCCTGGTATAGATTGTTTAATGGTTTGATTACTCATTAATATACGTTTCAATCAGTAAACTTATTGTTTATTTTTTATCAATCAACGATTTTGCCCCGTCAATAGCTTTAGAAAATTTCTCGTCTAATAAACGCGGAATATTCGACAATAGTAAACATATGAAATATATTTTACACTAAATGTTTTAAAAATATAATTAAGATAATATAGGTCGGAGGAGTTTATTAAGAAACATGTTTCTACTTGCAGCTTATTGCTTATCAAATGTACCTAATGAAAGATAACAAATTATAAAGAAACACATAATTTATTTTCATAATGAATGTAATATATTTAGTCACTTTTTTTCATTAGATACGTAAATTACCTACGTGTCTCAACGATTCTTTCTTACTGTAAGTGTTACACAATGAATATAATTAATGAAAATTAAATGTCTACAAATTACATTCAAGTTACAAGAAAACTCATTTAAAACCGATGTAGGGTAATTTTATACAGAGAATAAAGAAACGATTCTGTACGAACGATTTAAAATCCTCTCGCGTGCGGATGGAAATTAATTAGGCATTAAAAGGTAGAGGTTTATTTTTTGGAGCTGACTTGGTTGACGGTTACACCCGATTTGATAGAGAGTGGAAGACATGTTTACGTTGAATAAGGGATAACGCCCTATAAATAGAATATAGTTAATAATATATTAAAAGTTTTTTCATATTGCTTACTATTCCAGTCTTGCTTTAAAACAATAATGAGTAATACAGTTTTCATAGAGGTCAAAAATTGCTTATTGTAAGTGATTTTTTTTAATTTAGCTAACAAATCGTATTATTGTAATAAATCTTTACAATTTAATTACTTTAAAATAATATAATTCAGTCTTAATTAATTGTATTTATATTTTATTTTTTTAATTTTATTATTAGATTGAATATTATATTCAAATTGAGATCTTTGAAAATAATTAAATTTTATAGTATCATACACCTTAATTTGTTTTTCTATATATGTTTCTATGGTTTTTGATTCATAAATATTTTAACGTTTATTGATGTTTAATAATATTGTATCTATGGAAATGAACCAATTTCCATATAATTCCAATAAATTCGCCGATTTGAATTTAAAGATAATATTAAATGTTAAGCATTTTCTTAAGTTCAAAGTTCACATTTTGATATATTATTATATATATTATATATTTATTATATTTCTAAAAGAGTCTATATAATATTATAAATAAAACAATATATATATATATATTGCGTTAAGTTAGGAGATAAGAAAATATTATAATAATAATAATAATTCAGAATTTTAACGGTAACTTCAAAACATTGGAAACCAATATCACCGGTAGTATTTGAAATAAGAAGTGATCTTTAAAATAATTGTTTTACTGAAAATTATTAGAAGAAAAAAATCAACATAGTTTTAGTATTTGAATAAAATCCGTTTCCATTGTTTCATCACGGTTCAAAAATAATGGAGTTCTAAAAGCTTGGAATTTAAATAAGACATAATTTTCTGAAACCTTCGATCGTTATTTAGGTTACCGGATGAAATATTTCAAATTGTATTATATTTTAGTGAGATTTTAATTTCATGCATATTTATTTCACCTCCCGCCTTCTAGTTGAAACGAAAATGCTGAAAGTGAAGTTTTTGTAATATTACCTCGGCACTGATTAAATTTTAAACACCTGACAACTGAATACATGTAACCTATGTCGTTACTTTAATCATAACCGCAATGATATTTTTATTTTCTTAAAATCACGGTCGTCATGCGCTTCATGTGATCGCGGTTTACTTTGAGTAGATGTAACTAAACCGCGGAAATCCATTGGAAAATATAAATGTAAATATATATACGTGTGTGTGTGTATATATGTATATCGGGCATGATTCTTTATTTTTGTGCTATAGCGAATAGTAACTTAAACTTCCAACGGCCTAGTCGTATCCAATGTGTCGGCAATCACTTTTCTACCACCAATGCCCGTGCACTAATAACTCTCCGTCGTTGTAAATTATTGGGTGGAAACGGCCGAACTCGTAACTGGCGCTTAAAACGGGTATACTTATATAGGTACACGTGCGTTAATATTGTTATACACCAATGTGGTAACGGCACGGCAGCAGTACTTGTCACTATTTCAGCGTGACCCAGTTGGAGTGAAGCCGATTCAATGCCGTTACCCCCATTGAACACTTATAGAACGAGGTTACTACCATGCCATCATTACGCGCACCTTTAACCGCTGGGTCCTTCCCATACGCCGCCCGACGTATTCCGTTCCACCCCCGCAACGACTCTGGCAAGCAGCAGGAGAACCACTGTGTATCGGCCGTTTCGATAGATCTGACACACAGGAATGTCCACCCCCTCCCTTTACTCGTCCAAGAGGGTGGTTATAGGGGCTGCAGCGTGTACACCGATGTTCTTTTTAATGCTATCATTCACGTGAGCCATCAAAATGGAAAGCCAATACTAATAGAAACGATCGTGTAACGGCACCATATTTTTATTCACGGGGCGATGATAGATGCGACGGTAACCTTTGTGAAGGCGGAAACCGATAACAATATAATATTCGAACCCGGTAACGTTACGATTATCATATTATGATTTTCATTATTTTACTACCGCGATCCAATAACTTCTGTTTTTCGTCAACCCGCGCAACATATCCAACATTCACATGTAGTAGCCAAAAAATATTAATTTTATGCAATTTTAGAATCCATTTGGGCGTAAATGGAAAAGTTTCGAACGTTTTTCGCAGTCGTGAATAATTTGTTTAAAATTTGTTTTCGAAGCAATATACCTGCAATATAATGTACAAGTTGTGGCCTGTCTCATATTTTAAGTTTCCGCAATTATTGTTGGGTTCCTTATGTACACACAATATGCCCATCCACTTACATATCGTTCCATTTATAAACTTTGTTAACACGATTATCATGTTGTCTGCAGTATATTAGTATGGAACTTGTTAATTTTATGAAATATTTATTTGATGATAATTCTCACCCATACCGCGGTAGAGTTAGTATTTTGTCGTTAATATAACACCGTTTCATCGATTAATTAAACGTTCGAATATATTAATCTGCTGGTACATATCACATGTTATTTAGACTCAATTAACGTTTTAGTAATGCCAAATTGAACACACCAAATTTTATTATACGGTACATACCATTAATTATTCAATATACTTTAAACATCATTCCACGCGAGTGTATAATATTTCATTACTCGAATAATAGATCTAAAAGATAAATAGCTATGTATATAAATTCTTAATCAGCCATATTATCCTTTCGCATTATCTTACGAGTTTATATGAAAGCTCTGCAAATAATAAATCATAAAATACAATTCTTTATATTTCATTTTTTTTTCCATTTCATTCCATAAATAATGAATCATCATTAAGTTCCATTAATTGCGCATGAAAAATGCTGAGCAACTTGTATTGCGAATATTATTAACATTCTTAAAAAATAGTTATTTGCTCAGTGTCTGAGTAAGTTGTTGCAATACAGAATTATTATTATTATCGTTGTAGGATAATATGCGACTTTGTGGTACACGTTATAAAGATTACACATCTGCTTTTGAACAATATTCGTATTTCAAATGATAATGAGAAGTTCTTCGCATCTCCTGGGTAACATCTAAAAATGTTTTTCTTCGTTAAGTGCAATGAGTCATATAGTTTAAAACTACTTTTTTTGTTTGAATACAAATAAAGATTGGATTTTTAAGTTATGTTTATATAACCATCGAGATATATTATACGTGCACACATTTGAAAAATGTACTGAAAACTTAAATGTTTAAGAACGATTCATTGAGTTTATATGAGGTGAGCTGAGAATACGTCGAATATTTTTTTTTTAAAAAAAAAAAAAAATTGAAATCACAAAATTTACAAAATAATAACAACTGTATTAAGATTTAAAAAGTAACCTTATTCAAATTATTATTTTTATCAAATAAATTAATGTAGTAATATTCATACTGAAGTGCACTGAATTTGTATTTATGTTGTAGGCTTGTGTTCAAATAAGCGTATTTGTATGTTCTTAGTAGTACCTTTAAAACTTTTAGGTTAGTTAATTTAAAAATATAAGAAGAAATCTTAGATATTATATTTAAAAAAGTTTACGACAAACTTTAAATTTATTAGTATAGTTTTCTATTATTTTCCACATAATTATATTTTCATAAGTTATGTAATGTTATTATAAAATAAGTTTGAATATTTATTTTGAAATTGTCAAGAATCAGGATTACTCTAATTTTCCCACAAACATCGCATTCATTTTCTAAAAACAAAATACAAACAAGTTAAACAAATTGTATGATAAAAATAATATTTGATTTAGTTTTATGGATTAAAATAAAAAAAGGATATTAGATATGTATATATTAAATAGTAAATAATTAATTATTAAAAATATATGTTTTATTTTTTAAATTTTGACCAAACAGTAACTTTATTAGTTTTTATGTACTGTGTGTGGGACTTATTCATTAAGTTCTAAAAGTGTAAAAGATTATGTTTATAAAGATTTTTTATTGTTTCTAAGATGAATATAATAATATTATGAGTTACTTTATGGTTATTTTTTTTTGTGGTCTTCCGAAATATTTCTAACATGAGAATATTTTTCAAATAATTTTTAGTGTTTTTTTATTGTATAGCATTAAAATTTTGATAAATCACTAATCGAATAAATATTAAAAAAAAAAAAAAATTATTTTTAGATTAATCTATGTATAAAAAGTTTCCAAAGCATTTAAACTGAAATGGAATTTGAAATGTAATGGCCTTTTTATTTAAATAAGCTTAATGATAACAAGCAATAAAATATAACATATCTTTAAATTCGCTGTGTTCACTGAATAATTATGAATAATTCTTTAGTTATATACACAACAAATAATAACAATAATTGTTGATGTGGTTTTAATTGATTTATGTTAAGTGAATTTTTGGTAAACGAAGTAAGTATTTAAAAATAAGTTGTTTTACTGGAGAAAATCGATCAATAGAGAAAAGTTGAAAGTTACAAATATTATATTACATAAAGGTACTAGAATATGACATATTACATATTGTACAATTTGATGTGTACAAAGATAAATATAAAATTAGAGTGGAATGAATTGAACGTTGTAGTATAACGTGGAGTAATTATTATATGTGTCAGAAAAGATCGATCACCGAAAACCACTAGTTATTGGTAACCAAAAAGGAAATATGTAAGACTTTTTCAAGCTGCAAAGTTTGGAATAAGAGTATACTATTTAGGAAGCCAAAGTTACGTAAAATATTACGACAGGATAAGGATAATTTTAATAAATATTTTATAGATATGATGAACGATAAAATAATGTATCATTACATTATATAAACTAACCTGTACATTGAGGACTTAATAGTAATGAGAATACTAGGTGAGACTAAGCTTTTAAACGAATTGGACAAGTAAATTGGGAATCATAAATTACAATAATGTTGCTGCAATCGAAAGAAAATTTACTTTGTAAACCATGCAATAATATTCAATATGGAGATGAAAGATTATCAGAAGAAAGATATTTGAGTTCAAAGAGGTAAAGTAAAAGGTCAGAATAGATTTTTATATTTTCAAAGCCGTAATAAAATTGTTTTATTCATTTAGTCTTAAAACGGCAAAAAAAGAAGATTCTCTAACTAAATCAAGAATTGTAGTTTTTAAATCTTCATTCGAACGTTCTATCTATGGAATGATTGGGTAAACAAATATTGTAAGACCATATTATACTAAAATTTCACAAATATTTTCCATAATTTTTTTTTAATTATTGAACAAATGTGTTAAGTAACAAATTCAATACATGATAAATATTTAGCACATGCATTTTTTATAATAGTGAAATATTTTGAGTTTTAATCAGCAAATGTATGTACATTTTATTTGGGTCCAAACTTCATCTCATAAAACTTATAATCACAATTACATTTTATTGATACCTTTGTTATAAAGCGAAGTAAATAACTTGTTTTGATGTAGAATAATAAAACGTGTTAAATATAATATATAGTATAATAATAATGTAATATAATATAATATAATATAATTTAATATAATATTATTTATATATTTATTACATGCAAATAAAAAATAACTGTAATATTAACCTGATCTTAATCTGAGGGTATTGTATGAATTTATTTTGAATTATTTTTAAATAATTTAACTAATTACAAGTAAATTACAAATATTAATTCACCACTGTTGGATATTTCATTAAAAGTATATCCAGTGATGTAAATTGTATAATACAAATTGTATTATATTGTATTATACAAGCGTATTATACGTTGTGTATAAAAAATAAAATACAAATGGTATAAAAAAAAAAAACTAGTGATAAATGGTAGACCGATAATGCATACGAATAAATGCGATGCATATTGTTTCAACTGATAACAGTGATATAACGACAGACGCGACAACCGGTCCCCACAAACGCTGCGGTAAAGATGGCATGGTCGCATGGCGGTTTAATTGGAGTACGACACAGTATTACACCGCTCTGCGCTCACTGCAGTAGTGCTCACCGCTTATCATTATATCAAATTGTCAATAATAATTAAATAATGCATAATATATTATTAATATAATAATATCCATGTTAGTTGTTTGATTGTTCTGTTTTCTCTTTGTCATCACTTTATGTTTTGTATAAATGTATTTATTTATTAGTTATTAGTGTTATTACTATGTTATACTTATATTAGATACTTTTTGACTAAAATTTACAATCATTTTTAGTTCTTGAATAATTGTATAGTTAGGTACTGTTTATTTTTCAATGGGTCGACCTTCGAAGCAAAAAGCTTTTGTTGATAAATATTTTATCAAGTATTATGTTGGAAAGGCAGAAAAACGAAAATGCATATTTTGTAAGGAGTCTTATGCCTATAATGCATTTCGTTTGGCTAAGCATTTATTAACATGCAAAAAAACGGATTCCAAATTCCAAAATGATAAAGTGAAAATTGCATCTTTGTTTAAATTAAACAACTGTGAAGAGGTTAGTTTCACTTCAAATAGTAGCACTGAAACAACATCTTCATATAATTTGGGTGCAATTATACCGGCCTTTTTAAAAAATGATCAAAATGATGAGGATTTTGAACTTGTAATTGAAAATCAAGATTTAGTACAAAATTTATGTATTGATTCCGATGAAATTATTGATCAACATATTCCTGCTCATTCTATTACTACATCAAACACAAATATTATTAAGAATAATTCAAATGCAACTAAACTAACAACTTTTTCAAATAAGATTTCAAGAGAATCAAATACAAGAACAATACAAGAAGAAAAAATATTAAAACCTTATACTAAAAACTTAGAAACAATACATTTTTATGTATTTATTATTATTTATTACCCAACTCATAACTACCATTATTTAATTTAATAAGTATTTAAAATGGATTATTCATTATTCATCAATAAACTTCAATAGTTTTGATATTACTATACTTGAATAACTATATTTAGCAATAATGTAAGTACCAAACAATTTTTTTTAATACTGTATAATACACGTATAATACACGTATTATACAAATGAAAAATATAATACCGTATTTTTACATCACTGTTGTTACCTAATAAAAAAATGTGTTAAGAGGATTGGAAGCGGCGACTTTCTGTCTATCTAACACACGCGTAACATGATTATAGACTTATTTTATTTCCAACATACCGATTGATATAATGAAGGGATAATAATTATGAAAACAGATATGAATTTTTCGTCAAGTCTACTTTAGATCGGCTTCATCACAGTTTTTGATTTATCCCTCCAAAATCCTAAAAAATATATATATTAAAAAACAGTAATTAAGAATTTGACATGTTTCAATTTTTTGAGAAGTTTAAATCAAAAATCAAAAATGTGGAATAGTCGATCTCAAAAAGAACTAAAACATCTGTTTTCAAAATTCTTATCGTTTTACTAGATTAATCGGTACGATGGAAATAAAATATGTCTATAACCCTATGTTAAACATGTGTTAGATAAAGACAGAAAATCGTCACTTCCAATCCTCTTAACAATAAAAGAAACAAATATTTAAATCATAAAGTGAAGTGGGTATGGTAATTCGATAAAATGTAAGTAAATATTTTCTTACGAATGAAGCGATGGGTTATTTTATTTTTCACTCATTTGGGCCGGTCAAAATCTTTGCCCCCCTCTATTGAAAGCTGAATAACGCCATTGCCGGACGTTGGTTTACAATGGTACGTCGACAACGGGAATCAGTTTGCCGATGAACTCGTTCGTACATACATAAACGTGTACCATGAAACCATCGTAACTTTGAAAAGGTAACGGTCTCGACCGATGATCTTTGCGTCAGATTTATTATCGTGCCCGTTCGCATTTTAAAAGATGTTCAAACCTCAAGGCGTTAGGCGATCAAATTTCTCACGTGTAGAGTGATTTATTTTTCATTTATTTTATTCTTACCGGTGGGTAAATAAAGCGTTTCGAAAACAAGTGAAAAGGAATGTGATCGTTCGGTAGGTAAACGTTTACGCTGACCGACTGACGGTCATCGCGTATACGATGGTAACATATGTTTGACGGGTACATTTTTACTTGACGATTTGTAGTTGTGAGTGACGGGAGAGTAGGAAGGATCCTGCGACTGATCGTTTATTCAGGGCCGGTAGCGAAGACGGTGGTACGCGGTCGGTACGGTGGCGAACCGAACAGGTGTCGGACGGTAGACGCGTGAAGCCGAACGTTACGAGGAAAACGAACAAGTCCGGAGCAGCGGATAGACGGAAAATCTAACCTTTCACGTGAACTTGAACACTTCTGAGCTCGAATACACACGAACACGTTGATTTAAAATGTACCGTTAAATCGTTAAGACCTTGGAGTACAGAACATTTAGCGATTTTAACAGAATTATACATGATTTGATGTTTGCTGGCTTTTGCCACATGTGTGCATAAGCTCTTGTTTAAAGCCGAACTGAATTTGTAAACAATATATTGTGCAACGGTACATAGGCGTCGAATAACCCGAAAAATTGATACGAAATAAAGGTTGTTAGAGGACACAGACTACCAATTGAATGCCAGTCGATTTTTTTAAACGTTAATTTTGACGAGCCACGCAGAATATAAGTTTAACGTGCTAAAAAAGACAAGTGGATGGTCAAAAAAGCACAAAATATCAACAATAAGTGTTTTTAATTTGCAACTATGTACCATACTTCAATGAAAATGGAATAGGTTTGACGTTTCTATTTACATTGTTTAATGAGACATGAGAAATAATTAATAATAAGTGCATAACGTCATCGTGCACAGTTTATAACTATCATATAATAGTTGCTCACTTCATATAAATAAATCTTTGAATATATCATTTATTTTTTAATTTTCTTTGATAAACGTAAAAATGCGTGATTTTTTTGTATTGAATACGATATATGTATCAAACACTTAAAGAAATCAGCTTTTAATTTTAATTTTTATTTTATTAAATATATATATATATATATTTACAACTATTAATTAATCAACTTAGCTTATTAAATATTAAAATAAATAATTTCGTAAATACTCACCTATAGGTTCATTTTTTATACACGGTGTGTGGTGATCAGACGAAGGGTCTTTACTTTCTTATCAAACTCCACGTATTATTTTTATAAAATTATGAACATAATTTAGTACCATATAATAGAAGAGTCTATCCAGTTCTTTTTAATTTCTATTTTTATATTTCTTAATGATTTTTAAGTAAAATTTACGTATTCTGTACTAAATAAATAATATTTCAAAACAATGATTTCAATAAAAATAATTGTAATAATAGTATAAAATTATACTTTTCGATTCGTGTTTAAACATTATGCTTTGTTTTGTTATACGGCATATCTTTTATTTCCACCTTCGTAAGAGCACTATATTTTTATTTTCCCTGGATGTCAAATTTTCTAGATCCGGCACTACTGATAAATACTGATTATATAAATATTTCTCAAAATAACTTTTCTTTATAAATTTTTTATTACGATTATGAACATTTTTATCACATGTGATAATTACTTGTTTAATTGATGTCAGAAACAACATTATTTTTTTCTTTTTTGGTTTTTTAATGAAATGATCACAAAAGTCATCGAGGAAGTTATTACACTTAATCTTACATAATGCCTAATTATTTTTATCTAAAATCTAACTGAAAGGAAAAAATTCAAAGCTATGAAATATTCCAATTTTGTAAACGTTCAAAATATTATTATAGACCTATCATCAATAGTATACAGGTATAGCACGGCACACGTGCGATTATGTAATGAAATTGTTTCCGATAAAAAAGGCACTGCATGACGTGGAAGAGATACTAACGGTTTGGTAAAAATATTGAAAACTAATGGAATGAATAATTGTTATAACTGTTTAAATTCCGAAACTGATATATATAATTGCATAGTATTCTAAGTATTATGTTTATGTATAATTTAATATGGTGCAGTTAATACACCGCGCAGACAACGGTCCCACATCGGAGAGTCAATTTTCAATTCATTCTAAATCCACTTATACCTACACACAATGTGTTCTGCATTTCCAGCCCAGCTTCGTTAATATTGCCGTTGCTGAAGACATCGACTCCCATTTATTCGTTCGCGTCTAGACGTTCCGAACTATTATTACTATTATATACAAGTATAAATATATTATAGTCTGTGTAATATCACACAACCATATATTCGTTAGTGATGTGACATAAACCTGGGTCATCGAAAATCTAAAAAATTCTAATTCAGAAATGCAAAATATGACTATTTTATGAATTGTAAAAATTTACTTTTAATACGTTTATTGCATTGCTTTAGTTTGAAAAAAAAAAGTGTAATTACTATGACTTTGTCAAAAGTAAATCATAAATTCCTATGATAAAAGTAAAATAAATTAAAAAAACAGTTTAGATTTAACTCATAAACAACAAATTACAACAATAGAATTAATTATGATTTTCATTAATATTATTATATTAATTATTATTATAATAATGATTGTTCATAATTTTGTGAATCTTAAAAAGTCTTTGCTAAGCGTCTAAATTTGTCGATTTATTTAAAGAAATATGTTCACGTTTATAAATAATATTGAATTAAAATAATATGAAGTCCTCTGTATTCAGTATGATTATAATTATATATATATATAGAAAATTTGTATCAGTTTGAATTAATTTTCTACAAAAATATTTATATCACATGTATCAATAGTTATAGTTAATGTTAGATTGAAAATACTAAATCATTCAATGAAAACTAAAATTTCCACTGTCAGTACAATACATTGTAAGGAACCGCGAGCATATGTAATTTAAGAATTTATAGAGTTGTCCTCCGTGAGTAATTAATTGAACAGCACTCAGTCAAAATAGGATTAAATGTTTTACAAGGAAATGGTAAAATTGTTACAAATGAAGCTCAATGAAATAAGATAATAAAATCGTCTTGGTGTATAGGATCAAATCTTTTTTTCATAGCTGATGAGTACTGAAGTAGGTCGTAGTACTATAGTATATACGTTGTATAATTTATCTAAATACATAAATAACGTTTTTTTGTATAAGTACATATTTTCGTGTATGTTAGCAGCTCTGCTTGAAATTCTACAGGATCAGTGATCCTCGTATATACATATATATATATATATATATATATATATAAACTATATACTGTATACAAATGAGAGTGATACGTTAGATATGTATATTATGTGTACAATGTACACTGTACATACACATATATTTACATAAACAGGTATCAAAGTTGATGCTATTGGTCCACACAAATACCACTAGGCAAGAGAAAAGTGTCAGGACGTCCTGTGCAAGCATCATGTCCCTCCTGACCATCAACATCCGAGGTCCCCAGTTGCAGGCTGGTTGCCCGGAACCGCAGTTCAGTCGATTGGTGAAATTATATTAACCCACCTAGTGCAATCCCGTCCGAAATCTCGGATCAGTCAAACGTTATCTGCTTCCGGTCGGACATTACGGCACACCGGAGGACGTACGCGGTATAATCCTTAATCCTTTGAAACGGTTTATAGAATCGGGCAAAACATTTCGGAATTCCGTCTCACCTGTGACATGGTGCCCATCGCATCACCGATTTTCTCACGTAAAGGACCGCGTTGTCACGAGGAAGTCGACTTACATTTTTTACTTTTTCAATTTAAATCATTATTCAAATCTAATGATATATTTATATCGTTATGATTTTTACGACTGAGGAGGATAAATATATCGTATTGCATTGAAAATATAGTTGAAATTGTATTTATATTTAATTTTAATTATATGACTAAATCTAAGCCAGTAATATATTTTCTGATTAGGTTCAACTGTTCATGTCCACTTGAATTAATTCTATCTGATTTCACCCTGTATATTGATTGAAACGTGAAATAATAACATACGCGGCATTGTTAAAAATAACACTTCTCTATTTCGAGTATTTGTATTATAAAAATAGTGTGTTGGCACTAGTCGTGTAACAAGTCCAGTCCAAAGTATTGTAAATAACTATGTAAAATCAAAAAAAAAAAAAAAAAAATATATATATATATATATATTTATATATATAAAACTAAGTTCAATAGGATATTAAAGTGTAAAAATAAAACATTAAATTGAACTATAGTATACATGGATTTTGTAATGTAAAATCTCAATTATCGATGAAACTAACATTCGATTATTATATATAATTATAATTATTATATGCTTTGAAAAAAAATTACCTTTTTACTGTTTTTATTTGAACACAAAAAAAAAAAAATTGTAATTTTTTTTGCACTTTTCAAAAAGTGGCTGTTGATATAATACGCAAGTTAATAGTTAAACACTTTACCCTCGTCACTTCGTGTTTATCCTCGTTGAAATCCTAGATTAAAAGTGACGTTTTATAATTAGAAATTATAAAAAAAATTATACTTTATTATTAGGAAAACAATTTTGATGGGAGCACGGATTAAAGCTTAAGTGTAGAAAATAGTGTCTAAACGTTTATTTTTCCGATACTCTGAATTATCGGCGGAGTAAAGCAGTAAATATTGATTTTTAAGAAATAATTAAAATAACATAGTTATTCATACCTTATGTTATATAACCTTACATAATATAAATGTATTATATATATATATATATATATGTAAATATCATATTTCTATTCTTACAAATAACTAGTGTTTGATTCATTGTTTGTAATTGAAACTTTTTTCAATCACCTAATGAAATTATTTTGTTCAATTTTTTTCTGTGCTCTTGAAATAATTAAAGAACATACATGATCAATAATTTTTCAAAAGTTTCTGTTGAGATTTATTTTGGTCTTAATTATACAAATTTTGCCTGAATAAATCAAATATTGTGTACATTACATAATAACCTACAGTTAAAGTTTACATGAAGTAAAGAAAAAAAATATAGAGTACCTATAGTATCTAGAGTCTAACGAAAAATAGAAAACAATTCTTAAGCTAACCTCTAATTTAATTAGGTTGATAATTAAGATTGTATAAATCATAATATGCGCATCTGTAAAAAAATTATCTATTGTACAGAATATTTTATAAATCTGAAATATGATTTACATTTTTTTTAGTCAGAATATTTTATTTTTGGTATATTCTATACTTTAATACTTATCCCATATTATCATTATAATTACTGCTGTACTTAAATGTTTTGTACTTGGTAATTTTAATATTCATTAAAAATAAACATTGTTATGGTAATCAAACGTATTTAAATTAAGTAATATATTTGCATTTTTTTTCATACTAAATTTAATTATGGTTAGTTTTTGTTACATTTAGTGTTCGTTCGATTTAAAAAGATTTATTATAAACGATAAATGGACGTTAAAAAATGTATAACACAATATGTTCTAAATATTTCGAATAGATTTATTAAATTTTATATAAATATAATTTTTATTCTTTTCTATGTCACAGTTATCGTAAAATACCGTATTATGTTTTCTCGGATGGTTAAATTACAAATATGTTTTTTTTATATAGTATCCTGAAATTTTATCAATATGTATACATATATATTTTGATTTATAGATACATATTTATATTGTTTATTAATTGTATATTATATCCGTTTATTTACAATAACAAATGTTTATATTTATCTAACATTCTAAAACTCACGACCCATACATAACAATACTCTTCTGTAATGGTTAATGAGTACTAACTAAAAATTGCCATTTTTACAAATCAATTACCAAACTAAATATTCTCGTTTATCTTTCCATTAAATTCCAGTAAATAATAATTTAAACTATAAACAATACACTTTTCAGCAATTTTAACATAGACAATATTTTATTTTTTTTTAATATTACTAAAATGTACTTTGTTAAATTACTACAATACCTAGTGAATATTATTTATCAGGGCTTGAAACCGAAATTTCTTTTTTCGATTTTGATTTCGGTTTCTGATACCGGTATTTATTTTTTCCGATTTCGATTTCGGTTTTGAATAACGGTATTCACTTTTTTTGATTTCGATTTCGGTTTCGGATATCGGTATCTGTTTTTTCTGATTTCGATTTCGGTTTCGGATATCGGTATTTAATTTTTTCGATTTCGTTTTCGGTTTCAAATAACGGTATTCACTTTTTTCGATTTCGATTTCGGTTTTTGATATCGGTTTTTATTTTTTCTGTTTTCGATTTTGGTTTCGGATATCGGTATTTATTTTTTTCGATTTCGATTTCGGTTTCGGATATCGGTATTTATTTGTTACGATTTGATTTCGATATTGATTTTCTTCGATTTCGTTTTCACTTTTCAGTTGCAATATCGATATCGGTTTTAACCGATATTGAAAATCTCAAGCCAAGATTATTATGTAATTTTAAATTTATAATGAGTAATGACATAAACTCGCTAGTCGCCACAGGCTACATGACATTATGATAAGCATTACAGAGTTGGTCGTTCGATGATTATATAGAATAATCAATAATGATTATTATTTATTGGCTGAACGAAAACAAAATCGGAACCAGTATTAATTATTTTATAGAACAAAAACGAAATAGTTAACCAGAAAAATATTTTTCGTTCTCGAACGGAAAAATATATATTTTTAATTACTAAAAATAATTAATTTTTAATTTTAGTTCTTACACATTTTGTTAAGTTGGTTAGCTTGTTCTTTGAAAAAATTTGTTTTTTAGTATATAATAAAATGGTAATAAATACTATAATATTTACTATTATAATTATTATAATATATATTTTTATTTATTAGGTATGCAATATTCAATATTGTAATAAAAACTTAAAAATGTGTATCATATTTTTTATTGTATAATATGAACTTATTTTAAGTATATCTCATGAAAGATGAATTTTCTAACTAATTATTTCTTAATTAAGACAATGAATGTCTGAGGTATAAAATTGTTATAAAAAAAATTTTATTTTTTCAAAAGAAATAAATTAACCGGTTTTATTACTTTAAAACCAGTTTTAAAAAACTATAAAATATAACATCAATATTAATCAGTTTTTAAAACCGGATAAAATTGGAGATGAACTAAAACCATTAACCACAAAAAATCATTATGGTTTTAAGCCCTGATATTTATACTACCATTTTAACATAATTTCTGATACCGAATTCAAAACCGAAATTTTTTTTTTCGATTTCGGTTTCGGATATCGGTATCTATTTTTTCTGATTTCGATTTCGGTTTCTGATACTGGTATTTATTTTTTCCGAATTCGATTTTGGTTTTGAATAACGGTATTCACTTTTTTCGATTTCGATTTCGGTTTGGGATATGGGTATTTATTTTTTTCGATTTCGATTTCGGTTTCGGATATCGGTATTTATTTTTTCCGATTTTGATTTCGGTTTCGGATATCGGTATCTATTTTTTCTGATTTCGATTTCGGTTTCGGATATCGGTATTTAATTTTTTCGATTTCGTTTTCGGTTTCGATTTCGATATCGGTTTTTAACGATTTTAACCGGTATTCAAAATCGGTATTCAATACCGGTTTCAAGCCCAGTTATTTATGATAAATAAATGCATTTTATTTGCATACTTACTGCACAACGATTAAATAAATGAGGCATCGGTCTGTAATATCTCGAAAAATATTTCCTAAATGTTATTTTTATATTGACACGTTTGCCTCTGATACACTCTTTCTCACATATTAATTATGATTTAAACAATCAAATTTTTTCATGTGATAAATATTTTGAAAACAATATTTGAAATTGTGAAGTTTACTCCAAGTAAAATTTTTCATTTTTGTATTCTAATTTTTATAAGTTTTCAAATAAATATAGATGAAAAAATTGTTTTGTTTCTAAATAAATAATTCTGATTGAAAAAAAAATATATATGAAATATTATTTATAGAAATATTATAGTACTGATCATTGTAAAATCAAAAAATATTCAGTTCCTTAAAGTTTCTGAACATTACTGTCAACCTTTGTTTAATATAAATACCAATTTTTAAATGGCTAATATTTCATAATTGTTTCGTTTATTATTTTTATTTTTATTTTCATTTAAGCGGACTTACTTATTGGTAGAATATATTTTTTTCTAACTCTCATTTTGTAATTTTTATATATTTTATATTTCTGTTTGATTAATTATATAATTTTTATTGCATACATTTCTATATACGAATCGTTAAATATTACATCTATTAAGGCTTGAGATAATTTTTAATTATCTATGGAAATTAATTCAATCAATTTACTAGGTTAATAATTGAAATATGTATATTTTTATTTATATGTTAGGGTGTAAATACCTGAATGGAACATATTATTATAGTATAAGTAGAACAATATGCATTAAGGGTATTCTGTTATTACGAACTCTAGTTCCAGAATAATAATATATTATAATAATCTAAATATTCTATAATATAACTGTACTCATACTTGGAGAAGATTTAACCAAAAATATTTACAAATAATATTTTTAGTTAGGTTATTTTAGTTAAGATAATTAGGAATTATGTGATACATCACAGTGAATCTGAAAAAAGTTCTACTTGAGGTTATTTGAGATTACTTGAAGAAAACTTAAGATTAACTTAATCCCGAATGTACTACTTGGTAATTTCTTCGGATATGGAATTCATCTTTATAAAAGACGCAAAAACATTTTATCCATTTCGACCTGAAAAAACCTAAATAAAAAATATATATCTGTGTTATTTTCACCTAGGTATAGTAGATTTTGAGAATTAGATCAGATTACTATTTTTATAAAATGAATTGCGTAACTAAATAGGTGTTAACTTTGTTGATTTTATATATGATTATGTTCTATATTAACCATCGAGATATTAAGTTTATATAGGATCATATATCTAATTATAAGTTAACATTTTATTAATTTTAAAATTATATTATCTATGTAGTGTTCATTTACAGTAAAACATTGTAAATATAAAATGCTATCAAAATCTCATCGAAGTGCCTAACAAAGATAAATTTTTATATGATATGATATTTATATGATATGCGTATATCTTATTTGATTTCCAAATATGTTTAAATTGAAAGGATGTCAACGAATATAATATTTAGCTTTAAATATTTTATGTAATAATATTATGACTTATGTGTCACTTGAAATTGATCATTTTATCAACTTTTAAATTCTATAAAGCATGCAATATATTTTACTTTCTCAAATTGAAGTTTTCATCAATACAATATTAAAATATATTTTGTCTTCGTATTTTTATTAACACGTATAATTTTTCAGCAGGTATTTGTTTTGACCTCAATAAATTCAATTAAATACTTACATAACTTACTTCAAGTACTTTTTTTTTGTTTAAAAATTAATGTTATCATAAAAAAAAAAAGTAATAATATTTATACTATAAAACGTAAAGATGAAATTCCAATATAACTTCCCTCTTTTTACATTTGGAATGTAAAACGAATTGCATGATTCACTATGATTACTTTCTTGATAATCGTATTCGTTCAGATATAATGGAATAGTTCTTGAAACGTTTACCATGGAATATATCTAAATTGTTGAATATTTTGAAAATATGGGTCAACACATCACGAAATAAACAGTAATACTACATAAAATATGAATATATTTTATTGTTTTCTTAAAATATAATTTTGTACTCGAATAGTCAAAACACGTAAACGTGACTACGGCTGTTATATACTGGTACTGTGCATAAACGCGAGTAAAAGTCGTGTTTTCCAAATACATAGAATAACCTAATCCATGCATAAAAAAATAAAATAAAAGACGCTCGCGAGTGATTCAAAATTCAATCGAAATCATAAACCCCAATGGTTCAGACTTTTTGTGAGGTCAATGTTATTTAATATTTAATATTAATATTTATTAATGAAAAAAAACATCGATTTCCGTAATAATTATTATACCCATGTAGTTCTAGTGCAAAACTGTTTCAAGACTTAAACTTTGTATAATAATCGCGATCGTTTCATTATGTATCTATCGACCATCGATAGTTAGTACATATTTATTATATCGTTATCTTTAAACTCTTCAAGACTGTAATTGTATTGTATATAATTTGTACAAAGTCCATGTAGATTCACAGTGAAATTTTAACGATAACGATAAATATTATAATTGTTGGTGGGTATAAAGAAATGAATAAATTCCAGAAGATGTTATTACGGTAATACGATGGTAATACGGCTTAACCTACAGATGGATAATGATAAATCAGGAGAAACCTATAATATGTATTTGTATGTGAACAATAAATCAATCAGCTACGTTAAGTTTTGTTTACATTTAGTAATGTTTTAGGTATGTGACATATTAAAAAGAAAGCTTCGAACGGAAAAAAATAACATTCATTCGATAAAATCATTATAGTGTTTTTTTTTGAAAACTTTCATAAAATATAAACAATTAGTGAATAATATATAAAGTTTACGATTCAATATTTAGAAACGTTAACACGTCTTGTTTTAATGTTTTATTTTTGTAACTGAAGTGTTGTGAAACATTTGCCGTGACTGTCACTTGTATTGATATGACGTGTTGTAAAATAAGTCAATTTAGAGATGTGATTTTATAGTATAATAATATTGATGACGTCTCTCTGAGGAGGTACGATGCAGTGAATTTGATTTTATTTTATTATTTTATTTATAAATTTCAGTGGTGTCGAATTTTTAACTTTTAAAAATATTTTCAACGGCTAAACAGCGACTTCGAAATTAATCTTCATATTAAACGGTTTTCGTGCATTATATAGCTTTTTTACATTTTATATTTCATAACCAAGTTATTGACCATTAAATTCTGATAGCAATTGGAAAATTCATTGATAAATGAGTGTCAATAATTATTTCATCGAAGTATAATTTAATTATCCATAAATGTGTAACATAAATGTATACCTACTTGTTATTTGGCTCATCGTGCATAGTACTTGCCTATTAGTTCTTCTTAATGGCAACAACCAACATTTTGTTTCTAAGACTATCTTACAACGATTTATTTATAAATTGCCCTAAACTGTATAAATGATACGTTTTAATAAACCATACTGAAAATAATTGATTAATGAATGTACATCGTAATGGTATTGTACATAGTGTTGTAAAATTACCGGTAATTTGTTTTTGGGTAACTTACTTGAGTAAATTACCGGTAATATTACTTTTTTATGGTAATATTGAGAAATTTATTTTTTCATGTAAAATTACCGGAAATTTATTTTTAGCTAACTTACTTGAGAAAATTATCGATAACATTACTTTTTTATAGTAATATTGGGAAATTTATTTTTCAACAACCAATTACCTAAGTAAGTTCTGAGACAATTACTTATATAATTATACAATTGCTTAAACAAAAACACTGATTCATCACTTCGATAGAATACAGATATTTTTTATTCGTCTAAGTTTTGAGACAATTAGACGAATAAAAAATATCTGTATTCTGTCGAAGTGATGAATCAGTGTTTTTGTTTAAGCAAATTTCAATTTCTATTATATATTTATATAGGTACTTGTAAACATTAAGGATATTTGACGAATCTGACTAAAATACACGATACTGTCATACTACTAAAGTGCTAAATGATAATTGTTATAATTTTAAATTTATACTAATTAATATGTTTATATTTTTCTCTATCAGTACCTAATCAGTAATCACTAATCATCAGTGCTCAATAGCAGAGTGGCACTGCCTCCAAAAAGCCCAGAACATAATAAGTGTAAATGGTATAATATGTTATATGAATATGATTCAAAAAATTAAAAAAAAAAAAAATACTCATAAAGTGGTAGAGTAATTTATATTTATTACTTTACCGATAAATTACTTAATTTAAAATACTTTACCGAGGTAATATTACCGACTTACATCACTAATTGTACATAACTTATGGATATAACTCGTATATTTCGAGACTTTATATTTTACGATAATTCTTGTGCGATATAAATAAATACGGGTACTATATCCAAGTTCGTTCGTATCAATAGGTTAACGAAAACACTTTACGTGATTTGATATTATCGAAATCGAAGATTATAGTATCATTTGGAAATATTGAGTGCACCGAAATGTATTTTTAAATAATAGTCAACCATAGGTCTAAAGTCTTTTGTGTGAAAATAACATTTTTTTTTTTTTCTGTTTTGTTTTGTTTCGGCGAAAGAACAATTTCGATCTCTACGTAGTCATTATCGCGTACCTACGGACGTCGGGTAAACGTTAAGGTGCGTCTCTACCAAAGGTCGCACGCGAACAAACGTACGTTTGCTACCGCGCGCGGTGTCCCTATGGCTCGGTCGATACCCGCGTACGTACGATACGCATGTGAATCGGTTCGTGTGGGTGTTCGTCTCCGAGGCGTTACGTCGAAGGAAATGTTATTTTGATCGGGACGTGATATGTCACCGTGCGTTTAGTTTTACCGTTTCCATTAGGTGTGCGATGTGGTGCCACTGCGGAGGTGTGGTGTATTTTCAATTTTTTTTTTTTTTTTTAAATTCCTCAAAACTCCTGTACATTTACTAGGATTATGTGTAAATATTAATTTATTAACATGGAGTGGTCGAATGATACTCTTCCGAAACTTATTCAGCTGTACAGAGTAACACCCAGAGTTGGGCATTATTCGAATGAAATTTTATCTAGATGATTATTTATATAATATTTTATTCGAATAAATTAATATTCCAATGGTTTTTTACCCATTTATTCGAACAAAATATTATATAAATAATCATCTAGATAAAATTTCATTCGAATAATGCCCAACTCTGGTAACACCTAGTCTGCGGGATACCAATTGTAAGCCAAACTCGTGGCGAGTCGTCCCCTCCCTGCAGCTGAGTAACAAAGTGTTGTTGCTATATGCTTTTTGGCTGTCGTAGCTTTTACTAAAATCGGATTCTTGTTTTCCAATACAAGGTGCGAACATTTGGAGAATATCGTCAAACGTTCTTGCGATTATTTTACAAAATCTAAGAAAATCCACACCGTACTCTATTTTTAAATCGTTTAATTAATCTTTACTACTCGAATTATTTTTTTTTTTTTTTTAAAACATGATGAATTACAATGCAACGAGCACGTGCAATAATTACGTCGACATCATGAGTTATTGTGCCCATAATTTGAATTAAAAATTAAAATATTAATATACGTCGAGTATACGTGCGCCATTGTACGAAACGAAATCGAACGACGTCCGTTTGCGCGCGACACGGCGGATGGACACCTTTAAACGACTAGTGTGTATACGTGAACGCCACCTAGCGATGTTCGCGGGTGAACGACGCGAACGACGCGTCCCATAGCGTTCTCTTCCGGAGAGTCCGACGTGAATCATCCCGGGGGGAGAGCTGTTGTGAGATAAATACAACCGTAAATAAGGGCGCAAAGATGGCGTTGCCTGTTCCTGCACCGCGTTTTGGATGGCGTTAACGATTTTACGAACGGTTCGCAGTCGCTAAAACTAAAGGACTGGCCCACAGAAAAACTGATATTAAATTTTCGCGCAACATCCCCGGCGAACATCGTGGAATCGATGGACGAAGAACATCGTACCTAGAACGTACGTAGGGGCTCGCGTTTAAGTCTGGTTTACAATCCCGATCCATTTATTTTATATTGTATTTCGCTGTATTACCGAATAAGTTTCAGCGAAGTGTCATCTGACCACTCAATGTTTACATCACCGATCCTGGACCGATCACATGCTGTACGGTCGTAACGTACCACATCGTTTCGGTCGCGTGAGGAAAATTGTTCCGTTTTCCTCTGAAAAGCCGAAAACTCGTATTGAACGGAACGTTCTTATTTCATTCGTCCCGGACGGTTTTTGTCGAATTTTTTTCTGGTCTCGTACAACAAGTCCGTCTAAGACCGTTTTCGCCGTAGGTATACAACGCCTGCAGTTCTGTCCGGCACACGCCATGTCCGCACCGACATGTATACGCGGACGGTTTAAGTTCCTGGTGGAGTTTACATTATTAATTAGTGCCCCGGATTAGTTTTTGGAGAACACGTTATTAATTTTCTCACACGATTGTACAATCAATAGGAATCGTGTAACGGTGAAAGGACTGTCGAATGCATTTCGCGTGAAATCATTTTCCAGTCCTGAACACGATTTTTTCTAACCATTATTATTGTTCTTCATATATATATATATATATATATTCTATATGATTTTTGAAGCCGTACCCGTCAAATGAAAACAGATGGAAAATAAAACGTTTTTGCTATAAATGGTGTTCGCTCTAAACACGGTTCAAAGCGCATGGTGAATTTTAAACTATAATAACTCTTCTATAATTTATGTTCGTTAGTCAATAACATTAATCATACTTATAGCTACATATAGCTGGTTTGGATTATACCCATCATTCTAAATATCATAAACAAACAGATCAACGGATACATAAAAAATAACCGGTCAAAATATATTAATTTCTATTTTGAGGGGTTCAAGTGCACGAAGAGACCTAGTGTCTTCAACACGCACTTCCTACATAGTTTGGTATGATGAAAATGTCCATCTGATTTTTATACAATTAAAAATGCTTTTAATATACGAAATGTATAGATAGTTTAATAACAAAGTAACACGTTCAATATCAGAATTCAAGATTTTTTAAATCTTTTTGAATATGTAGACATATACAGATGTTGATACATAAATTGTATTTTAAATTTATGTTAGAAACAATAAATAGTTGTATAAATTAATGAATTTTGTGTTTTTTTTTTTTTTATGTTAGTAAAGGAAAATCAATTTATTTATTTTTAATCCATATTTTGCATCAACATAATTGGATATTAATAACTTGTATAATCATAGATCAAACAATATTTTAATACTACTTTTGTTTGATGAATAATGTTGGTTTTAAAATAGAATAAAAGCAATAACTCTCTAAGAACGAAAAATTTTGAAATAAATCTTAAGTAGTTAGGGTTATTTAGGATCTCTCCTTAATTCCTCCTAATTACACTTTTGAATTATTCAACAATTTATATTTAACTGCCAACTGTATATATTATGTTTCTTGATTCATTGTATCAAACATAGTTATACATTATGTAATTAAAAAGTAAATGTCATTGTATATAATAGAAGTTGGGTTAGGATAGTGCTTTAACTATATTTTATTTACCACCCCTCATGGGTTAATTGTTTTCTTTGTGATATATATAAAACTTACTTAAACATTTTTATACTCTTATATTATAACTAAACACTCAATAATAAATATTTAATACTTATATTTATTTTTTTAGGTAAGATTTGAAGTATTATGCAATTTGAAATCTCATTTTTGAATTTAAGACGACGATCAATTAAATGCAGGTAAATAATATAATAAAGTAAATAGTTTTATTTAGAAATAATTTTGGGTAAAAAATATACTTACTATAAAAAAAACTATATTTATGATAAGTTCTTAATTTCAGTAAATGTTCACTCAATAAGCCAGCGATGCACAATGAATGGTTCGAAGGTAGCAGCTGCTAACCTTTATTTTTTTACTAGTTTATTGTAACACTAGCCTTAAAATATCTACATCACAATTCCATCACATATAAAAATATTAATAATAAACTGTGGAATATTATAGTCATTAGTAGGGCTCGGATTTCAATGCATTTGCATCTTTTTTTTGGGATATCTTAGGCGATGCTTTCCAAGCTACAAATATGTTTCAAGTACTTTGCAATCTAACCACAATAATTTTTTGGAGTATTTTTTTTGCATTTTTTGCATTTTTAGCGGATTTCATCATTTTTAGGACATTTTTTGACGGTTTTAATGCATTTTTTAATTTTTTAAGACATTATTGACTTATTTGTCGTATTATGACTAAAAAAATTGACCTCATTTAAATATAAGTACTACATAGTAATATAATAGTACTACGTAATAAAAATTATTTTTATTTTGAACTATTTTAACTAATTTAACATCAGGTTTTCCGGATTTTACAACCTTTATGTCACACCATCCAATTAGCCAATATTATTGCACACAACTAAACTTTTATCGGATTATTTTCTTATCGAGCGATAATATTATATCGGTGGTGCGCGTGGCCGATAGTCTTGTTGCGTATTACGTCGAAGGTACTTACTGCAGGAGTATTTTACATATTACATATTATTTTACGTATATTATTTAATTCGCATTTTATATTTGTATAAACGAAAATTGAAATGCCTAAAGTAAAGATGACATGTTCGGACCGACTTCGTGGATACGTAAGAGAATATGCATATCACCATGGTAATGATTTGTTTTCTACGGATGGTCAAATTTTATTTTGTAAAATATGTGAGGTGAAAGTTGCCGCTGACAAAAAGTTTACAATTAATCAACACGTATCACGAGATAAGCACAAACAAGGACTACAACGACAAATTTCAGGTACACAAATTCAAAATTTATTAACAGTACAAAAATCACCATTTTTTGAAGACTTAACTAATGCATTTCTATCTGCGAATATACCACTGTATAAGTTGAATCAACCAACTTTTCGCGAATTTTTAGAAAAATATACAAATGAAAAAATACTAGACGAATCTACTTTAAGAAAAAATTACGTTTGTCAAATGTATGAAAATACACTTATAAAAATTAGACAGTATATACAAAATAAAAATATTTGGATCTCTATAGACGAAACGACTGATGTAGAAGGGCGTTACGTAGCAAACGTTATAGTTGGAACTTTAGAAGTAGATACGGCCGGAAAAGTATTTTTACTAAATAGCGATGTTTTAGAAAAAGCGAACCATAGTACAATCGTAAAATTATTTGATAGATCTCTTTTAATTTTGTGGCCAACAGGAATAAAACATGACAAGGTATTACTTTTTTTGAGTGACACAGCTCCATATATGGTCAATGCTGGACAATCTTTAAGTTCCTTGTATTCCAAAATGATCCATGTTATTTGTTTAGCACATGGTTTACATCGTGTATCGGAAGAAATACGGGGTCAATTTTCAGAAGTGGATCAGTTTATTTCAAATGCAAAGAAAATTTTCTTAAAAGCGCCATCCAGAGTGGATAAATTTAAAACTATGGCTCCTGGTATTCCGTTGCCCCCTCAACCTATAGTGACGCGATGGGGTACATGGTTAACTGCAGCATTATATTATTGTGAGCACTTTCCGATTATTGAAACCATTATAAACCAATCCGATAAAACAGATGCAATTTCAATTGCGAAATGTCAACAATTACTTAGTGGAGATATAAATTTAAAGAATAAATTAATATACATTAAATCAAACTTTAGTAACCTTCCAGTTGCGATAACTAAGCTAGAAACATCAGGATTAGCTTTAACAGAGTCTATAAATATTGCAGCTACAATTAAAAATATTATAAGAAAATCACCAACTCAAATTGGAATAAAGTAAATTTAAAATTTGACAACGTTTTAAAGAAAAATAAAGGCGATATGTACAATAATCACTGTACAAATTGCGAAATGTATACAATCATTGTACAAATCACAAAATTTAAAAACACATTATATAAATTACAATTTTTCGTATAAAAAAATATTATTATAAAACTACGCATTACAGTACACATTGTGATATAAAAAAAAAATACGTGAATCTATAATAAGATATATAATGTCATCTTGTATGGTCGTATGACTTATGTGTTCTTATGAGTTACCCTCGTTATGTGAAATCTAACATATTAGTAAAAGTATAATGCAATAAAAATAATAAAGATTATCTAAACGACTTTACGATACTGTCATTGAATCGTTCAGATATATAATTTAAACAGAGTTTAGTAAGGATTAGTGCTTGGAATTGCTTAATTGTACTTGGAACTACTGCAATATTTAAACTTATATTAGTGTAGCATTACACAATTGGGTACAATTAATAAAGTTGAAAATACTATTAATTTTAAAAATTTGTTTGACAAAAAAATAAAAAATAAATATAATTAAATTTATCAAATTTAATATATAAAAAAATATTTTAATAAAATTAAATTTTGTGATTTGTATAATGATTGTATATATTTTGCAGTTTATAGAGTGATTATTGTACAAATCATGAATTATATAATGAACTTGTACAATCTAATTACTTTGTACAGCAACATTGTACGATTCGCAATGTGTACAAAAATCACTGTATAAATTGCGAAATGTACAATTCCGGACTTTGTATGTAATATATATACAATGTGTTATCGCTAACCGAGAACACTCCATATTTGCGTAGATACTGGCAATTTGAATTCTGATTTCTTTATTGGTTTGTATGACATAAAAATGAGTTTTACATTTTTTTTAACTTAAATAGGTAGACACGCACTTGCGCAGTAGGTACAACTTTTTTTTCTTAAATTTTAACCATCTTTTTAACCACTAATTATAATTTGCCTATTTTTTTAATGAACTTTGGTAGTTAAACCAACTTTTTAAGTTCAAAATTGACCATGTTACAGCAATTTAACCAAAAAAATGCAAAATACGCGTAATTTTAAATTTTTTTGACTATAAATCTGAAAATAATTATTCTAGAATTGTTAAGGCTTAATATTTTCACTTCTTTTATAAAAGTGATATTTACTCGTTATTATAATTTTATCTACTGTATAATTTTCACTTTAATTTGGGTATGTATTATAACTTATAGCAAAAAAAAACGTAAATAAGCAGACATGATTTTTATTTCGTGACATTTAATAGCTCTATTGGAATTTATCAATAATTAAAAATAAGTGTAATTTTTATTCAAGTTACTAGTTTATTAATTTATTGCTTAAATTAACGTATAAATAGTTTAAATTGTTGTTTTTGGTGAATGAAACATGATTTAGTATGCTGCATGAATTTTTTATAGATTGCAGCAGTAATTTCTTCATTAGTCAGTTGATTGCATTGATATTTATATTTTATATTGGAATAGAAACGTAATTTAATACTTATCGTATTTTATTTTGCACTATAAAACTTAATATTAGCTACCTTCCTTAAAGTAAATGTTTATCTTTATGACAATTTGATACAAAATTAAATACGATGAAATGAACATGAAATGTTTATTTATACAAACTGAAAATGTCGTTATTTTTCATCGTCCAAACACGTGTGTTACTTTGTGATTATTAAGAATCATTCGGAAAAAGTTGATAATATGACTTTCAATAAATAAATAACATATTATGTTATTTATTTATTGAGAGTGTCAAAAAAATGCATGTCATGCAGCAGCAACTTATGATCATTGTTTCCCAGGCATGCTTATTAATATTCAACAAAAATCAGAATTTAAATTGCAGGTCTCTACGCAAAGATATTGAGTGTTCTCAGTTAACGTTTACATACTGAATATATATATTCAAACATAATTGTATTTAACTATTTTCCAAAGCTCTATATTTTATTCAAATTAATATTCAATAATTTAGTGTTAAGTTGATTAAATTGAAATTAAGAAAAATAAGTTGAATAACCTATTTAACATGTTATTAATATTACAATTATAAATATTAACAAGGTTATACAACTATGCTTAAGGAAAATCACAGCAAATCTGTTTTTGAAAATTACTTGGTTAGTGGGTTTTCGATGTTTTTCATTCAATTTGCTGCCTGCATTTTTTATTTATTTTTTTAGTGTTCTAATAAGCTATAAAGTTTTTAAATATTTACACAATGCATTTTGCTTGTTTTTATAATTTATTTAAAGTGAAAATAGAGAAATTACTATGCTGAACCAAACTGAATATTTTACATTCATACTGAATATCGAAAATGAAATAAAACGATTATAAATTATTTTTACTTTTGATTAGGTTTTATAATTTTACCATAATAAGTTTTTGTTTGTTTTTTTCTGTTCTTATTTCAATGAGCTTATAAAAATGTGTATTTTATAATTTTTATTTTCTAAACCAATTAGTCACATAACATTTAAATTGCTATATTTTAGGTAAGACATGTAGAATTTATTGCATTAACAAAATATTGTATCCAATAATTTATTATTGTTGTATTTGAACTAAATTGTTTTCATATTACCGAAAAATTAATAAAAAAGTAATGAACTTATTATTGGTTAAAATTTATCATTTCCTGTACAAAGTTTATAATTTATAAGTTAAGCATTTTTGATATTTATCATTCGATCATAACGGAGAAATGTTTATGTAGAAATATAACGCATTTAATGCCTGTAATGTAAAAATGAAGGTATCAGTAGATGAGTTTGGCTATTATGTATCTTGTTTCTCGTGATAAATAGCTGTTACAATTGAACATGGTGATATGAAAATATTAATATTACGTACGAGATTATCGGGATAAACGTACCCGTGTGTTCCGACTGGAAAATAGGAAAAATCGTGCATGATAAAAATGTATATTGGAAATATATAATATACAGTACTTCTTTTGTGGAAATGTATTATATTCGATACACGTGAATGGCTTTTTCAAGTTTTTTTTTGCCAAAACCTTAACACGCCTTGGAGACTGAAGTTTCGCAACCGCATTATTATTTGTTTTACGTGCCTTGCATTCCTCTTTACGAGCGAAATTCAGTTTTATTACTAGAAACAGCGATGAACACGTTTATGAAGTTTATTAAAAAAAAAATATATTATTAAATAGTTTGTTTTCTGTTTTTTATAAAAACAATATGATGTTGTACTCACCTGTATAGTTTACTCGAAATAAATGCAACAATTAAAAACAAGTAGTAGGATATAAGTATCATATGAGAAATGAAATAAGTTATTCTAATTATTTTAGATAATGAAAGAAAATAACAATTTCTAATCCTAAGTAAATTTTTGAAATTTTTCAATATCGTTTTTTATCCATATTCGTATTTTTATGCTCCAATAAACATTCCAATTTACTGATTGAAAAGTTAAGATATTTTTTTTTTTATTATTATAAATAACGTAGACAAAAACATCGGTTCTGTTTAAATTAATAAAAAAAAATAACTTAACTTAATCTTATACTTCTTTACCTTTTTCATTATCTATTTTTATTTATTGTAGTAATTTTTTTTCTTCTCTTTTGAAATAATAACATGATTATCAAACTCAAGAAGTGTTCAGATTTTGCTACTCCTATCAATATTCAGCATGATTAAAATGTTTTATGTAATATTCAGGAACATTTATAAACTAGCATTCTGTAATATTATCTTCACTTTAATTTATTATTATTATTTAACATATTAAATAGTTTTCAACGATAATGGTTGTATACTGATAAATATTTAAGTTCACTGGTATGATTTTTAATCTTAATTAAGATCATTAGTTATCTCTAGCTATTATTCATAATTCATGGGTCATAATAACTTTAAACTTAAAAGCTATAATATAAATTCTTAATAAAATGGTTCGTTTACAACACCTATATTTTTAAAAATACATAGAACAATATTACATTGATACAATTTTTTAAAAATTAAAATATTAATAATATAAATTTAGCTCCTCGTTCTCTGTTGGACGCCGTGAACATTTAAATTTAAATTTAACATTTAATAACAATTTTTGAATTTTTTATAAAATATATTAGCTTATAGCCTACCAGACTAAAATTAAAATTTAGAGACTTAATGATAAGTAAAATAAGTGATTTCAGATAAAGATGAGATCATCAGAATAAACATATCAATTATTATAAATATTTAAAAAAAAAACATAAAAACTTCAGTGTTTATAAAAATAATAATATTTAGAATTAATATAGGTCTATTTTTATTTAATTTATAAAAATATCAGTATTTCCCAAGAGCAATTATTCAATTTCAGAGTTATTACTATCTATTACAATAAATATTACTGATTATATGATAAAAAATAAGTACATTCAATTATGGAAACATTAAAACTATTGAAATTTATTAAATTTTTACATTATGCAATGAACGCTTACAAATTTTCTATAAAATTAGAATTTATAAAAAATATATAACATAGTAAAAATATACTATTAATATAATAGATAACATAATGTTTTTTAATCAAAATCATAAAGATGCCACAGTATCAACTAATATTTAAATATCGATAAATGTAAAGTAATTGTATTTTCT
This sequence comes from Sipha maydis, assembly GCA_034509805.1. Taxonomy (NCBI): domain Eukaryota; kingdom Metazoa; phylum Arthropoda; class Insecta; order Hemiptera; family Aphididae; genus Sipha; species Sipha maydis. The sequence continues at coordinate 146,230 of JASXSY010000694.1, read as the reverse complement.
GACATAAGTATAGTTAATTGTGTTCTAAAAATTCGTTACAGAAACAAATTTTCACTGGTCGGTGGGTTTTGAAAATATTTAAAATTGTTAGATTTAATTATATGTATATATATTATATTTAATATTATAAAATATTTGTCTTGTTATTATGTTATTTTAGTTTAATTTAAAACAGAAACCGTTATTGAATATGTACGTAATAGGTTTAGACTATATAATATACTCAGGACCGGTTCAAGTATTTAAACAAACATAGGCAAAATTTAGTTTTGCCGCCCCTTACATGTAAATATCACATAAAATATTTTTTTGTACATAAAAATTGCCCCGGAATAATGCCGCCCTAGGCGTGAACCTATTTCGTCTACCCCTTAAGCCGGGCCTGAATATACTGATATATCTTAACTTATAAACAATAATAAGCAATATTTATTTAATAAATGTATAAGATACTTATGATCATTATAATTATTGTTTATTTCTTAAATTTAGCTTATATTATTTTAATATTATTTTAGATACTATTCTTAATTTCAATTAAACAGGTCATCAGTAAATATTCTATAGCATTACATTTTAGAATATTGATATAAATTTAGTTATACATAAAGTCCATTCAAAGTCAAGATAATAATAATAGGTTAATGTATTTATAAGTATCTTTAAAATTAATGAACTTGACCCAAAATGTGAGTGTCATGTTCAGACACATTTTTTATTCGTTATACTAAATATTTCCTTTAAATAAACGGTGACATGCAATATTCCGTAAAAGTTTTTTTTATTTAGTTCTGATTTTTAAATGAAATATGTGTTTTGTAAATTTTAACTTAAATTAGTATATGTTATATGAGCTAATAATATTTAGTATTTCATAATATTTGTCTCTCTCTTTCTATATTTAGCATTGAGATTTGTATTGTAGATTTATATACTTCTTTCTATACTGTGGCCGATTTTCTTTTCAGTTCGATTTAACCAGATAATTCAGTGCTGAACTTTGTTTTAATTTTATAACTATTAATAAGTTTCCCTATCTAACCTTTTTCTTTCAAAAAATCGTCAATACTCCCGCCACCTGGAAATAGCATTAAAAGTTTTTCATGTAGCCTCAAACTAAACCTAGTTTTAAATACATATATTTTTCAATAAAATTATACGATAGCATGCAATCATGAAAAAAGTTTCTTAGATTTAAAAAATACATCAATTTAAAGGAATAAAGAAATAGTAAAAGAAAAAAAACTAACAATATTAGAACAAAACAATATTTGAATCGATGATTGCAGAAACGTCAAAAGTCAATTCTTGAAAAACTTTTGGATAATTGATAAAAACTGTATAATATAAATAATTTTGAAAAAAAATTAATTTAAAAATGAATACTTATTAAAACACATCATACACTAAATAAAAATTTTTACACATAGCTAGTATACTTTCTTACTAATATTTCAATTTCATAAAATAAGTGGCTCGTGACGTTTCTGCAATCATTGATTCAAATATAATAATAATGAATTAACCAAGAAATTGTAGAGATGACCATGTTGAAATTTACGACTGTTTGGATTATAATTAAATTTGTAATATAGAGGGTTATTTACATTATATAGGTAACTAAATAATTTCATTGATATATGCCATATGCATTTTTTGAAATTTCAGTGTAATGTGTGGTTTCTCAATCAAAGCTAGGATAAAATCGTGTTTGATATATTAGATTCTTGGTCATTTTCGTTCTTATTTTGACATAAATTTTTTCTTCTATTATTCTACAGTGAAATTAATTTATATACCTCAATAGGTCTTTAATTTTTTTCCGAATTTCTCTGGCTTCATACATTTCTCCGAGTTACTTTTCTTTTTAATGTCCTGCTTATATAAACCAACATTCTTGTCCAGTAGTACATCTAAAAGCTCTTCAAAAAACTTTTTTTGCCTTATAAACTATCTAAGATTATGATCCTTAATATGTTTCTAAGCTGTCGTCGTAAATTTCTTTAATTTGTCGTTTCACCTTTTTTTGTTCAAAAATCATCAATGTTAGATTTTAATGGACAACTACTTTCCCCAACTCATTTTAATTGACTTTCACAAGTAATATAAGTTAATCTTTTCTAGTTTTTTTTTTGTAAGTTTGTCTTTTTCATTCCATCCGTTTCTTAACTTTGTGGTATCTCATTTTCCCCTATACATATTTTTTGTTAGGCCAAAAACTCCACCCAGCACATTCCTATTACTTATCAGTTATCACCTAATGATTCTGTTTTATGTATTTTTTTATTTTTTTTATTTAAAATATAAATTACATTTACAATCTATATGAAAAAAAAATACAATCAGTAAATAGGATGTATTCTTCAAGATAGCAATGCTTTTCTTCACCTATTTAATTGTCCTGACCTTCTCAATTAATACTTTCTTGATTTTAGTATTTATTCTACAAACATGTTTGATATTTTACAGATATAATTAAAATACATTTTAACTATTTTTAAACGAATGGTTATAAATGCTTATGAAAATTAAACATTTAAAAATTAAACTGTAATTAGTTGTTATAAGTACAATATTGTATTAAATTATTAATAAATTAGGTTCATTAAAAAAAAAAAAAATAATAAATAAACAGTAAATATGTAACGTGTAATGAATATAGTATTATATTTTTTTTAATATTATTTCGTTATTGTTAAGTCTATGATAAAATATTTGTTTTAAAAACTACGATGGTTTAAGTAATTATTGTTATGTTATAATTTACTGTTTTTATGTTTTTGTTTTACTTTGTTTGGAGTATAAAGTTAGCTTTACAAAATTTTGCTAAATAAAATTTAATGCTGTGCACATTTAAGTTTGTTATAAAAATACAGATTTGTAACTTATAATTAGTAAGCTTGCTGTATGGTTAAGTAAATTATTTTATAACCTAACAAGCAATTAATTTATACTTATGGTATTTTCTTAGGTAAATAGTCTTGTAGTGCTACAGTTGTATCTATAAAACAATATTTATAGAACAATAATAATTGTCTAACGGTCTTAGTTTAACGAAAATTGATAATTATTTAAGTCACTTATTATTATATTTACACGCATACACCGTATAAAGAGCTAAATACTAAATATACCTAACTAAAAATTTTGAAAAGCTCCAATTTATTAAGACCTAGCATTAATTTTACTATGATTTCCTACTATAAACCATTTTCTTATCATATCTGTGTAAGTAATGTTTGTCTAAAGTAATAATACAATAAAACATAATACACGAATAGGTTAAACATTGGTACATGTTGGTAAAAATTACACCGATTACAAAAGTTATAACTATAATTTTGTTAAAGTAGGTACTAAATGCCTCTACATTAATAATTGTTTCATATATTGTGTAATCCATTTAAGTACATACCTACTTGAATTCATATTTTTTTGTATTTTAATTCACCTTCGGCCATACACCTATTTATTGAAGGGCCAGTGTACATTTTATATTATACAATTTTTTAAAAACTTTTGAGAACTCTATAAAAGTATGTATATTTTTAAATGAATAATGATTGCATAAGCAATTTTTTAATAGTAATAATGATGTACTCCAAGCTTAAAAAAAAAATCTATTCATTCAGTTTTGATAAGTCTTGTATATTATGCACATCAAAAGAAGAATTGTTTCATAATGATACCGACTGAAGAAGCATAAGGTAAAATATATTAAATTAATATATTGCTGTACTTTTATGAAGAGAAATAAATGAAATTGAACTTTGATGTGAGAAAATGTGAGAAAAAGTGATTTTTTTTTAAGTTTAATTTTAGGAGAATTTTATTATTTAAAATATTTAATATAAATGCCAAGTTTACCAAATATTTTTCAAATATCTAAATATTACGAATAAACAATACTAATTATTTAACAAAAAAAATAAATAAAATAAAAATATAATACAATATGTTTCCATTTTTTAATATTTTCTTTGAAGGTTAAATTAACTATTGAACGAACCTAACGTAAGGATTTGTTGGGAAATTTAGTAAAATTTAATTATCTTAGTTTTTATTTCTGTGACACTGCTGTTTCGAATGATAAAACACACGAACAATCGATAATGACAGAGTTATTTATATAGATAAGAATAATTGATCGATATTGATTGTCAACTATAGTAGACGTAGTCGATTCTCGAACCAGTCAAATGACACTCATCGAGCCAACTTATAGTATGTCGCGAGCAGATATGCAAGATACTATACGATATATTTGATGATAGTGTGAGGAATCATTTATATTTGTTAAAAAATGGTGGAAACGCGATATCAGTATATCATATAACCGATACCAAAATTGTCACGAATCGAGAACAAAAACCAATTTCAGATAAAATATGGAACAAAATTTGAAACCAAATGAAAACCATGAATTTTGCAGGCTGATCTGTGAGATAAAGCACATTAATGCTATCTGCAATAGCTGATCATCAACGGCTTTTAGATTTTTTTTGAGCTCACAAAATATTACGTAGGTTAACTCTTGTTGAGTTTCATGATTCTGTCTACCGAAGTAACAACTGTGTTATATTCCTTCAGGAAATTAAAAAACATTCACATTGTAAAAAACTTTTTGGTCACATAATTCGTCTTGAATTAAATTATTTATTGAGCGTATAGATAATGGTGAAATTCAAAATTATTGCTGAAAATTATAATCTATGTACAAATCTAGAATTGGGAATAATTTGGTCTTCTTGCGAATAACATGTAATGGCAAAACTCAACTTCAACATTTTGTCCAGGTGAAATGATCAAAATATGAAGGAAGCATTTATACCTGTTATAAATTGAAATTACTTAATGGAAAGTCACTTAAAATATTAAGATTTAGATTTTACAAGAATTGCACAAACTGTTAAAATATGATAAAATCATCACTCATATAATTTTATAAACACTATTTTAAATGCAAATAGTATAAATATATATATAAACATATACATATCAGAAATTGGGATTTAAAAATACTAGAAATTACTAAGTCTAAAATATAATACATCATTTTTTAAAACATAACGGCAAAATGATTCTCAAAATTATTTTATGTTTGCTCTAAAAACTCGCTACCATTATACTCGTAATATCCTCGCTTTTAACCTTTTACTCCGACTGAGTAGAAGTCGCTATAAGATTTGGATCTTGTATAGTACCATACATAGTTTCAAAATACGTTATAGAGCAACGTTTCTCCGTAGTAATAAAAATATCGGGAGTATCAAGCCGTGAAGTCGAGGTATACAAAATATACGCGGCAAATGTCAATATTTTAAATTTCTTTTCGCACTGTCCCCAAAAATCCTATAGAACGGCTAAAATTTTGCTGACCTAGGCACCTCTATTGAAATTTGCCAAATCAACCTGCAGGATGTCACTTTTGGTTACATGTCTAAATGTAAATTATGCTATACTCGAATTCCATTATGCATGAATTTTCTTTGTACTTCGACAAAAAAAAAATGTCTGTGCATTACACAAGAGATGATTGAGATTCGAAGCTAATTTGCAAGTTTAACCTGCTCGTTATATTTTATTATTTCATCTACGGACGCACTTAGTAAAACGAAACGATTTCGTGTTATTTGCGACAGTGCAGTTCGTTCAGATAAACTCCCGTCGATTACTTAAGGTTGTTGACTGCTACAACGCTAGATGTTAACGGCCGTCAGTCAGAATCGAACAGTCATTGACGCGATATACGACACCTTTGTATATTTTGTACGGTATACTCTGCTGTTTCAATATTCCCGATTTAGGCTTTGTGCTAAAAATAATAATCAAAAACGAAACACATCACGAAGACGTGCTTTTAACCGTACACTGTTGACTTTTGAAATATTTACAAGAAACACCGATATCAATCGTCCCTCCACATCGATAATGTGATATTATTTGTTCTGTGCACAATCACTGCGTTTCAAAAAATAGTAAAGTACAGTCTATAAAAACAATGCTATTAAATTAATAAATATTTACGTATATTAATATAAATAATAACGGTGTTGATGATAAGATTTATGAACTGTGGAGAATCGCACAGAGTTTAGTGATGTTAGCAATACGAATAAAAATAGTTATAGCTATTGTTATTTTAGTTCTTCGCACGAGTTTTTCATTTATTTATACTTAAACAGTATCTGAGAACATTTTATTTGTAATTTTAATTATAAAACATCACTGCTCAACAAGGTATAAGACACATTAGATTAATTTTTTTTTGAAAACAATTTGTTTTGAGAATCTTTTATTAATAAAAAGCCTCTTCATCAGCGGCGGATCTAAGTCTCAGGAGGCTGGGGTGCCAATACCAATTAGAGGCCATTTAAAAAAAAATATATTTGTTTTGTAACTTTTTTTCCGTTTTTAAGCACCACTTTTAAATACACGTTTAGGCATTTCGACTTAAAAAGAGCACGAAAAAGCAACAAAAAAAAAATTAAAAAAAAAAACCGGATGGGCCTCGCTCTGCTGTACAGTTAGGGGTGGAGTGCACCTCGCTTATAGGATAGGTCATTATTATAATGGATTTGTTAAATTTGAATGCAATGATAAATATCATTGTATACGAATAACGATTCTGAACGGAGTTCATATGTTTGTCTAGGATATAATACATTGTTATTTATAAACATTGTAAAAAGTATATTTTATTTTGAAACGATAAAATTCAATTAGGATGGGTTGGCAGTTGCATACAGCGATATAATTTGTCAGTCTAGAACATTCTACATTATATTATTTTTTACATGTAATTTTATGTCAATATTCGATGTTCAAACGCTTATAAAAAAAATTGTGCCTATGGATTTTAATAATTTTTGAATGACATTAAGAACTACTTCTGTGGAATCTTCGATTAAATTTTCAAGTATTTTGTAGTAGCCAAATTTTTTTATCACCGATTATAAAAATAAAATGTAAAAAATCGAATATTTTAAATGCCTATAAGTGGCTTAAAAATCAATATAATATTTTGAAAAAAATATTGCATAAAAGAAATACCAATCTTAACAGCTGGTAAAAATTTCAAAAATCTGCGACTTATACTTTTTGAATTATAACAAATATTTAAAATCGTCTGAGAATAAATCGCTATTTTATGCAATTTCGTAAATATTTAAATTTCAAACAGTCATAAAATTTTTTCCTCTAATTCCGGTAGAAATTTTTTTAAAGATTTTTGAAGAGTAGCTTATAGATAACCTAGTGTTAATATTTTGAACCTTAAGTATAAACAGAAAAAATGTTATGAATTTTTATCTACAAAATAACTTGCAAATTATCGTGATTTTTACATATTTCGTATAAATTGGAACTTTGAGCACTTATAAAAAAAAATTGTGACTTACGATTTTAGATTTTTTTTTATCAGTTAAGGAACAACTTATAAGAAACCTTGTATTAAAGTTTCAAGATTTTCTGGGCAGCCAAAAAAATTTTATCGTTATTTAAAAAAAAAATACTTAAAAAAATTGAAAATTTCAATTGTCTATAAATAGCTCAATAAAAGTCAAAATACTTTGAAAATCTAATGGTGTATAGAGAACGCTAATCTAAACATTTGGTGAAAATTTCAAGTATTTATATTGATAAGTTTTTGAGTTATAGCAAAATAAAAAATTTGATTTTGTCGAAAACTGGTTTTGTGTAAAAACTCCCGTTTTTCCCTTATTTTCTTAGGGTTTTTCCCGTCGCATTTAAAAAATATTGAAAATTTTACCAAAGTATCAACTAGATTCACTTTCCTTTCAGAAAAGTTGCTACATAAGCAAATTAAAGCATTTTTACTGCAAAAAAAGGTGTCGTCAGACACAAAAAATAAAAAAAAAAAAAAAAACACACATCATTGTAAAATCAATACATTCTTCACTCCGTTCAGAATCTAAAATGTATAATAACAATGAAACAGATAATGTTTCAGTTTTAGATTTTAGATTTAGAGACCCCTTAGAATTTAAGACCTCGGTGCATTGCACCCTCTGCACCCCCACTAAGTTCGGCGCTGCTCCTCATCTATTCATGTATTCGAGTGTCATACGGTAGAGTTTTTACCGTTTGGATAATAGTGAAACATGCTGGGACGAAGGGTGATGCTACTGATCATTTTCTTCTAGTGAGACGGTCATCTCACCCGGGAAGCAAGAATTTGAACCGGGGGCTGAGCATTCAGTCGTTATAAGTGATAATTTGGATAAATCATATTTTTAAAATATAATTTATGTCTAATCCAAAACATATGTCATATAAAATCATAAAATGGTTGATGCAGATTTAATTTGATCAATTTAAATCAATTAATTTTATGCAAAATTAACCGGTTTGACTAAAACATAATACATCTAGGATTTAAAAAGTAGTCCGTTTAGAACTGTCACCGCATCCAACGCACTATTCCACGTCTGTCTGTCCAGTGCTGCATCGATTAACTGGTTGATTTTCTTCATATATTTTTCGACTGCACATCATGATATCTCTGCCTCTCGGCCGTTTATCCGATTGGCGGTCATGGACAACACACGAAATGATAAAGTTGAGCGATTCCATTAACTTATAATTCTATTACAAAAAACGTCTCTCGCAAACGTATTAATTGAAATCTCCGAGATCTGTTGGATCGGACGGTTCGAAGATGTGTTTGCCCCTTAATTAAAACGAATCGAACGCAACCGACACGGCTAGCGATGTCGTCGCCACCGAGTCCGTGCCCGCCAGTAGTTAGAAATGGGTTCGGTTAGTTGTTTTTCTTTGTTTTTTTTTTTTCGGTCCGTAAGTCCGATAAGCTTGCTCAAGTCGTGCACTCGCCGTCCTCACGGTCGCACTGCGCGGTGCACCGTGTTCGCGACACGTTTTTTTCTCTCCAAGGGCCAATCGTCGGAAACGCCACCGCCGCGGCCGGAACTCACGAGTCCGTGTCCCGGGGTCCGCGCGAAATCCCTCTTTGACCGGTCACCGTATCCACATGCCCTCTGCTCCCCTTCACCAGTGCCACGTACACTGGTCGTCGTTCTTTATCCGTGCGCCCGTACACTCCGTTAATCGCTCGATTCCGTGCGCACGTACGCGACGCGTACGCGAATCGGCCGTTAGTTTTCGCGCGAGCGTTCGTCACCCCTCCCGCGCCCCAGGAACGCCGCGGCGGGTGACGACGCCACTGAACGTCGCGGTGGCGACGGTCGAGGTTTGTGGCAGGACGTGGACGGGGGCGGGGGTGGTTTAGGCGCCAGTGGATTGTATATTATAGATTTGCGTGTCGAAGCCAACAAAAATCGCCAGACGGTGTAAACGCGCACGCCAGTCCCCCGGCACTGCTTATTCGTCGTCCCCCGAGACACGCGGTCTGTTCGTCGCGTCACGTCGTTCGGATTTGATTTTTCGTTCTTTCGGCCGGTGTTTTTTTTTTTTTTTTTTTAATTTTTTGTAATTTTTTTCTTCGATTTTTCACTCCCCGTTCGCCGAGAAACCGTGTTTACCGACCACCAACACCGTCATAACATCCCTCCTCGACCCCGGGAACTCGTGCTGCCGCGTTCGCTGTTCGGTGTCGTATATCTCATTACATATTACTTACGTTATATCATTGTTACTATGTCAATATCGATGCGCGCCACTGACCGACGACGATAAAAAATGGAACGCTCGACTCGAGAGTGAGGGAGAGACGTGTGCACCGCATTGTTAGCTTTCGAATCCGTAAGTAATCGATCGAGTTTACGTAACCGATATACGTGTAATATTATTGTGGTTGTCACGTACCTACTATATATAAATATATATTATATACTATTATTATAACTATTTTTTTTTCTCTACAATCATATTATAATATTATATATTATTGATCGCGCAGTTTGCATTCACATGACCTCAGGCGCCGACACGGTCCGTCGTAAGTCCACGCTTATATTTCACTCTGATAACGCTGTGATATAATCAGATAACAGAAAATACGATGGTAGGTACCGCATTGCGATACTGATAAGATTACTAATGAATATCGCCGCAGTACTATATTCGTTTACGCTTAGTGAGATTATACCCAACCAATTATTTTTTTATAGTCATAATATAACGTTTAAGTTACCATGTACTTTCGTTGAGATGATGAAAGTTGCAATCAGTTTCAACACCGATGTAAAGTTGTAATCTTTTAATTACGAGTATGATATTATATGGTATATTCACGATTATATGTATTTTGCGCAAACGACCGTTTCGTTGTTTATATTTCAAAAACGTTTCTAAAAACGTTCCTGTAAATTACATTATATCGGTGTACCAGCGTTTAGTGTTATTTATCTTTTTAGTTACTGAACAGTATAAAGTTGTAGAAATTATAAAAGTTAATTATCATAACACAACCCATAATTTTTGTTACGTGAGATTCTTACTCGGATTACGGGATACACAGTCTCTTAAAAGGTCTTGAAATATTTAAGCCATTAATTTCCAAAAATGCTCTAGAGAATCATTCAGATGCCTACATTTTGAATAATTCAATATTTCTCCAAAAGGTTAAATTAATTTTTATCAAATGCACACAGTAGTGTGAATGAACATTGCAACTTTTGAATCGAAAATGAATCAATAAAGTTATGTACTACAATTTGTGGTGTATATTATAATGTTCACACTTTTTATTTCTTATCGAAGTCATCCATTGACATGGATTAAAATTGTTTCAACAACAATTAAAACAAAAATTTAAACTGATCAATAGTCCAGAGTACCTAAGCGTTGAACGATCGTTACGCGTAGTTTCGTCACCATTCAGTTTTATTATTCAGTAATTGGATGAAATAACTGAATATAGCCATTCGAAAATAATTCCAATGCAAAATGACTACCTATCCTGCAATGTTATTGACGTTTTTTAAATTGCAAGTACTCATTACTAAAATGATGAATTTGTTGAATATTTTCCAAAAGTATTGAATAGCGATTGTATTTTTTACAATACACTAATGAATTTACATTTTTGAAGTGTATGCATTATTAAATCAATAAAATATTTTCTGCTAAAAATGTGATGATTTTTTGCTCCTGTTTCCGTATAATGTTTTGATTTTATTTAATTGCATATTAATGCAAGTTTTTTATCGGATTGTAAATTACATGAAGTATAAAAATCATTAAATAAATAAATTATGAGAATAAATAATTTTGTTGGAAAAAATATAGGTACATTCTTACAGGAAATTTAGAAAGTTAAACGATAAAGTTATTCTTTAAGAATAAAAATATTATACACATGAAATTGATCATATATAATATATCATGTACGAATAACTAATGTATTAGAATTAAATATGATTTGAAAATTTATTATTATATGATATCTTAAACTACTAAAATCTTAATATTTTTAAATACTACCAAATGTATACCAATTTAAAAAGGTAATATTTTATTACTATTCAAAAATAAACATTATACTCGTATAATAGTCATATATTATTATAAAATGGCTTTTATAGCTCGTGTTTGAAAAGTAAAAATATAGTTAAAAGCAAATAGTCCCTGAACTTTGGACATATTGGTTATTACTCGTGAAAACTATAGCACTCAGTAGGTTAGTCGATACTTGACCTTGACTGAAATAAAAACGTTAGGACCCTAATTGTATTTATTATAGTGTATGCTATATCAGTTAATATTATATGGAATGATACAATGGTACAATTAAATATGTTTTTTAGATAAACCTGCGTGTGCGTAAAACATACAACAAGAATAAAGTAATAACTTTGAACAAGAAACCGTTGCATTATGTTCTTACTACGTGCAATAATATTAACATCGGCAGTTTAGTGTACATATACTGTGTTTATTCAAATCTTGATTTCTTAATTTTCGTTTTTTAACAAGTGATAAAATATCGTTCACATTATGTTCATACGATAAAATAATACATTGGTTACATTTAATACTTAAACAATTTCATATATATTGCATTGCGGTTTAACGGTTAAATCTGTTAAACTCCCAGAATTTATCAATTTATTCATCAAATTCACGGTTTTCATATTTTCGGAAAATTACTTTGCTTTCAGCTTAATAACATTTTTTAATAAAGATCTGAATGGATTAAAAATACATAAAATAATAGAAAATATTGATAGGTGTAGATTGAACTATAAAAAAAAAAAAAAATATATTATAAAATAGGTAATTAGCTTGATTATTAAGTATACCGTGTGTTGAAAGCGTTTGTTTTGGAAATAAAACTTTTTAAAAATATCTTAATCCAAGTTGTCTAAACGAATTAACTAAACATCATAAACATCGTCGTGTACTATAAGCACGTGTAAAATGTATTTATTAGTATACATATTGATCGTAATTTTTATATTGTACTACTGTTACATTTCTATATATACTGTGAATATAAAGTTAATGTTAGTGTGTGATTGAAACGAATAATAATATCGTATTGCTGTTTAATTTCTTTGTTCGCAGAAAATTGCATGTGACCATTAAACTGATTGACATGAATAGGAATTTTTCAGAGTGATTGTATACATATTTCATTCTTTCTAAATTACAAGACTCTTCCCTTAAGTTTTTCTCGATTTATCATAGTGACGTACGTGTACTATATGATAAATCATGCACGTACGTATTTTCCCTCCACTCTGAAACACTAATAATTTCGGCATTCAGTACACCTAACCTTTTATACACTTCAACGGGTTTCTATTTCGTCTATTGAAATTTAGCTGAATATTATAAATTGCAAAATGAATGAAACGTTTTTGTTGTATTTAACCCAAAATACTACATGCACGGTGTACATACGGAATACATTGACTTCAGTCCAGGCAAATTAATAATAAGAAACTTCTAGATAGCATATGAAAAAAAATGTACAAAAATTGTACTATAGACGAAACGTTTAACGCGTGCGAATCTCTTTTCGAACGAAATTATAGTGAAATCGATTAATAATTTAACTCCATTAAACCGTAATAAATTGATTGACGTCATCGGTTTAGCTTTTCCCGCTACATTATTGATCGCCGTTTTTTATGTAATATGTTTAGGTAGGTATATGATGTATCCACATAGAATACAAATTAGTCATTTAGATTACTAAATAGTTTCACTATCTACTTAGGTCGACGTTGAATTAAACGTGAATTAATAACTTATTCATCCGGGCTAGAAGATTTCAACTTAAATTTAGGTTGTCTCTTGTCGAGACAACCAAAATTAAAAAAAAAAAAACAGGCTTCTCAGTATGTTGTGGAAGTGAATGTGTATGTTATACTATAGTAACACTATGGATTGAAAAACTAGTGTTTATCTTAGAATTAATAGTAAACCAACGAAAGGATATTTTTTTATTTTATGTAACCGTTGTATCGTTATGAAATGTCAAGTTTGGATTTTAGATGCCATTTTATTTTAAATTACAACCCAGAGACAAGATAACCTAAATGTAAAGAGGCAGTAAAAATAATACGGAAAGCCAAGACTTATTAATAGTAATTTAGATATAATAGAACATAACATTGAATCAACTAGTCGTCAAATATATTGAAATTTGTGAATTTCCGTTCCAAAAACGCGTGTCTCAAATAAATTACACATTAGTCATATGATGCTCGGCGATAATACATTATTTATACAGGTATTTTCTTATTTTTGAATGCGAAAACTTTTGCATGATTTTAGTAACAAAGAACTTCATTTTATTAAAAATCATTTACATATATTGTAATAAAATTTAGTTTGTACTGGCTTTAAATTCTATTATTTTCCAAATAATGTAATTAATTTTAAAATAATAATTATAAACTTTTTTAAATTATTTAACTATGAGTTGTGAATTGTATATTATAATAGCATAAGTATATCAATTGTTGAAAATACTCGTAGAAACAAAATATTTAACAATGCATTTTATTAAAAATTGGTTATAAAGTGGATCCAATATTTTTATTTTTTTATTGTTTTCAAATTTTTTGGGTATTATTTAAAAAAACCAATGGAAAATTACGATTTTTGATTTAGTTCTAGAATTTTTTTTGTGGATTCTACTTTTTTTATTTTTATTTATTTATTTATTTATTTTGTTTGAGCTACTTAAAGATTTAAATTAAAGATTCTTTTAGACGATAATTATACTTTAGGTATTATATTTAGAAAATTAATATTTCAAAATCAAAGTGATTTTGTAGTCTTTATCACATTTAATTTTATGATACAAGTATACGATAATGCAAAATATGTATTTTCAGAGACCATTCATATGAAACTTTAAACTTTCGATTCCGATTGATACAAACGACTATAAAGTTTATCTTTATCTTAATATATTTGTAATTTCACGATTTCAAACTTTCTACTCATGTTGCAAATGCTATACATTTCGCATCGCACTTACTTATACATAATAGCATACGGTAAGAGAATTATCATAGCCCGAAAACTGAATTAAGATTAATATTGTTCTACAATAATTCACGATTCCGTTGGCTGATACTTTGAAATGACTATACAGTATGTATCAAATCAAAGAATATTGCATATTACTGCAGTCAACTCTTACACGGTATGTACAGTGTTACATACAAAATTTACCATCTAAATTAATTGCATTTATAAGCTCTAATAAATAATGAAAGTATGTTAAAAGTACGTGTTCAGTATTTTAAAATTATAATTAAAATTAAAATATATATATATATTAGTATATTAAACAATATAATTTTAAATTTTACGATTTGGAAATGTCCTAGAAAAAGCTTTTCGTATAAAGGTCGTATTCGCGTACTGGAATATTTTATATAAGTGATAGCGTATATTTCTGAATTCGATGTTCCAAAATACCCTTATCATATTGTTACGTACGTCTCTGTCTTCGAATAGAATATTTAACGGACCTGGATTTCCCGTTGAGCGTCAGTAACACCGTATTGTCTTCTTGACCGTTTTGCAGTTGTCAGATTTTCAACGACGATAAACGTAATTGTACCGAAGACAAGTGGCCGTTTGCTCTTGGCCGCCAAAACTGCTACGACGATAACATAAAACGATTGGTCGGAAAATAATGTGCACTCATTGTTTGTCTTGGGCCCCATGTCAGTCGACAACATCAAGAGAAACGGACCCGGTTAATTTATGACGAAGATGTCAGCGGATGACAGCGAAGGTGGTCATCAAAATGCCCCTGTCGACCGAATGGCATTGACGAAAAGTTTAAGGACGGCGCCCGATTTCATTATTGGAGCAAAATATACAAGAACCGTGGAAATGCGCACACTTACGGTCACCGTTTGTGCGCACATAGGCAACAAAACTGCAACGGTATGATGACGGAGTTGAAAAATCGCTCTGCCTCCTACCGACTTGGGTACGGCTTGATCAATATTGGAGTGATCCGAACAATTCGACGTCCGAAAACGCGAGATGTAAATAATCCGAAAGAATAACAGTACGGTCATGCCCAATATTGTACACAGATAAACAAAAACTTATCTAGATAAGATAATAGATCACAATTTAAATATTTATCTGGATAATATACAAAGATAACCACATTTATCTAAATAAAAAATAGATAACTTTAAAAAGCTAATATTAATCATAATTTATTTGGTTTGAATAAATAATTTTTATTTATTTCACTAATTTAGACACAAACTATGTACTTAAACCTATTTATATATTTATATACCAAATTTTAATTTTTATACATAAATATTATATAAGTGTCAAAATAAACTATTTATACAAATTTTTATTTTACGTTATAATTTATTAATCATGTCACAGACTCTAATATTAAAATTCAAAATAATGACCAAAAAATTAATCAAAATATATAAAAAATGTATGTATGTAGCTATTTTTTCTAAATTTAAGTTTTAAACGAATATTATTTAAACCTGTTTAGTTTACACAATTTACACAAATTAATTAACTATTAATAATATTATTATTAATAGACACGTATTTCATTTTTAGAAATATACATAAAACATATTCTACCTTGTTTTCTTGCAATATTCTAACTGAATGGTCATCACTTTGTTTTTGAAAAGATAAATATTTTTATATAAATTCACAATATTGATCATGGAAAATCTACAATCCGGCATATTTTTGACTGACGCGTACGACCAAAATTTCAAAACGTATATGTAATAGGTACATGTTTTACATTACGAATTATTTATTCAATTTCTCGTTAATATCTCCAAATGTATGTATTTAATTTTACTACTACATCATCCTAGTGAACACTGGGTAAAATAAAAATTAAACGATATTTTTTGTAATTTATTATATTGATGCTATTGTGAGTCGAATCGTGAGATAATAAAACTAATTTTATGAATAATTATCATGTTTTGTTTAAATAGTATACTTTATTATATCAATATTGAATTTAATAATAATACTTGATTTACGGATTTACTCGGATTTACGGAGTGATTCTGCTGAACAAACAATGACTGACTCTTCAGCGGACATCTTTCCGAAGCATGACTTGTTCTGCTTTGAATTGCTGAGGACAGCAATTTAAAGTAGATCAATAGTCGTCAAAGTGTCTCGTCCGTATTAGTATTGATTATACTACAGTATTTATAATCAATGCTGTTAGTCGAAGTTTACAAAATAATATTATTTAACTTACATTTAGGACAGAACTTAGTAGAATAGTAGAACAAGGATGCATAATGTGTCTCATCTGTTGAAACAACAGGAATCCACAACAACGCCGAAAAATCATTGGTAGCCGTACAATGTTTATATTACAGATTTTTATTGAAAATAACATTAATGTCGTATTTAAAATGTTTTTAAACATTCACGAGTATACTTGTTTTTACTACTTATTTATTATTTTAATTTATAATTTTTAACACACGTAATGTAATAGCTTCCCTACACAAAAATTAATATCCTTCTTTGGGATAAATATCTAAATATCATGCTACGTTTAATGTACGCACGTATTATCATTAAAACATACTATAAATCACAGTGCGCATAACAGTTTTAAACAAACAATGTGAATACATTAGGTCGTTTTTAAACGGTTGCACGGAAGAGAAACATTTTTTATTCTTTTTCATTTTTCATGTTAAAATATTATACTTGAATCGGACTTTTGTGATAACCAACAAATACGATTATAAATTATTCACAGTAAAAATCGTGCCATTTAAGGGACTAGTAAAAATTGGACATAATAACCTATTGTCACCATATCCAAAATAACGAAAAATAATTTAAAAACTTAATTATACATATATTTATTAAACATAATATTTCGATACGATTAATATGTTATATATATTTTTTCAATAGAATCATAACTCTAATACATTTAAAAAATAAAAATAAATAAATAAAGTTAAACAATTTTAAACTATTTAATCGTTATTTTAGAATTTAATTTATAACATCGTATTAAAATATCTACTTATATTTAATTATACACTATTATTTTTTTTCTAGTTTTTTCAAAATTTGTTTCAAACTTACGTTATTTAGAGCCAAAAAGTTTGTTAAAACTATTGGTTGTAACATTACCCACAATACATTTATTAAAGTCATTAAGGACATAATATTTTTGCAAAAAAATAAAAACTAATCGTTATGTCATCTGTATAATAATTATCATTACAGATGTCGTAATTATCGAGAATTTCAATCTGAGGTCATTACGCCCGATATGCCACTATAACCGGTGTGTCATTAAAAACAGTTTCTACATATATACATATGTTGTACAGTTTTATCTTATATTATTATCTTATCTTATATTATCTTGTCTTGTCTTATATTATCTTATCTCATTTTCATCGAATGCGTTTTGTTATTGATAAACAACCTCACCGACCGATGCGTTGCTTCAGCTACAGACGACGTAATCAATCGTTCATTATTCGGTCTTCGGCACTGACTATTCAGAGTGGTAAACATTATAATGACGCTCGAGCCCTGTTGTGTGGATCGATAAGAGGTTGAAATTGCGTGACCGCATTTTCAAAATAGTGTACTGTACAATAGTCCGGGTAGCTTTAGTATCCGAGTGTGTTTTACAACACTGGCGGACAATGTGAAAAAATAAATCAAAATGCCCCTGGACTGAGTGCACTATCTTTTTTCTACGTTCAATTTGTGTGTACAATGGTGAAAATGATTATTGTTGACCTCGATCCCCTCCCACATCCCTCCCCACTACTTCTCTTCAACCGTCTTACACGTTTGAACACACCCCACGTGTAAAAACAGAGTTTATAATACTTCACCTTCCTCCGCATCACCTAACACTTGCGAAGAATAGTTACACGCTTTTCGAATAACGTAGTAAATATACGCTTTCAAATATATACATTTGCTTTGTTCTGTTACGCCAGTGTACCTATAGTCGCGATAGTACAATAAGAACATTGCATTATCGATTCATTCGGGCAACGTTTTATTGATTGCCAGAAGACTTAATGATAAAAATTGAATCTTAACATTTACTTTTATACTTTTTCTTGTTCATCTTTGGTGGTGACATATATTTATTGCACTCTTCAATAAGTCTCTAAACGTTCAACTATGTTTTTATATTTATATCGTTTTAAAATAATATTCGTGAAATATACAACGTCCTCTCTTATATCGATTATTACCTAGTATTTTTTCCGGTATCATTTTATAAGTTTATTTTAACGAGGTCTCAAAGATTAGACTTCGATGTGTGATATTTAATAACAACGGAACAGGATTATTTCATATAAAAGTACAAAGATAACATATACAATTAACTAACATATAATTATATATATATATATATTTATATATGTAAGTTACTGCATGTAGTAGAATAGTGAGTAGGTAAGGACCGTAGTGAACTTGAAGATGATGTTGATGGCAGTCGGAATGATGGTCTTCCGACTTAGGCACCTCTTAGCGCGGCTCTCCAACTGTTTCGTCACTTACTCTTTTATAATGAGTTTCTACTGCGTTATTTTCTCTCGTAATACATTCACACCAAATATCAAAGTCAACGTTTATTCATGACCTCATTCCTTTTCCACACACTCGACATATTAGCCGGGTTATACTAAAGGAGTAATGTGCGATGATGATGAACAACAATCGTTACAAAGGTAAAAGTTGAGATAGCATAATTTACAATTTCACATTACACGACAAGTGGTTGTCAACATTTCGTTTTCAAGGGCTTTAACATAAATACTAGTACGATTATTTTGCTATTGTTGTTTGGAGTTAATAATTGTGTCCCAGTGAAGTGCAATCTTAGTTTATATCAAGGAATGCTACAAATTTATAAATTCATAACGATATTAAAAATAATCTATATTTATGATTCAAATATACCATAGACTTGATGACTGATTATCATGGAGTCAAAACTACCATACTGATCAATTTTAAATATTTTATCAATATAAATATTATTATATACCGAGAAAGGATTTTTTTATTTTTAATCACATTCTTAAGGATTGAAACACTTTTGGGCTCTGGGTTGAATGTATAAATGTTTCCTATTTTCCATTACCTTTAAAATATTTTATCTTGTAATTAATTTTAATAATTATCGATTGAGGTATATGAACATAAATAAGGTATAAAAAATTAAAAGTTAAATATATCATTAAGATGTAAGATGTATTTTTTGATCATACCTTGTATGTAAAGCATGTATGCTTTTTTTAACGTACAACTTTTTTGCGCCAAAATAGCTGTTGCACTTGTCCAAAATAAAAATGTCTCCAGGGTGAAGCTGAATAATATATAATAATAGCTTAGTTAATATATACATAGTTCAGTAAACGTAGTATTATTGATATTGATTGTAGGTGAAATAAAACTAAAAATATTATTTTAATAAAAACTAATCCAAGAGTTGTTAAAAAATAGCATTTCTAAAATGAATACATACATATTGATGTTTGGAAATAATCATGAATTGAAAGCAATTAATATATTTTTATAATACTATTATATTTGAAGGAACAAAATAGTACTGCACTGCAATGATGCGGTGTATACACTAAGTGCGTAAGAAACCCAATGATTTAGTTTGATTTAGAGTTAAGAAAAATAAAAATAAATGTGTATATATAAAGGGGTGTTCTCAGGGGAGGAGGTAAATGAGACAGTATCCCATGACCTTTTTTCTCTTCAAATTTGTGTTACTTTTTGTTTGCATTGCACTAGGAAAACACATAAATGTGATTACGTGCATAAAGCTCGCTTCCTCTTATAAGAATACGGAAATTTGCGATGATAAACTCAAATCTCGGATTTTCTAGCCTGAAATCCGAAATCCGAAATCCGGATTTGGCGGGTTTTTGAAGAATCCGGATTTCATTCCCATCACTAGTACCTATACGGAAATGTGTCGTTCGTGGTTTGGCCGGCTAGTCTAAGGCGGCTACACAATAGTTTGCCACGTTGTGTAAACGGTAATCCGTATGTCGTTAGACAAATGTTTGTGTCCAACGTCGATGTAGGAACGATTCCCGCTGAAAATCGGTATTTCCGATCTACTTCAAAAGCGACCAGTACTTAGAGTACGGCTGCACGGTGTGACAGTTTCGAATCACCGTTCTGAGTTTCTGTTTAAAGACAACGTAAAACACCACTTCTTTGCGCGTGAATTTTTTTCACTCTTTCCGAATCGATAACCAACTGTGAGACGGCGAAATTACAGTGGCAGTAGTGGCGGTCACGTCGTCCGTATTCTTTTTCCACTATCTTTTCCTACAACTTTCTTAAGTAAAATTTAGCTTTTAAGCGCCTAAGATCGCACACGCATATATACATTTATATTTATGCATCGAACGTTGGCTACAAACGTGTGTAGCTGCATCCGCGTGTCGGACATTGATTCCGACGTTCAGCCAACGTTCGCACGTCAATGTTGAAGCCATCGGTCGGCATATCGTGCAACACATTGCTTACGCAATTCCTTACGCACATTGCTGTCACCGGGCACTCGGCGGCGAAATTTTCACGAGCATCGTTATTGTCGCACACGCGTCCGCGGCTCGAGTGCACAAACCGGACGAGATCATTCGGTCCGTGTACGTACGCCACCGCCACCAAACCGAAGCGAGCGTACATCGCGCCGTGTTGTGTAAATATGGACGTACTGAAGAATTCCGGAGACCGCGATCGTTTCGAAAACTGTGCTTTGGACGAGAAAAATGAACAAAATTGTACGATATTTCATCACTTTTTTTTTTTTTTTTTTCCGAAGCTAAGTACCTACGCCGCTAATAGAACGAAACAAACGTTCGATCGTGTACGACATGGTTCGGGTACCGCACGTCGCGTGGTGGCTAACAATTTTTATGAAAACCGATCTGCTAGGCTATGCGATTGCACTTCATGACCGTCTCGCCGCGGCGCACGTGCGCATTGCAAAACAAACAGACCGCTGATAATTAACGAATTACTAAATGGCGCGTTGATATCGCGAAACTGTCAAAACTTAACCTGATGAACTAAGTTTTCCGGCCTCGAAAACTTAATGGACTACTGTACACCGAACGAAATGCCACCCGAGAAATATCATATTGTATTTCATTTGATTTATGATTCATTAAGCGTTTCGAAACATTCTACCCCGTATAATACAGTCATACTCGTATACCGAGTACTTCACTACGCGAATAACAACAAATCGTCCGACCGCGCAGCCTTATTTTTTTTTTCTGAAGTTAATTTGTTCAGACGTCCCGTGATTACGCATTGAAATATACCGTTCAACGTGATGAATTTTCAATGCTGCTCATTTAGAAACAATACTTTGACTCGGCGATGATAATAATTTATTCATTGAATGTGGTCAACCATATTATAATGTTAAAATTCAAGATTTCAAAAAATATAACAAGTGTAATGTAAATTTTGAAGCATGAATTAATTTTAAGACCTAAATTGTTAATATAGTTTGAATATTAAAGCGTGACTTTATTCAAAGTTTATGATCACATTTCGAATAGTGGATATTTGCATTTTATTGTATCATGAGTTATAACTTGTTTTATTTATTTTTTTATTTTTTAAGGAATATTTAACATGTGGAATATATTAAGTACATATTTCTTGTAAAATAATTATACAACTTAAAATTCGCATTATTTATTCATGTTTCATATTTATTTATGTTGTAATTGTTGTTTTATATGTATATATAATTTTACATATACAATATAGTTATTCAATATGAATACCTAATATGCTACCAACTAAAATTAAATTACATAAATAGCGATTTAACATAAATGCAAACTGCGCGAAAAATAATTATAGATGAAACACAATCAAAAGTTATTTTTGTGTATTAGAATTTTTACGCATATCACTTATTTTTATATTATTATTTTTATGTTTATAATTCCCTTAATAGTTGTTATTATATATGCTCACAGTGTTAAAAATGTCAACCAACACTGGTGGAAAAAGATCAAAAACTCAAGGAGCTACACCACTAATATTGTCACCGGCTGATATCGAAATTGAAGGTAAAATACTAAAATTAAAAGGAAATATTTCCCAGTGTATTATTAGGATAATTTGCTCGTAATACCATGGGAATTTGGTTAAAGAATTAAACGAAAGCTTAAATATATTATAAAACTATACGTGTATCACACGCCCACTAGTGTTTACAGAGAGATGAATGAACTAAAATATTCACATGCTGTTAAACTTAAAGTTATTAAGATAAAATACGAAGTTTCGGTACGATAATATTCTTTGAGTTAATGTGAGGTTTATAACGAAATTATTTGAATAAAATAAATAAAACTGCCTTTATAGATTATTTCAGTGCAGTAGGTATCTTATTATGATATTGTCAGCGTATCACATTAGTCATTAACGACGAATTCATATTTTTCTCATATTAAACATGTCTGTATAACATAATATCAAAAAAAAAAAAATTAAGATTTAAAAAGTACTATTATAAAACATGGTCACATGCATGTGACTCAATTATATGAAATTATTGATTTGCATAAGTTTGCATAAGTATTAAGTGAATTATAACTTGAACACTATTCATTTACACACACACACACACACACACACACACACACACACACACACACACACACACACACACACATATATATACACGAATAGTGCGTATAGAGAAAATATAAATAATAAAAGGTTTTGTTCAACGAAAAACTAATACTTAAATTTATAACGAACATACACATATATGAAAAAAATATTCGGGGAGAGTTAAAATTAACAAAATAATAACAATAAAATTAAAATTAAAAAATATTAAACGGTTAATACTCGTAAACTAATAAATAAATATAAACAAATAGTTTATACATAGATAAATTTAACAAATAACTAAAAGCTTAGCCTGGAGTATTATGATATTTGTAAAGTACAACCGGTTTCGAATTACAAATTCATCGTCCGGTATATACTTAGTCAATAAGATCCCCGATTTAAATTTAAAATTTTCTACCGGTGAGCCGCACACGTAAAAGATACGTATGCGAAAGTACATATTACGCGCATTTTTGCGTACAAAGAACGAAAAAACTTTTAAGCTTATTATTATTAGCACATTGCAGTAGGTTAGACGGCGGACGTGTTGACACGCTGCGTCGAACGCGATCGTCGTTCCTATATTAAGTAGTTGGACAAATAGCCGTGGCGACGCGAGAACACGAGTTTCCTTGAATATTTTCTTCCAATTGCTTCTCGATGGCATTTGTTATGGTTACGGCTTTTGCGGAAACCGTTCGTATAATTGTGTACGTGCAAACGGTTGTATCTGTTTAAATATTATTATTGTATAACTAATTTAATATTCACATACCATTCGTTCAATGCACCGTTTAGCAAATTTTTTTAAACATTGACGGAACATAGGTACTAATTTCTGTGCTTACTCAGGGCCACTGAGAAAGGATTTGTCGATAGTCGCATGAACAAGGATCGAAACTGTTTTAGGCTCTGGAGTAGGTTGTATTAATTGTTTTCACTTTTTGGTTACCAATGGGCATTGATTATAAAATTCTATAATCTATAAATTATAATTCTATAATCAATAGGCTATGATATAGACAATATTTTGTATTGTTTAATATGGTCATTTTAATAATTACCGATTGAGTAAATATATATTAATATAGTGTAAATATTTTTATTATTGTTATTCTTTATTGCCATAAAGACCTTTCGCAGAAATAAAATATATCATTATTTTTCTAATGTCGAAATAGTTAAGCTGTATGCTTAATGCTGTAGTATAGTAAAACATCTAACGGACAAAATTGAGTAATTTAGTGAGCATATATTATAATATCATAAGTACTGTTGATTAAAGTAGTATATACAGTTACGACATACTGTTGTTAAAATTGATAGCGCTTACGTGGATATAGCCACTAGACGTCGCCATAATCGTTTGCATTTGACTTGTTCAAAATATGTTTTCAAGTACTATATAAAACGATAAGCGATCGTAGTTTTTGCCGAGTTGAATTCAATGCAACGATATTTAGTCATTACGTCCACGTAGGCACTACTAATTTTTTAGTAATGTGATGGCGTAGGTTATTAGTATAATATTATAAAATCAATAGTATTACTGTTTTTTTAAAGTTTGTTGTATATTTACTTATTTTATCAGTATTAAAATATTACTGAACTATATATGTGTTACAGCGTTGAGTGTTGAAACGAGGTCGTAGGTTGCACGACTGACTGCCATTTTGTGAAGTACATATACGTAGAGTGTTTGCCGTAATTATTTATGTGTGTAAAACAGCAGTATTATTCAACATTAACGCTGTGTTCTTAATACTTTTCTCGGTGTTAGAGAGTTCATATGTTGTGTAGCAAAATATTTAAGATATACATTATACGACGTCTTATGGTAGAATAAAAAAAAAAGTTATCTGAATACAACGGTTTGCCCATCGTATGTTGAAAAAATCATCAAGTAAGAAAAATTAATCATTAGAATAAGATAAACTGTGATATTAATTAGAAGCTAGAAAATTGTATACTTTCATCATTGAAAAATATATATCTTATAATAATAATAATTATGTATGGTTATTTAATTATTCATTTTATTTAAGAAAAATCTTTGGTTAATTTTATCTTCAATGATTATAATAATTATAAAACTTTTATAATAATTTGTGGCCACCAATTTAAATTTATTTATTTATTTTCCAAAGACAAAATGAATGAAAAATAGTAGATTATACATATTTTATAGATTATTGAACGAATAAATCAATATAATTGATAATACACAATTTTTATTTTTTTTTTAACGTTTTTTCCAAATAATTAGTAAAGTATATATTTGTAAAGGTGTATTATAATCATCAAGTAACGAACACAATATATGCATAGAATTTCGTCTTGACTACAACATAGTATGATATTTATAATATAAAAGTATAATATAGGTAATATTTTATTCAAATGTCTATGATTCCTGCGCCTATATTACAACACAAATGCATGGCGCTATCGCTCGTTAAGAGGCAGTTAGCACTATTGGTTTGGGATGTACATCATGCGTGCAATTATATTATATTATTATTACATTTTATAGCATATTTCCCATAAAAAACTTTATCCATATATATGTGTTTATATTCATTATATTGGGTATAGAAAAAAAACTGTTATTTATTAATATTTTTTTATGCACACTAATAATTGTTGAAATAACTGGGTAAAATTACAAAACCATATATATAATATACCCTTAAATAGGAATAAATAATGGGAAAATATTATAAATGTATACAGTAGATGATTATATACCATAGTTATAAATTAATGTTAGGGGTGGGGGTTGCTATAATTTTGTAAATATACTTCGTTGCCTTTTCATTTTAAAAATGTATCTCTTATTGAATGTACACGTACTAAATGTTTGTTTTATAAACGCAGTCATTTTGGTAAAGTGTTTTATAAAAGTCTCGTTTTCATACAAATCCGCAATATTACATAATTTTACTAAAGAAATGTGTATATTTTCAAAAAATGTCAATTGAAGCATCTTTCGTAACTCTGCCAATTTATATCACAGTGTATACATGTACACTGTATAGAAATACATATTATATAGTTGTAGCCGAAACAAATTATCTTCAACAGCTCCTCTTCCCCACCATTACCAGCACACACAAAGGTTGTGTTAAGTAATAGACGTCGAACGCGAATGACGTACTACAGTTGTGTAGAACCTGCAGGTGTATGCATATACATATATACATACGTAGCCAATTTAATGAGTAATGAATATACAAAGGTTCACTTCACTCGACATGTATATGTACTTTGTTCGATTCCACCTCACAACCACCAATACCACCACCAGCACCTACATCACCACCATTCAGCAGCCATCCATCCTCCACAATATCTTTACCCTACCTTACTGTGCCAATACGACCGCCGCCACTGTACCGCAGGACAATCTATTTTCCCGACCGCACGACAGGACGTACACATACATACATGTATACATATTTTCAACTGAACTTGTTTGTGTTTGAATTCATTTTACATTTGTAAATTCTACATATTAAAATTAGTTCATATTCATGTAATCATTTGTTGAATTTTATGTATTTTGTACAACGGTCCATCGTTAGAATTAGAATAGTTAGTAGGAAGTAAAAATATTGGAAAATAATTGTTTTGATTACTATGTTATCTTTTACATAAACAAACATGTACATGGAATTTCTATGTACTATTATGATTATTTATATTATTTGGAATAGAGACCGTACAACTTTTAATAGTTGAATCGTCGTCATTTAATTGATATTTGAACCGTTTCAATACAAACTGTAATTATAAGGTTATTTAAACTTAACCAATAACATAGCTCAATAACTGGGATCGAAATATATAAATATTTAAACTTATTCTAAAAAAATTAACCAATGACATATTTTTATGACTAACTTATTATTTATAATAATTATTTTTCATTATTTAGCTGATGATAAACCAACCCAGTTATTTTCATCCACAATGATACTTGTGAGTTCCATAATGTACTTTTAAATAGTTATTTGACTTATGTATATTACATATTTATCTTTAGTACAGGCGCATTTCTTTCCTAAATTCGTTTCGCTTGTGAAACTATATAGGTGCACGAATGTGCTGATTTACAATATATTATAATTAAATCGCGTAACTTCCCGAGGTGGTTTCTATGTACTAAAGGAATGCATCTTATATTAAAGGTAATGTAAAATGTTTCTTATGTTTTCGAGTTTTGTTTTTAATGTTCAACGCTGAAAAACATCTCTCGTAAACGTGTACAGAAACCATGTACGTGCAGTCATCGACCTGTTAAATTAACGTAAAAATAATAAAATTGTATAGTTCTTATTTTGCTACTTTGCAGTTAAGTGATTTTTTCAACGAGTTTAAAAAGACCGACGTGCACTGTTTTTTTACCTCGTACAAAATGTTTTTACAACGTATTGTTGAGACATTCGACCGTCGTTTTAATACTAACGCTACCTAGCTGATCGATTGAGTGAAATTGTCATGAGCCTGTTAGCAATGACGCGCTCTCGGGCGTCAAGGGATGTTCACATGCGACACTATCTTGCCAATTATATGCTACCCAGAGCCCATATCCGATACGCATACATTATATAAAAACATGGAACTACCAGAAATAAATCTGCCATGTATGTATTGCTAATTTGATCGGTGACATGTACATAAAACAGTCATTTCTTGATGTTAAAAATATAGTAAATTAAACAATGTATGTAATTTTGAATCACTACATATTGGTAAATGATTAGCAAATACTCTATTATTTTTAACAACATTTTTCTAATATGTGTTGTGATACTCGAGAAAAAGAAATGAAATCAATATATTAAATTATAACAGTACATGGTGTTATGGTGATGATGATATGATTGTTAAGGTTTAAGTATAGTTATGATTTTATACGATTTTGAACCATGGGCTGATCTTGGGGAAGAGAGGTACTGAGGGTAAGTTCCACCCTCGTTAGCAAAAAAGTAATATTTGAAATAAAATATATTTAAAAGAACTAAATAACAGATAATAAAAATAAATGTTTTAGTATAATATTGTTACATTATTTTTTGAGTGGTCTAAACTCCCCCTTCTCAAGAAACCTCTACAATGAGCTATATTATATAATTTATCTTATAAAATTCCTCAAACGTAATGCTGAATTCATTCTTACTTTCGGCATCAAATATTGATACTAATAAAAAAATGTAAATAAAATAAAAATCAGTAAATGGTTAATACTTGTAATTTAATATACAAATAAATAGTTAAAACATGAAAATAAATAGGTAAACAAATGCTCAGCTTGGATTATTATTACGTTTGTAATATACAACCGTTTTCGAACTATAAGTCAATATCAGGTTAATAAAATCGTGATTTATTAACAGATTGTCGAACGCCTGACGAGCAGTAGCAATAGGAGGAATGAACCGTACTGACGAAAACCTGAGAAATTGGTGTGTACCAATTCTGTCTGATGAAAATATTCGGATTTCTCCAATCTTCTGTTGAAACTGACGTAAACATTAATGAAGTGGGCAAAATTCTGAATTCTCAAGAAGTCAATTAAGTTCGAAAACTAATACCGACTCCATGACCCTCATTGAATACACGCGATCAACCTTATTGTATAATTGCGCGTCTAATCAATCTAAATAATAATTATAACATGACATTTCTCTGGTCTTTGTAATAAATCAACTTGATCCTATTATAACCCACTATATGATTTACCATTGCTAATAATTTACAAATATAATGCTCTCTTAGCCGAGAAAATTTATTGATATGCCTCATTATTCTACATCGACAAAAATATTATTATTTATGTTTATTTTTTTATTCAGATTCTTTATTTTGAATATGTACAAAAATATACTGTTATTTGGTGTTATTTTAAAACAATAAAAATAAATAAATAAATAAATAAATAAATAAATACCGTAAGTAAATATCTTTAATAATATTTGATATGCTTTGAAAAATGTTGGTATGCCAATTTTAAGAGGACCGAATAAATATAATATTGTCTTATGAAGTAAAATTGTAAAAGTAATTTATGTAACAAGCATTACTTTTGAAGTAAATAATGATAAGATTTATGTCTTCCAATTGTTTTAAAGCCTGTATATTTTTCAACAACCTTGTGCAACATCATTCTCAAAAATTTTCAACTCAAATAAAATATTTATAGTTGTCGTTCTTTCTTTCATTATTATTTTTTTTTATTATTTATATTAATACTAATGTACGTAAAGCACTATACATAAAAACTAATGTACGTGAAAATTATATTTTATTATTCAATAAATTTGTTAGTTTTTCTGATTAAGTATTCTATCAGTTATTTCTCAGTACATGCCATGGTTATGGTTATTATAGTTACAGAGAAACTATAAAATATAATTATTTTATAGCATTTCCTTTATGTTTTACTAATAATATAAATAAATATATACATACATATATATATATATATATATAAACAGTATGCATATAATTTAGTACTAAAATGTCACTAATAATGTCCTAAGACTATAAAATATTAAGTCTCATGTTATTTTATAAATATCAACGTATTTACAAAACAATTATTTCAATCCAATTCTTTAATTATAATTTTTCAAAGTGTTCTAAATCGTGCAAATAAATTTTATTATGTAATGCCAGAGTATAATTCTAATGAGTATAATATATTATGTAATAATACATATGTCCATAATTGTTGGGTCATTTTTCTTCCCATTAATAACTTCTGCGTTTCGAATTAAATTCACATCACCAACTGGTATGGTATAAGTCCTTATATTATAATGCAATTTTAATATTAATTTAGAGGCTACGGAACTGCATGCTTATTATACAATTCTTTGTTTCACTCTTAAAAACTGTGCGTTCAATTACGAGTAAATATCCTACAGGAGTTGCAAAATATTACATGCGTTGTATGGTTGTATATTTGAAGTTTTAATTTGCAATTTTAACTTTTATATTATTTTTGTTTCACGTATATTTAATGGATGGATCGCAAAACACAAAATTTAAAAACTATTGTTGTATTATTATTGTCTATTACTGTGAGTGATCCATGGGTCGAATTACGAATAAGAATTATTCAGATATAGAGATGGTTCACATTTTAATACCGCCGATGGTAAATAACTACGCGATAGTTATGCAACGTACATTTATGTTGTGTGCTATATATATATATCATTGAACGAAGAGTACTTATTTATGATATTAACTAGGTGGATTGGGTATTGTTATAAGTTCAAAACAACGCTTAGTTATTACTTTTACCCATATATGGTATATATATATACCTTATCATATTACTGTCGGCCGTATATTCAGTTCTGTTTACAATGTGCATACGGGATTATTAGAATTTTTTAACGGTATGTTTGAAAATTGTAATACTACACAGTAATAAATCAATAGAGAATTTATGATGCTTATTTGATAGAACGATGTAATTTTATTTTTAATCATTACTATTGATATTATTGATATAACTAAGATAAAGTAAAGCAATACACCTCAATTAATTTAGACTAAGGCGTTTTAATTAATAATTAATATCTAATAAACTTAATATATTTTTATTTTTTTATTTATTTAAGTATTCATAACAATAATGTTATACATTATCCCTTCTTTACAATTATTTTAAGGAATTCCTATATACTGCAGCAGATTTAGTAGAAGTTCAGACGTAGTGGATTTCATTAAAATTATATTACTGTAATGCCATCTGAAATTTGTTATTAAATTCATGTAATTTGTGTGGTTTTATTTAACAAGGTATTAATTCAATTAAATTCCCATGACGAATTTATTTTTAAATATAAATAAAACAATGTAATAGTGTAATTTTTGTGTCATTATAAAAAATGTTGACACAACAATTTAAATTTTACAATAAATTTTCAATCTCGACATCCACTGTCTTGAAAAAAATCTACTGTGTCAAGTACATCGTAAATATATATACAAAAAAAAAATATATATTTAAATCCATTGTTACCTGGAGAATGCGTTTGAATCGACGTTAACTTATTTCCTAGTAGGAACGAAGCTATATTTAATTAGAAGTAAATGAACTTGGTTAATTTAAAATAAAATGTATGTTTAAATATATTTTATTTCGATACTCATATACCATTATGAATTTTACTATTTTAATTTAAAAATAATTTACATATAAATAAACACACCTTGAATTTTATTCTATTTTATGTTCGTTTGAAACAAACGAAATAATATACTTATTTAGGAATTTAAAAGTCTTTATTATACGTTTGTCTAATAAATATTTATATTCATACCGTAAAGTTGTATGTCAAGACCGCTAAAATAGTGCCTCAACATAAAAATATGTATTTAAATTACGTTACAATGTTTTTTTTTCTCGTTGGGGATAAGTCTATAAGGTATTTTTACGCTGAATTTTTTCTCTACTATATTATTTACATCTAGAAATACGTATTTTCTTTTATTTTTTATTTTTATTTATTTTTTTATGCTTTTTTTATTCTTTTTTTATCTTAGTGAAAAAATAAATTTTAAGAGGGAACGTATAAGTTATGTTCGTGAATGGCGTTTTTTGTGTTTTCTTTAGAAAACTTACTCGAAAAAAATCTATTAAGTTAATTAATAAGGCACTCAAACAACTATATAGAAAAAAACTTTTTGTTTAATTCTGAATTATTGTATCCTTTGTCTTCGAAAGTTTTTTTTCTGATAAATCTAGAATATGAAAATTAAAAAAAATCTTACGGTTAGTCAAAATTAATGTAAAGCATTAAAAGGAACTATTAAATCTTTGTATTCTTTACAATCATGTTCCAATGTTTTATATGTAATTTGGTTTTTTCTTTTTTTTTAAGGTATCCTATTTAATCAGTTTATAAATAATTTTATTATAATTCTATATTTGTACAGGTGATGACTGCGATACCAAAATATACGAGTACATATGATCTATTGAATCAATAAAATGTTAACATTGGATTATTAATTTCCCGACTTGACCAATTTTTTTTAGATTCTGAACGGAGAGAAGAATGTATTGATTTTACAATGATGTGTGTTTTTTTTTTTTTTTTTTTTTTTTTTTTTTGTGTCTGTCGACACGTTTTGGGGCAGTAAAAATGCTTCGATTGCCTTATGTAGCAACTTTTCTGAAAGGAAAGTGAATCTATTTGGTACTTTGGGGGGTCAAAAGTAAAAAATTTCCAATATTTTTTAAATGCGACGGGAAAAACCATAAAAAAATTTGGGAAAAACGGGAGTTTTTACGCAAAACCAGTTTTTGACATAATCAAATTTTTTATTTTGCTATAACTCAAAAACTAATCTATGTAAATACTTGAAATTTTCACCAAATGTTTAGATTAGCGTTCTCTATACACCATTAAATTTTCAAAGTATTTTGACTTTTATGAAGCTATTTATAGACAATTGAAATTTTCAATATTTTTAAGTATTTTTTTTTTAAATAACGATAAAATTTTTTTGGCTGCCTAGAAAATCTTGAAAATTTAATACAAGGTTTCTTATAAGTTGTTCCTTAACTGATAAAAAAAAATCTAAAATCGTAAGTCACAATTTTTTTTTATAAGTGCTCAAAGTTCCAATTTATACGAAATATGTAAAAATCACAATAATTTGCAAGTTATTTTGTAGATAAAAATTCATAAAATTTTTTCTGTTCATACTTAAGGTTCAAAATTTTAACACGAGGTTATGTATAAGCTACTCTTCAAAAATCTTTAAAAAAATTTCTACCGGAATTAGAGGAAAAAATTTTATGACTGTTTGAAATTTAAATATTTACGAAATTGCATAAAATAGCGATTTATTCTCAAACGATTTTAAATATTTTTTATAATTCAAAAAGTATAAGTCGCAGATTTTTGAAATTTCTACCAGCTGTTAAGATTGGTATTTCTTTTATGCAATATTTTTTTCAAAATATTATATTGATTTTTAAGCCACTTATAGGCATTTAAAATATTCGATTTTTTACATTTTATTTTTATAATCGGTGATAAAAAAAAATTGGCTACTACAAAATACTTGAAAATTTAATCGAAGATTCCACAGAAGTAGTTCTTAATGTCATTCAAAAATTATTAAAATCCATAGGCACAATTTTTTTTTATAAGCGTTTGAACAGCGAATATTGACAAAAAATTACATGTAAAATATAATATACTGTATAATATTCTAGACTGACAAAGATATCGGTTTTTTTTAAAATGCTCTAACTCAAAAATGAAAAACCGCAACAACTAGAAATTTTCACCAAATCTTTATATTGACGTTCTCTATACATGGTTAAGATTTCAAAGTATTTTGACATATTTTGACTTATTTATAGACAATTTAAATTTTCGATTTTTGTTAAATTTTTGTTTTTAAACATCTATAAAATTTAATTGATTGAGCGAAAACTCTTGAAAATTTTATACTAGGTTTATAATAAGTTAAACTTATCGTAACTAAAAAATATCGGTGATCGGTTCACTCAATTTTTTTTTATAAGCCCTTAATTCTCAAATTTGTATAAAATGTGTAAAAATCACGATAATTTGCAAGTTATTTTGTAGATAAAAATTCATAAAATTTTTTTTGTTCATACTTAAGGTTCAAAATTTTAACACTAGGTTATCTATAAGCTACTCTTCAAAAATCTTTAAAAAAATTTCTACCGGAATTAGAGGAAAAAATTTTATGACTGTTTGAAATTTAAATATTTACGAAATTGCATAAAATAGCGATTTATTCTCAAACGATTTTAAATATTTTTTATAATTCAAAAAGTATAAGTCGCAGATTTTTGAAATTTCTACCAGCTGTTAAGATTGGTATTTCCTTTATGTCATATTTTTTTCAAAATATTATATTGATTTTTAAGTCACTTATAGGCATTTAAAATATTCGATTTTTTTACATTTTTTTTTTATAATCGGTGATAAAAAAAAATTGGCTCGTACAAAATACTCGAAAATTTAATCGAAGATTCCACAGAAGTAGTTCTTAATGTCATTCAAAAATTATTAAAATCCATAGGCACAATTTTTTTTTATAAGCGTTTGAACATCGAATATTGACATAAAATTACATGTAAAATATAATATAATGTAGAATGTTCTAGACTGACAAATGATATCGGTTTTTTTAAAATGCCCTAACTCAAAAACGAAAAACCGCAACAACTTGAAATTATCATTAAATCTTTATATTGACGTTTTCTATACATGGTTAAAATTTCAAAGTATTTTGACATATTTTGACTTATTTATAGACAATTTAAATTTTCGGTTTTTCTAAATTTTTCGTTTAAAAATAAAATATACTTATATAATATTTATAAATAACATTGTATTATATTCTAGACTAACATATGAACTCCGTTCAGAATCGTTATTCGTATACAATGATATCTATCATTGCATTCAAATTTAACAAATCTATTATAATAATGACCTATCCTATAAGCGAGGTGCACTCCACCCCTAACTGTACAGCAGAGCGAGGCCCATCCGGTTCTTTTTTTTTTTATTAGTGATTTTATTTATATACCTGAAAGAATATTTTCTAATAAAATCTAATGGGTAATTAGTTACTTAAATTATTAAGCTTTTAACATACCATTATTGTGGTGATTTAATTTATGTAAGAAAATTGTAATAAAACTTCAAACCCAACGTTCAAATTTTATCCGACTAAAGGGTTTTTATTTTTTTATCGGTTTTTTTTCCTTTCTTTTAAAAACATACAGCTAGGGGAATATTTAAGAACATTTACTACCAAAACGCTTAATAAATATACTCATTAGTGAATAACACAAAAAGAAATAACCGTATACGTAATAGCGTATACCTTAATATATTATTTGATGATAAAATTGAATGCATTATTTACCCTGTTCAATTTATAAGTACTATTTTTTTAAATATCTAAGTTGCTCATTCGTTACTTATTACTTTCAATTAATATTGTTCAATTATATTTATTCACCGATTCCGGTATATGTTTTTGAATCGTTAAAAACATTTCGTGTTATTTATAATATACTCAACGACATATTAACAATTTACCTGAATTGCACGTGTATCATCATAACCATTAAGCGTACATGTATCACAGCTGTGCACATGGTTAGTTTGTCAGTTGAGCTATTGTATATCATTGATATGTACTAATTATGAGGTAATCTGTGAACGGAGATATAAAAATATACATTTTCAATGATAATTCTTTGATTATGATTTTTTAACAGAAACAAATTTTACAAATTAATTTATGACTTTATCTGAAGTAGTTTTGCTTGCAGAGTTTATATAAATATATGAACAATGTTTTCGTCCATTTAAGTTTTAAGATTCCCAGGGGACTAGGGAATTATTGGTTTTACTGTATTACGTTTATTATTTATCCGTAGTGTTGCAAATACAGATTAAAGATTATCGAGTTCTAACGTCCCTAAGTTTCATTTCTAAAATTAAATCAATAGCAGTTTTGGAAAATATAAATGAGTACGCCTATTTTATAAAATATCTTTTCGCGTTGCTCTCTGAAATATAAGATTAATCAATTTTCATCATTCCAATCTCTTTTCGTGAATTAATATCCAATGGTACTCAACGTTTTATTTTTATTTATTTATTTTTTATTTAAATTAAAACATCATAGTAATTTCAAAGCATAAGATACACAATATATAATGTTAAAGAATAAACTAAAATAAATAGTGGACAATATGAATATTTAATTGAAAAAATAAAAAATTAAAAAAAATTTAAAGTCTGGGATGAAATTATCAGATCAAATAAAAGTATTCAATGAATTAAGAAATAAATTAACAATAAACTTGCTTGTAATTTACATTGGATTATTTTTTACTTTATTAATATTTTAAACAGATAATAAATAGTTTTGAAAATGTATTTTTTTTTAATCACTATGTAGTATCTGCAACAATTTTTTTCTATAAAAAAACAGGCTTAGTAAAACAACTTTATTATTTTTAATAATTAATTAGTTTTTATTTATAATTAATAATATAATAATAATGTAATTTATTGATTTAAAAACATAATGAAAAATGATCTTCTGTGTAACAAATAAAAATAATTTTAAATGTTTTTTGCTATTGAATTTTAATATTTTTTAACTATGAGAATTCCCAACTTTTAACTAGGCGAGTTTTTTCTAAACACCATTAATATTTAAGTAGATTGGTAATAATTTTTGAATTTTTAAAGTTTTCCCAAAGGTTATACATTTTTTAGCACCCATAAAGATATTTTATATTTATATATGATATATATTTTTAAATTAGAGTTTTATTAAATAAAATATTTTGTACTATTAAATTTATTTATATTTATATTTATATTTATAATACGATATATAATTATGAGGATAGTTGAGCAGTAGCAGCTAATGGGTAAGACTTATTGATTATAGGTGAAACAAAATTAGTAATCTTGTCGCGTATCAAAATTTTAGGTACACATCTTCTGTAAGTTAACACTTTTTAAGAAAAAAAAAAACGGAAGTATTATACTGGACATTTATATTGATTGGAAATAGTCACAGGTGGCATTTTAGCGAAAGTAGTTATATTTTTTGTAAATTTATTAGTTAACGTGAAAATTTTTAAATTTTACATAAATAGTAAAAGTTCATCTCAGATATGAGTATTTAAAAATGTATCATATAATGTTTTACACAATTAATTAACAAATTTTAAATAAAATTAATTTTTTTTTACCGTATAATTGTCGTTGAGTTTGACTATTTATCAAGTTTGAGTATGAGTTTTTTACTCACAAGTTTATTTGATTTTATTTTTTCATGTTATATTATTTTAAGAATGGTTTACATTTCTCTAAGTCTTCAAAATAAAAAAAAAAATAAAAACGTATTTTTATATATTTTGAGAAATAATTGTACCAAAAAGTAAATTACAGCAATTATAAAATGTATGGACGAACATTTTATTGTAAATAAACAAAAGTTTAACGAGCATTCGACCGATGTCTGGATAAATCACTTTGGTACTTAAAATAGCAACCTCTACAGTATATAAATAACTGTATGAATGTCCGCTTATATTTTCGTTTTTATTTCTATTACAACTTTTTCATTTATTTTAAGATTTGAGTATATTTAATTTAAAACCTATTTTGTATACGCCTATAATGAAAAGTTGTATTATTTAGAATACCGACTTGCATCGCAGATATGAAACATTTTATTCGTAGAAATAAGAAAAATTTAAATTGTATAGTCTACAGCTGTTTTTAATATTCTAGTTTAAAATATTATTATTAAAAGCATACAATTTACAAGAGCAATATTTATAATGAATAGTAATGTTTATGACGCTGAAGTTATAGTAAGTAAGTAATAGCTTAAATAAACAAAAATATATTACTTGTTGGAACCATTGCATTCTAAACTTATCTCCATCTAAAATACCCAACGTTATATTAGAATATTTATTGAACTATCGTCCATCGTATGGTATGTTTAATTTAATTTACCGTGTACGGTGTTGGAGACAGGGGGTAAATTATAAGATTAAGGTACAGCGACGTAATCGGAAACCGGTAGAACATAGTACACTATATTATACACTGTGGTTCGGCGTACAAATATTGTTATTGAATCGCTGCTGGATTATTAATAATACGTCGAGTTGAGAGGAAACCGAAATTGTTGGTATGTTCGTACACAATTCCGTCCCAAAATAAATATTTATTCACACGACATGTGTCTAGATGTGCACGACAATACACTTATGGTTACAAAAGCGTTATTTATTATTATTATTATTATTATTATTATTATACATTTTTTTTTTTTTTTATACCTCCATTGGTTTTGTATTATCATTTTTGCTGGTTTTTACTCCCCGTTAATACGAGTAAACGATGTGTAACGGTCGAAAAATACCGTGGTGTGGTTGGAAAACGGCCGAGAGACGGCTGCATAGAGCACCATCGCTTATTTTTTCGATCTGAGGTAAGGCCGTGATACATAATACCCTATACACAATACATATATGCTGCGTGCTATTGCGGTGACCATTGGTCACTATATATTGGTGACCGTATACCGTAATCCGGATATCCTTTTCGAAAACTCGAAACAGCTACCATGGAGTGCGTACCACAACTGGCCATATACAATACATACCACTTACCCACCAGTCCCGTCGTCACTTAATTGACAATAATATTGCGACCGGGCAATAAATAATCACTGTGAAATAATTGCCGAGTTTGTGTCTAAAAACATGTACTTACGAGTTCCTAAATGTTACACATAGGAGCACATTACGTGTACACCTAGTACACATGTATATATTTAAACCTACATAAATTATAATTAGTCCGACAGTATTCAAATTTAAGCGAGCAGACACACACGCATATGCACACGCGAGGATTTCACATACACGTTTAACATGTGTGTGTATGTGTATGTGCACGTGTCTCTGTTATCGTACAAATCGTGTATCGAGCTGCATGTTACTAATTGTATTTTAACTTTTTTGTGCACTAGTAAACGTAGTATAATCTGTATTGAAATTGTTGGATGATTTTTATTATTATTATTGTTATAGTAATCGACAACATTTTAGTAGTGCTAAAGTATTTTATACTTCAATCGGCTGCGTTTGAATTTAGTCGAAAATAATTATCATCAATAAATAATACTCATATAGTTCAAGGTTCAATACATAAATTTACAAAATTATAAAGTTGTGTAGCATAATTTATGCGAAAGCGATGGTTCTGATAAAATGTTTAAAGTATAGCAAAATGTATCCGTTTTAGATAAATGTTAAATTTATTGTTTTTGATTTGAACATTGATTAAACTTGTTATTGTAAATTATATACAATTTAAAGATTAAACATATGCTTCATCATAGTTTGATCATAACATAAAATCTAATAAAATCTTTTCGATTTCAAATACGGAATGAGTTTATTTTGTTTCATCTCATATGTTTTTAGAGAATCCCATCAACTTCTATACTAAAATGCGTAATGTTTAAATTGAACTTTCAGATACATCAATGGCTGTTTTAATTTGTTTCACATATTTATATGTACTTATTACTATACTCTTTTTATTATTTTGTTTAGGAAATGCAATGGATTGATTGTGAATCGATAAATTATAATAAAAAATTAATAAACAAACAGTCTATATATAGAAATAAATAAATGCTTAATCAGGAATATTATATTATATTATATTTGTAAAGTATGATTGTTTCAAATTAAAAATTTATTGTCAGGCATAAATTCGATAAAATATCGACGGACTATGAAAAAATAATGAAGCGAATACATACATTGAGAAAAATTGTACGTTTTACATATAGATAATATATTTTTATAGAATATCAAAAAATTTTCTTTCAATATTTTATTGAATTTGTATATACCGGATGAATATAAATTTTTAATTTAAAATCAGTTTACTTTATAAATATAATAATAGTCCAGGCTAAGCATTTATTTATTTATTTTCTTTATAAAAACTATTTTTTATTTATTTATATATTTCAATTATAATAAATAATTTTTGCTTATCTTTTTTTAAGAATAAATAAATTTATTAAAAATTCCATTGAGGTAAACAAGATTTCAACAGAATTTTACTGAAATGATCACAATTTCAAACACTAACTTAGTACTGATGGTATTTATTTTATGATTATACCAAGAATAACTCGATTAAATTTTCTTTTATTTTATGGAATATTTTAGGGCTACATTATTTTATTTATTATAACGCTACGTAGATAGTACTTCAAAATGATTATATCACTGAATATATTAGTCATGAGAAATTATAAAAATAAATGAAACTACACGCTTGCTTCGCACAAAAAAAAAAAAAAAATGTGTGGTATTTAATTAAAAATGTGACCGGATATCCCTTTTTCATTAGATCTTTTATATTTTTCATGAACCCTGTTTAACTTATATCGCAGTTATGTTGCAGAAAAAAAGGTTAATATTTTTAGTACCTACTGAAGAGTATACATACTTATAATGATTCATTTGGTATAACTGTTTTTTTTTTTTTCTAAAACGTACTTGGTTTATATATTGAGATAAATCATATAAAAATTAACTTTAATCAACACATACTGGGTTCAGTAAAACAATATACCTCTAATTAAGAGTATAATATATGTTAAAAAAATAAATAGAATCAAACTTGTATTAAAATTGTCAAATAGTATATTATTATACTAAAATATATCGTTTATAAAATTATACAAGACTTACTAACGCATATATGTAATATGGTTGATGGTAATAGCGACTAAATGCCATTATATCTTCTTTACTCTTTTTGGTTATCCCCGAGGGATTTAATCGATGTTTAAGCCTCGTTTAGCTCAGATCGTCTACGGTGATAAATGTACTCCGTCTAATGTACAGCCAGATGAAAAATACGGCTGCTTGGATATTAATTTTATCAAATAAATGAAATAAGTGAAAATTATTGCTTCACCACCTAGTAATAAAATATACG
The DNA here is from genome assembly GCA_034509805.1 of Sipha maydis. NCBI lineage: Eukaryota > Metazoa > Arthropoda > Insecta > Hemiptera > Aphididae > Sipha > Sipha maydis. The sequence goes on along the minus strand of JASXSY010000694.1, from coordinate 105,518 downwards.
GTTTAACAGGAAAGTAGTAATGGTAGGAGTTTCAATTTATCAAATCAAAAACAATGAAAAGGAAAAAGTATTATATAAAAAATCAGTTTTATTGATAATTTTCAGTGACAAATATTTATTTAGTTCTTATTTACTATTTATATTAGATCTATCTATATTATAAAAATTAAAATTTAAAGGTGAGATTTCAGGAAGGGCAAAAAACAGGGATTGATCAAATGCCGTATGAGATTTTAAAAATGAAACCAATATACCATTACTGCAAAAATAAGGAGTGAAATAAGTTGGATGGATCAATTTATAATCTCTAAAGATGGTTTATACAGGACAAGAATCATTTTCTTAATAAATTTGAATAAACTTTTAATGTTCTAACTTTCGCAATAAAAAAAAGTCGTTTAACATTTTGAAAATCGAAAACTACAAGTGTCTATAAAAAACACAAACAACAATCAAGATAATTTGAAACTATTAAATGTCTAACTATATAAATAATAATTTGTATACTTCAAAATTATTATTGGGTATTTTTAGATTTTATGTTTTATTTATGTATTTTTTATTTTTGGCTACTTAAAAATTCTTATGCAAAATATTGGATCTGACTTTCAAACATTTTATAAAAAAATCGAAAATTTTAAAATGTTTAACAACTAAAATGTAATTGATTGAAAAATGTAATTTTTAAATCCTAGTTATTTATTTATTTTTATTTTTTTGCTTTAAAGCTCAATACTTTTTTTTTAATCAGTTTATTATATATGTATAATATGTATTAAATTAATAAAACTTTAATGATTTTAAAAGATTAAAAAGCCAAAAAACCATGACAATTTCAATATTTTGTTAATAATTAAAAAAATATTCTGATCTAAGTCGTTTACAAAAACTTGAAAATAAATAATATGTGTCAAAATAATATTTGATGCTTCAAATTTTAGTTGAAGTTTTAATGTTATTGAAATTTTCATCCGTTCTTCTCATTTATTCGAAAATTTGTTGAGTAATTCAAAAATCGACATAGAATTATATTACTATAATATACAAGTATTATTTTTTTTCGAGTATACTTTGATGATAAAATGTTGAATACAAGAATAACTTGGACTTCAAATTATTTTTTATTTTAAAAATTTAGTAAATTGTATAGTACACTATCCATTATTTTAAACTGTATACCAGACTTTCTCATAAAATGTAAATTTCTCTATGGTAAATAAGCTATAATACCGATGTATTTCAATATTGAATATATTAATAAGTCTACTTTTTTTTAAAATATTCTGTATAATTTTAGAGTTGAAACATAATGTAACCGCTCCATATTCAAAATTGATTTTTTAATATCATAAGTAAAATGTGAACAATTCTAAAACAAAAAATAACTTTGAACACTTAAAATAAATATTTTACCATGTATGTAAGATCAAAAATATCTTTAAATTAAGTCATTAACATTTTTTCTACCTAAATCACAAAACGCAAATGTTTATTGTTATTATTAAAGTCATATCGTTAATCATATTTTATAAAAAAATTATTTATGCAATTTAAAATTAATTATTAAATTTGTATTTATATATTCGTGAAATGTTCAAAAAAAATTTACAAACAAACCTGCATTTTCATTATGGTTATGAGAGGGTATACTTGGAAGTATACAGAATTATAGAGATCTAGTAAACTAATTAACGGTGTACTTCACATAAATTAGATTAAAGCAGACGATAAATTATTCATACACCTATAAATATTTGCTAATAAATCAATAACCGTGTTTCATTGGAGTTACATATAAATTTGAGTAAACGCAAATTATATGCATATAGTTATAACCTCGATTTCCTTTTTTTCTTTTTTTTTTTTTCTACTATATAAAATATAATATGTTGCAAATTATATTTCTTATTCAGGGAATTTATTTATATATCACTTATATCAAATATAATAACTACATAGTTATATATATATATATATATATATATATATATATATATATATATATATATATATATAACACTATTCTTTTAAATTCTAACTTAATTTATTTTTGTTTTAGTAATTAGTTTATTCGAAGTGAATGTTATATTTACAGAGGTTCCCAAACTTTTTATTGTACGACCCATTTTGGGAATTTTTTAAAATTTGGCGACCCACAATATCAATGAATAACCTATTTTTTTAGTGAATCAGTTGCTTACAAAAAAAAATATATATTTATTTTTAATATAAAAATATAGCGCGACCCACTAAAAATATAATCGCGACCCAATTTTGGGTCGCGACCCACAGTTTGGGAACCCCTGTTATATCCTATTATAACTTAAAAATCAATATAAATCATATCATATTAAAGACTTTATAATGACTATCGAACTATTTAAAACATTATAAAATGTAATTATGCATTATTAATTATGCACAATTATACTTAATAAATTTTATAATAATATAGTATTAATAACTTAAAACTAAAACTAAAAAAAAAAAAAAAAATAATAATAATAATAATAATGTCCTTCTACCTGTATATTTTTAATATAATTTTAATCACAAATAGAGAAAATTTCCTTAATAAATATGTCGAAAAATAATTTTAATTACTAAACTATTATTATATTAACAATTTTAATCATAAGATATTATTAGCCTTTGATTCATATTGAAAACACCATGGTTTTTACTGCAGTAAAACACAATATATTAAAATATTATATCTTAGAATTCAATCATAAATTAATTGTTATGAAACAAAAACCTATAACCAATAACTCTCAGTTAATAATAATATTTTTTTCAGAATAAAACAAAAATAAAATGTATATAGATGTTTATAATATCAATCACAAATCTTTTAAAACTCTCTTTTTCCTACAATTATGTCATATAATAACACAGCACTTTACAACTACAATAATAGCTCTTTTAAACTGTTCAAATACTATTATTTGAAATCCCACATACTTTTCCGACTTCTTGTTCCGACGTATATGTGTGTATAATATATACATAAATCATGCGGATTCCAAAAAGGGTATAATGGAAGTTTTTTGTAAAAAGTAAAGCATTCGTAATACAATCAACCTCGTGTGCGAGTTCATCAGGTTAAGCTAAAATTAAATTGATTTTCACACATAATGGTATTTTTCTTAACCTGGTTATTTTTATTTATATTTTTTTTTTTTTTTTGAACACTTAAACGGTCTTATTGGAAAATGACATGACTCTATGATGAAGCCTGGAGCTACGGATGTCTCTCAATTAATTGATCTGATTGCGCTATTAGGCCGATCAGTGCTTGGATGGCCGATAATGAATCGATATCCGATTACCATCTCCTTGTAGCCCGAGGTACACTATGAGAGGAGAGACATTAAGATGGTGGACAAGGTGCATACATGTGTGTGTGAGTGTGTGTAGTAATTGAATTCGAGGTAGAAAGAGTCGTAGAAAGATCAAGAAAAAAAAATACGAGCGAAATGTTATCCAGCTCGAAAACGAGTGAGATGTAGGCAAAAAAACACAAAACAAGAGTAGTATACATACATGTCAAATGCCATCGAATTTACACTATGTCTTGTGCCTCCGTATATTTTAGAAAACTAATATATTTCGACTAGGAATGGCAACATAAGATATACAAGGATAAAAAAAACTAGCACTATTGTATTGAACACATACACAAAGGTAAAATAAGTGATGAATAACTATTGATTTTTAAAAAATCACATTGGCCAACCTATTTTTATAATTGGTAAGTCCAATATGGATATGGCCACTAGTAATGGAAAATATCCGAATTTATCGGAGTTTTAAAATGCTGAGTCATAGAATTTGAATTTCGAAATCCTAAATAATATTTTAAAATCTGAAAAGCTGAAATTCAAATTTTAAATCTGGAAATATGACATTTGGAATTGACAATCTAATGTCCGGATATTTTATTCTGAAATCTAAAAACCAAAATCCAGATTTTTTGTTTTTGGAGGATTCTAATTTAATTCACATCAATAGTACCCACTACATGTTGCTGTAATCGTTTGCATTTATTTATAATACAGGATTTTCCATCAATAGCGGAATATTTATTTAATAATAATGTTTAGGATAAAAATAATATTATTAAGTTGAAAATAAACGACTTAGTAAACAATCGTCTAGTGGCGACGTCTACGTAGGCTCTACTAATATCTATAATATTATAGCGTGTCGATATATTCTAAAATCATAGCATACTATTAAAATATAATACAATGTAATAAAATATAATACACATAAAATATAATTAGTATAATTAATTCTTGTATTTAAGTAAAAGGTACATTTAATCACCGATTTTTCTTAGGATAATAATATAGTTAATTATTTTAACGTAGTTTATACACTAAAAACTAAACCAACATTAAATAATCTATATCTATCAGGTAGCAATGAAGATTAATAAAAGTCATACAGTGCTGAAGTATTTTGTCTTATGCTTTCTGTGTTTCATTTAATATTAATTACATATTGTCTATTTAAACATTAGACGATAATATATATATGTATATCCACTTGGCTAGTTTAAATGATTATACAGAAAAATGTGTCTTATGCTACACATCTAAAACTGTATCAAACCCAAATTGTTTAAAATCAAACAATTAGTAATATTGAAGGGTACTCATTTGTATGTAAAAATCTTAAATATTTACATAATTAAGTGCAAGCACGTATATAAAACTATGCATTTAAAGTAAATAAATATGCAAAATAAAGCCAATTTTTTATCATGCATATATTATGCATGTATTATTCAACACCAGATGATTATACAAATATAAAACCTTTTAAAGATCATTGAGTAATTTAACCGCTTCGTTAAAAAAAAATGTCCTAGATTTAAAAGTTATTGAGCACGTACTGTCAAAGACATGAATACAATATTTTTAGTAATATTTAATACAATTTCTGAATAATTTTTATCATTTTTGTGAAATATGAAGTATAAATGTATTATTTTTAAATTTATTTTGAATTATTTAGCTATAAACTTGTAATTTAATATATTTTGTATTGATTTTTAAGTAAAACTATGATTATGAATTGAAAATAATTTTTTTATGTGTATTGCTCTTATTATTTAAATTTAATGTCGTATTAATAAATCACGGTTCATAATAGTTGATGTACAATATTAATATTTTATGAATATACAATTATATCATCGTATAAAACCATTGTAAAGTGTAAGACGCGCAATTACTCTAGTTATCGACTTTACGATAAAATGAAATTAACTCAGTGCCTGTAAAAGTTCTTCAATAGGTGTACCCATAGTATTGTTATAAAATACACATTAAATGTGTGATAAGGAACTGAAGAATCGCACAAGAAATATTGCTATTTTAGCCCAACAATTAAATTAATTTACAAAAATCGACTTACATAATTATATGTCAATGAACTATTGATGATAATAAGTATGATTTCATAACACTATTAAATTCTTTTACTCAACTTCAAAAAAAAAAAATATTTAGTTAATAATCGATGAAATTTTAAATATCATATCGATTTTATATTGATTTATAATATTTCCGTAAACAATACGTCACTCTACTCATTTGTATAATTTTAATATTTTTTTTGCGAAAGAATGTTCTGGAAAAATAAAATTACCAAGCAACATTACAATTTCTCTGCGAAATACTAATTAAAAAAGAAGTGAAATTAATACAGTATAGTAATGAACAATAAAATAATAATTTATGTAGCTAATTTTGCGAACTTATTATTTTAGCTAACTCAGCTAATTATTGAAACATTTTTTATTAATTAATAAAAACCGAAGAAAAAGAAAATTAAAACATACAATGATTTAATAACTAATATAAATTAATTTAATAATTAATAATTGTCGATCATGTATTATGTATATATTATCTTTAAAAATTGTATTGGATTATCATTAAGTAATTATAAAATTATGTCGGTTTTATATATTAGATATATTTATTGTAAATTATTTACCGATTAAGTAGTTAACTGTCAAAATCGAAATGTCCCAAATGAGAAATTAGTTCATGTGAAGGACTGCAGTCTATTTGAACATGCGTTAATAATTTGAATTTATAATTGAAAATTACTTCTTAATTACTTGCTAATTGAACACGTTAAAATGGAAGGGACGACATTGGAATAGGATTTTGATTGTTGCTATGTTCTAACAATTATGTTTTTACAGGGCTCATAAATATTTATGCATACGTTAGTCTATGAAATATGTAAAATAGTTAATTTTCCAATTTATTTGTACTTGTTCAACGCATCATTTAAGAATGTAGTGTTTTAACGTACTCGTATATAGGTATAAATAATCCTAATATATTAATATATTATGATGATAATTACATTTTCTACTGCTTTTTTCTCTCTATCTTATTTAATATATTAGGGTTAATTTGATCTTGAACGAATATCAAATAGTCCGTTGTTCAGAGCCACTGTTAAAATCGTTCATACTTGGTGAACCACTAGTATCCATCATTCATTCAGAATTAAACGTATTTCATTTCGTCGGTAAATAATACTGATCGATGAAGTTAGGATACTCCAATGATGTCGCTTTTTAAGCAATCGATAGTATGTGATACCGTTGTTAGTTAGTTAAGCGTCACAGAATTATGATACGAAGGAAAGGTTGGATCGTCTCTGATGGATGAGACGTTGACCTAAATTATATACTATACCTATATGCAATTAAACTTTTTGTGTTTAGCACAAGACGTAGATATGTGTTGTCTTTTCTTCTGGAATCGGTTAGTGACATATACGCTTATGGAATACATCACATTTCGTGGATCTGAAATATTTTAACAGCAGCCGTCTTTTAAAGTTATTCGGTGGATGAAAAATAATATATAAAATAAGATAAAACAGATTACGACATGATCTTGACCGTCGTGGAATGGAATGAAATATTATTAATGTTTATGGTATGAATAATGGACGTTTTTTGCTACTAAGTACATTTAAATTACTGTAGCTCAATCAACTATAAATAGGGAAAAAGAGAAAGATAAAGAGAAATAATACTTTCATCAATAAATCGTTTTTATAGAACAGTGTTAATCAATTTTCCTTTTATTAATTGTGAAACTTTATAATGTGGTACTCAAAATCATATTTTAGTATCAGTTTATAATTTATTCAACGAATCTCATGTATTGAAATTAAATAGGAAATTTAAACAAAGTCACATCAGATAACTACATTTACTTTATTCAATATCAAATATGCACTTGTCACCCCGAATGTGTGCTCTAGAATATCATTGTAAATAGTATTTAAGTACAAAGTACTTAGTAGTAACTTAGTAATTATTGAAGTAACTTATGTGCACTTCTACAATTAGTATATAATTAAAATCTTGATAATGTTAAAATAATTGTTTAAATAATGTACCGATTTTATCCAAATCAGATTAAAAACACAAAATTTAGACTACGAATAGGAAAAAAAATTATGTAAAAATATGAGAGTGATATTAAAACAAGCAGAAAATAATACGTAACGGGGGGAGGGGGAGGGGGGAAAGATAAGCGAGAAAAAAGCAAAAAAAAAAATAAAAAATTACAAAAAAATATTGAAATACGGTAACCACACATTTATATATAGTTACTGACCACTGCAGCAGATCAGAATATTCATCTTAGATTATTGGAATTGTCATATTAATAAATAAAATGCTCATGAATTGACCTCAATTGAAATCATGACCTTTATATTTATAAACATGTATATGTATGTGTGTCTCAGAAAAATATATTATAAAATGTATCCTTAGACAACGTTTAAGATAAAACAGAGCGGGATCGATTTACGGTAATGCAGTTGTTCTTGTCTCGTCTCGTTGATCAACCGTTAGTCAATCGGGATCGAGAACACAGACAACTGATGTTGCGCGAAAAACTACCATAAAAAGGGTTTTATGAACCATCATTTCTGGCGCTCAAAAACTCCCATTACATTAATAATCTCATTAATGTTTGTAATCATATGTAAATACACGCATGATTGAAATCAATATTACAAAATAATAAAATTGGTCAACAAAATCTACGACTAGGCGGATACAAAAATTAATCTTAAGCTCATAATAACATTAAAGAGAATAAAATTGTTTTCGATGCTCCAATGGAGTGAAAAAAATAAATTAATGTGCATTATATAAAGAACCACGTATTCTCGCAAATATAATGTGTATCCGACGTGTGTAGGCGTAACAGTACAATGATAATCAATCGCTTTTTTTACATCTCAGAAACTGTGACAATCCGACGGTGGTAATCGGTGGGCGTAGTTTTTGTTTTGAAAACACAAAAAAAATTACTTTATCAGTCCGCGTTGAAAAAACAGAGACAACGAAAATTACCACGCCAACGTGTGAAAACGTTCAAATGAACGCAAAAACAAAATCAAATAACTTCGAGCTATAAACGCTCGACATTCTCGGTTTCTCGGTTGAAACGGTTAAAATGTATTATTCCGAACTGTAAACATGCATTCGTTTTATAGATTTTTCAAATGGAATATTATACGAACTATTTTCAACAAAGTTTTTATTTTGTTTTTGTATATGAATATTGAAAGGGATAAAAGTTGTTTGCAAATTTCTGTAACGTAGATGGAATTTTTAGTGTAGAGGGAAACGGCATTGGAACATTTGAACGTTATAACGAAAATGTCTTGTATAAAATGTAGGACATGAAAGTACATAAGTTCATAGTAAACTACAGTGGTACTTGCACTGGTAGTTAATAGAATAACATAATAACTTCTAGTACGGTTTCAAATTATTATAACTTGTCGATTACGGTTAAAAACTGCAATTGTATTTTATAGCAAGAAAAGGCAGTTTCTTGGCAAGCATAACGATTAAATGACTGTTAATAATAAATGGTAGTATTACATACAAGTATTGATGTAATATTTAAAGATTAAGTCCAGTAAAAATACTCATGCTAATGATGTAAAAATATTTTATTAGTAGCGTAGTAAAAAAAACCATTAATTAAAAAGATTAATTGAAAAATGTTGGTATTGACTTCAAAAAAATTGAATAGTTCTGTGTTAATTAAATTATTTTTAATTTCCTTATACAATTTCAATATAAATACAATTATCACTTTGAAAGAAAGTGACTATTGAAAAGACTCGATAAATAAAATGTAATCCTATCCTATTTTACCAATCACCATGTAGATTATTTTAAGAATCACGTAATATTATGGTTCTTCAGTTTATCAAACAAAGTTTTATACCATTTTATTATTTCAATGGATTTATACAATTATAAACTTGACTTGGATGGCATCTAAGTAATTTTGTATTATTTATTAGTACTGCAGTGCCAAGTATAAGTGTTTTTTTTTTATTTTTTACAATACCTGCCGATTAGTTTTGATAGTTTTGTTGTGAAATAACGTGTTTACGTTTGATTTTGTATGATCAACATAATTAAATAGGAAATAACATTAACTGAATGTTATTCACTTGTATTCCTTTAATGCCACTGTGGAAATACCCGGCGCATAGAAATTAATTCTTCGTTATTGGTATATATATAATTCGTAACTCAATTTCTACACTGTAATCTCTCACACTTTATTTTTTTAAGGGTTATTAATTGCTTGATAAACTTCCGAAATCGAAACATACACACAATTATGTATTTTTTTGTTTTCTTAACTAAACAGTACGAAGCACTTTATAATATCACAATCTTATTAAAAAAAAAAATCAGAATATTTATTTTCATAAAAATTATCACGAATTCATTTAAAATTTAATATAAAAATCATTACAGTCTTATAATTAAATTTGTTTTAACGCATGCTACTTGGAGGTATGCGCTGTGTGAGATTAATTCGAAAATATGTGTACGAACAACGTTCGAAATGCTATTGTTGTGAGCGTCACACGTGTGTGCCAATAACGGGTTAACAGCAACATTTCTGTAAAAGTTATTTTGACCAACGGATCGGCATCTCGAGGGAGGAAATCAAATTATTGAAGTAAGATTTTTAGTGTCCACCGATTCATTTAATAGATTCACAATACTACAACGCCGTTGCGACGTCACACGGTCGGTCGTTCGGACACCGGCAACCGTTTCGGATCGATACTGCGCCTCCACCTTCCCTCCTGCCGCTTAACGAGCGCCGTCACCGACACCGATGCGACGGAGACCCAATTCGCATTTTTACCATTACAATCGTGTCGTGCACCGTATGCGGAAGACCGCGCAGACGGCGTGGCTGCGACCCGTTAAACTTTGTTATTGAACCAGTCTCCAAAAATGCACAGATCGATTGCACGGCGCTTCGTGTATGCAATTCGCGTACGTTCCGGTGCGCTTGACGGCTGCGGTGTCGGACGGCATTGAAGACGGCGCCGACGGTACCGGATGCGATGCGCGCATAGGCGTCGGCGTCAAAAGATGTCTATGTCGACCGAAGTTACGGTAATAAAAATATCTATATGTAATCCGTATAGTCGATCACGTTATTATAAATATAATAACTTTGTTGTCGACAAAAATCGATATTACGCGATAGCACACGTATCGGTTAAAAAAAAAAACCTTTTAATATCGAAAAAAGCCGATAACCACGTGTCTGTATGTAGCGACTACTAGAGGGTCAGGTGTCCGCAAGACGCAAACGACACACACAGTACTCAAAGGTTTGCGTCAAAAACGCGACAAACAGCACGTCGGAGTCAGGCTGAAATATCAGCTAGTCAAGGGCCGGTTATGGAGGGGGGAGCCAGAGTCGGGGCGCTCAAAGAATACAATCGATTTGGTTACAACTTATGATCGTAGTTGTGGAGATGAAAAAAAAATTTAAACAGATAGACACTTTTTAAGTACATATGACCACGATACTGTCGAGAGGAATGTTTGTCGGAGAACTTTATCGATGATAATTTAACGACGTATCGATATTTTAACTTAATCGATGCACCGTTGACATACCTAATTAACGTATTACGGAAATTGACCTGGAGTAAACCGCCGTCGAACGAAATTGTTTTGATAATCATCATTGCTACGTGTTAGATCCGTTAGTGCCCCCGGGCAACGGAAACCATGCACATTGATCAACGTTGCAACATAACGATTGTCACAGTGAAAAATGAACCAAAACCGCGTTTTCTCCACTGCTTCAAAAGTCTCCGTTGCACGTTAATAACATACAATATAATTGTTGGACGGGAAAAATCGTTGAAACAATCACTGCTTAACTATGAACGTGGTTTGTTTTACGGGCACTTTGGTTATTGTATTTTCAGCGCTCGTCGTATATTTTTATTTTAATTTTTTTCTTTTTTGTACAAAGAACTTCGCAGTAATGCGTTTAAAACTTTATCACTGGAACGTAAAACGAATCCCAGAAATTCACAACTCGCCGCCCCGTTATGGTGATTCTTGTCGAGGGTAAGTGACAATCATGCGATTCTTGCAGGTTAGGACTGCGAGATATAAGAACCAACTGCAGTTTCGATAGCGAGCGAATACCGGATACAATTTTCAGGCCCCGTTTATTTATCCATTAATATCGTTGTATGCAGCATATGGTACCCGAACTCGTTCCCCGAGACGTGCTGCCCGAACATTCAACCTCGTGGAATAACCATATATGGTATCTATCAACGTTTTTCACTCATGATGGAATACACTCTGGTCCGACGATATCTTGTAAAAATACAGCAATGCGTGCTCCTTGAGTTTTCTTTCGGAGAGTGTATTGACGCTTCCGATCACCTTCAAAATGAATCCAATTGATTTTTTTTTTTTTTTTATCCGTTTAAAATTGACCTATTGTTTGTGCGCGTACAATGTACTTCGATTTAATATTACTTTTCATTCGTGAGCATAACGTAGAAAACACACACAAGTGTTCGAAACCATATTCACGTATGATTCATATTATAATTTATAATTATAAATGTTTTAATTTCAATAATATAAAACGTGAAATGCAATTTAAAAGTAGTAAATATAAATGCCTGAATTACTGATCGATCAATTATTCGTTCAATGAGTAGAAAAATGTACTTCTGTATTTGTGATCATTTATTTTCCTGTTGCATCTGAGTGACAAAAAAAAAACAAAGCGTATAAATTTATGGTTTGATTCATAATGTTCTATCTATATCAATTTTTAATGTTAGTTTTATTTTAATCTAGAGTTTTGTATTTAGACTATTGATTTATAACTGGTTTTAATTTATTTTTTTATTTTTACATATACTAGTATATACATAATTTGTGAAAAATAAACGTCAACTGCATTTTATTAAAGATATCGATAGGAAAAACAACATAGGAAATCATGTGAACTTTCTTTGAACGCCAATATCAGCGTGAAACCATAAGTTTAAGTGTATAAATATTATTTTTTTTCTAACAAACTTCTGAATGTATGTTTCAGAATTTAGAAAACGCATAACACGTAACACCAACACACTGCTGTCATATAATATTCTGTTGGACAAATATAGCATGTCCCTTTAAAAATGGCACACCGTCCAGGGTCAAAAACATAATTAAACTCAGCGTGATACATTGTAATAGTGTACATTCAATAAAATAATATATCGTAATAATACGTTTACATTCGATCACGAACACATATAATATTTTATACGATCAACCGATGGAGCAGACAAAGGAACGTTTTCGATACAGTGTAATTATCTCTACCGTCCATTATTACTGTACGCTATACCGCAGTAAAACGTGATCCGATTCCGAAAGGCGATATCGTCGTATCAATATAATATAATAGCATATTATAAAAGTCTTCGGTCGCATTGATTTACATTGTTTTGTTGTAACCAACGATCCTCAAAATTTTAGGGGTATATAATTGAATAAATGGCCGAAAAATAAAACCAATAAATAACAATATTAATGACAAGAGGATGACTTTTGTGGATCGACAAAGGGATTTATTTTTCCCGCCTTTGGTATATATCAGAAGCAGTGCAGCCAAACACGTCAAACTATAAAGCTGCGCACCTGGTCCACCAACTATATTATAATATATACCTTTGTTTTGTTATCCAATGATATCTTGTCGTTTTTTGTCCAAACGATTTAAACGTATCGCTTACTCCGTTACACAGTGTACACAACCCAATCCAACTCACCACCCTTTTCACAGAGTTACCTGTCGAGTCGTGCGTCTACTTCGTGTGTTTTAATTAATTCAAGCGTTTCACGTTGGCTTGACTTCAATTACGCTATATCGTGTATAAATTAGTTCTACGAAGAATGTATTATTAAAAATGAACAAACTTCACAAATCTTTTTAATCCGTCCTTATTATTATTAAATTAATTTTGTGATAAGCTTTTGCTTCGACGTGCTTTTCCTTAGTTTTTTCTTTTTATTAAAATAGGCAGAATAATCGTTGTGTACTAGTCATATTTCCTCTTCTTGTCATTGAAATGAATAAATAAGGCAATATTTAAATAATATTTATATATATATATATATATATATATATATTTTTATCACCGTACTATCGATTTGTTTTAATTATTATATATAAAATGAATTAGAATAATACATATAAGTATGTATGCGTAGTTTTAAAATATTTAATACACCGAATAAAATATATCAAACATTGTAATTTATAAAACTGAATCAATTTTAATCAGTTATTATTTGAATAAATATTTTATTTTATATTTTTGAAATATGATATGATTTTTAAGTACTTTTATTTAAATATTTCAAACAAAATATGGTTTATTTTATCGTATATAGATGATAACTATATTTAATAAATATTGTTCTTGTGTTAACTGTACAAATAAGAAATAAGAAACAAATCCTTGATTTGTTTAACTATGAAATATCAACTGCAAAAGACAAAGCAATTTAAAATAAGATAATTTATAAACTTTTTGATTGTATATAATACGGTCAAAAATATTTAAATAATGAATATGTATCTGTATTTGACTTTATACGTTTATCTGAAGAAATTAAAACCCAATTAATTAATATTTTTCGTATAATTTTTTGCATTTATATTTACAGTGACAATTGTTGGATTAAATGTTGAATATATATTAAATATACTATGAAGTATAGTATAAAATACTATATAATTTTTAAAAACAATAGTTAAATAAGTATTAATCAGTAAATATGTTTATTAGAATTATAGGTATAGTAGGTGGTATTTTATTTTTTATTTTTTTAAAATATTTTACAAAAATTAAAAATGTTTAAATTATTACACTTTAATGTATCAACATCGCGTATTTTTTTCATTATTATTACAAAGTATAAAAAAAATAAAAAAAAAAATATTATATTATAAAGCTAATTATTTGTAGATTGAATATTGTAGTATCGAACAAACTACATAATATTATATAAATACATCTCACTAAAAGCCAAACACCAAGCATGTCCGAAAAATATCGATTTCATATGCGTTTGGTTTAAGATTTTCTATATATATAGTTCGTAATGTGACGTCGTGTTAAAAGGCAAATATTAAATATATGATAATTTTAGTCTCAAAATACACACTCTATTGGTTGATACATGAAAAGAAAAAATATACAAGATATTAAGGAATACGAGTAAGAAGAGAAAACATATAGAAACATATATATATATATATATATATATATATATATATATATATTATATATATATTTATTTATTAGACTAAAATTATTACTCAGAACTTTGATTGTGAATCATAAAAATAAAATTCCAGAGAGACCTCTAATTCTCGGTACTGTAAAATCAGTAGATGAGATGCAAAACACGATAAAACATTCTCAACGTTTTATGTTTACGAATTACAATGCTTGATTATTATGGTATATTACAAAACAACGAACAGTCGCAGACTAAAAAAAAATATTGTTATAGAGTTATAAATTACAGTGTGGTGAGAAAAAAATTATTTTGACCCAGAAAAATGTAAATTATTTAGGAACTGAGGATATCAAGAGCAAAGTAAAGTACATCACCAATGAAGGCACCAATGAATATTGAATTTTCAATTTGTTTTCTGAATTTACGTATATAATAGTGCATAATGGTATTGAATATTATGATACAATAAAAAAATTTAAATATGAGATTGAGTAATTATTATTTAATTATGTATAAAACCGAAAATATTTGAAAGAAAATTTATATCATTAAAAACTATAACAATTCTGTAAATATACATTTAAAAAATTAAATTAATATACCGCTATTTTTCTCATTAAAAAAAAATAAAAATAAATAATAATAATCATAATATGTATATATACGTGTACTAAATGTGTGTTCACACGTGTATTTTTTAATAAAATGCATGATTATAATCACTATTCTCACCTTTTAACGTAGATTAAAGATAATGAGTGCAAACAGTAAAATCATTAATTTATAATGAATTTAAAATTAAAAAAAAAAATAGAAGGATAGAAATTTCACTAAGTATATTAGATTATTGATAAAATGTGTAGTACAGGTATATTACACAAATATAAACCTAGAGATCATTAACATTTAAAAAATATATTTTTATGAAATACAAATGTGTTAGTATTTTTTTGGTATCCGACAGTTAAAGCAATTATTTAATATTATATGCTTTACAACATTATGCATATATTTTTAACTTTTGTAATTAAGTGAAATTCATTATTTTCAAATCACAGACATTCCAATAAAGATAAATAATTTCTGTTGTTCATATTACTAAAAATAATCAAGCTCATATATTAATAATGATAATATAACATTTGCATCACTTTTGTTGTATCACTTTATAAGTCATCTTACATTTTCCCATTACATATATTACACTAAAATATATTTATTTTCCTCTCTTTCTGTTTTAATCCTACCTATAATACACAATTATATTACAACTAACAACAATATAGTGGCCCATTACATTTTTTTTTTTTGATTATATAATCTCATTAAAACATCATCTCTCTCTCAGACCATCACAATGTTTCTATTCTTCTAATAACTTTAATATGTCTTCTCTAGAGGGTAAATCAACAGAAGATTAATATTGAACTAAAAAATGTTTAAAAACTTAAAAAATGTATTGTTATTTTAACATATGGTTTCAATTTTCAATATTTACGCAAATAATTCCGATAAATGTGTAATATTACACAAAGCACAAAAGTATTTATTGCTCTACCTTTTGAAATAATAAATTTCATAATGCTAATTATATGTTTCTGAATTATATAAAATGGTATATGCTGACATAATATTTACGATTTTAATAATGTAAATAAACTGATTTTTGATTTTTCCAGGAACTATGGTGTTAGTTATATGTTTGATCATTACCTACAACGGTACCATACAATTTTTATTCTACAATTTAAACAGTATATTATGTAAATTATTTTGTAAAAGCCGTCTGGGTTTTGTGATGTAAATGTATACCAATCAATTATGTGAGTATAATTACGAAAAAAATTGCTATTCAGTTGCTTCAATTGTATCTTTAAACTTATCATAACTATTTTCGCTCCATGGTTGTAAATTACAACTTGTATTCAATATTAATACAATACTTTTGTTAAAATAATAATGTACAGTGTACCATTAATATATTATTCGTAGCTTATAAAATATATTTGTCTAAGTAAAAACAGTTTCAGTTACTTAAAATTAACCATTGACGATTTCTTGTAACGATAACACAACAATAATTAATAATAATTTTGATGTAAAAACATATACGTCTACGATAACTTCGATTGGAATTTTTTTTAAAAACTATACGCTTGCGTAAACAATGATAGCTGCTTGAAAAACGCACGAAATACGTAATAAATATACTATGGCAATTAAAACAAACAAAAATATATTGATAGTAAATGTCTAAATTTCTAAAAACTATCCATTTTTTTTTTTTTTTTTTTTTTTATTGCTTTTATCATTAAGATACTATAGCATGACAATTATAAAAACTTGAGATACGAAGAAAGAGAAAAAAAATTAAGAATAAAAAATTATAACAATTAAAATAAAACAATACTAATAATACTAATAATGATATAAAGGCTTAATGCAATAATAATAAGATAACAATAATTAGTCGTGAGTAAAACTAAATATTTCAACACATTCGTACAATATTATTATTCATTGTTCATGATAAAAATTACTTTTTTTTTCTTTTCTGTTAGATCTTTTTAGCCGCTATTAGGTTTTAAAATGCTTAGGTCCGTTCTCCGCGCGGACCACAGATGGCAGCTGCGAATTAATTTTGGAAAATAATATATCATCATAGGACAAGCATTGGATTAAATTTAGGTTTCAAACAAGTGAAAATTGTGGTGGAAGCAAGAGTTCCTCGGGAAAGGATAGTTGGTAGGGTAAAAATTTACCTCTCTAAAAGTTGGTTCGGTAAAACATAAGCGTCTGTTGTTGGCAAACGAAAAGTTTTCCCGTCACGGGTTGAAAACTATTTCCGTTTTACTCTGCGGGCCTGTGTGTAATTCGATATTAATATTTTTCCGCGGCACTATATTATATTATTACATGTTCTGGTTTTTCGGAAAAGTATTCGCCAGCTATTTAAATTTCAGTCACATAGTTGAATTTATTCTCATTTAAACGTATCGTGTATTTGGTTGAATAAAAAAAAAATAATCAAAATTATAATAATAATAAATACTAAAGTAAAAAAAAACCAATTACATATTTTGCTTATTTGTATTCATTTCGAAATTCCATTAATAATTTCAATCGAGATGTGACGTTTACTTTTAAGTTTTTTTTTTTTTTTTATTTATATAAACTATTTTAATCGCATTTAAAATACTAAAATGTTTCTCTGATGACAATGGAAGAAAATTAGTGTTATTTATCTGTTGATCTACTATCTAATGTAATACAATTTTTATCTACTTGTTCAATTTCATTGAGGTACATATTTTGGCACGTATTTGTTCTACAATACGCTCTTTTGAATATTTTCAAAGAAATAAAATTAATCGTAAAAAGAAACGCTTTGTAGTAAATGATAAATCCCAATTATTTTCAAGATCTCTATTTTCTATACGTAATTGTAATTTTTTTTCTTTGTACTTTATTTGAATTACAATAATTGTTAACACTTAAGTTTATCATACATAATATTGTACACATTGTTTAATTATAATTATTAAGGTTGCTACCAGAAGATATGAAGGAAAAGCCACGACACTCATGTATTTATGTTATTAAGTACATCATGTAAATCGGTAGTAAATTCTGTAACAATATAAACCTCGAAGTTTCTTTCATTGGTCTTTTTGAGACTACTATTTTTAATATTTTCCAACCTGCCGAAAACTAGTGTATTTTCAAATACTGTCAACTGATATATTTGAGTTCAATACAAATTATAATATTTTTAATAAAATATATTATAAAATGCATTGATAAATGTATCAATGCATTTTATAATATTATTTTCAGCTTTAATTTATATATAGTACCATAGCATTAAATGTATGTTTCCTTCTAGTTTATAAGACCAAACATCACGTTCACTCCCGAGGGGAAAAAACGACTGCGATCTTATAAGCAATCGTAGGTATTCGCCTCTTATGTAAAAAAATACCACTGAGCAAAAAGTATTGATGATAAATTAGTCTCGAAATATTGATAACGGATACGATCTTCGGTGATCGTATCCATTATCAATATTTCCCGACTTATCGCCCACCGACGATTAAACAGTGGTGACGCGTCTACGTGTTTATTGAGCAACACGTATATGTACAAGTCGTTTTCGCGTTTACCGGGACTTCAGCAAATGATTTATGCATTTGGCCAACTCCATCGACGTAGAACAAACAGTAGAAACGATCATGTAATATGTAAACATGAGTAATAAATAATGCACATGATTGCAGGCGACTTAGTTTCTGGCACATACTTCGGTACTCCCCTGCAGTATACGCTGTACCGTATAATGATGGTTTTTATTTTATTTTTATTTTTAACTCTCCCTTTTTCGCATACTGCACAAGAGAACGAGAAGTGATTCATGTGGTACTCGATTACTGATAATTACAATCGTCATCGACGTGTTTGAATTAAACAATGTTCACATGTAACCCTCGAAAACCACCGTGTAAATACTGTGTATACGCGCAATAGTTGTATCTATCAGAATGATATTCAAACATGTTCACTCATCATTTATGCTTAAAGTATGCATTTGTTTGAATTCTGATTTATGGAAGACGTATGTATACCATAGAACGATAATACTTCCAACAAATAGGTTTTACACTCCACGATAAGTATTCTGTAGCAATATCAACTTTCGTGAACTCGTGTAAAAAAAATATACATAAAACACATGATAATACAAATGTTTCATTCAAAATGTAAAAAAAGTTATTATAAATGTATTATTCATAACCACGGCACTGTTTGAAACTGAAAGAAATAAAAAAAAAAAAAAAAAAATACAAACACACGCTTGGGGTAGTATAAAATAAATTGATTATTGCAAAAAAAATAAAATAAAAACCAAAATGTAAATACGTATGTATTAAAAATAGTACTTAAATATAAATAACTTATTAAAAACAATACTATTAAAAATAATATTAAGACACACAAACACATGCACGTCGTCTTACATAAAGTATTAAAATAATATATAAAACAATACATTGCTTCACTTCATATAAAATCATAAAATTTACATAACATTTAAATACTTAAAATATTTACTAATTTATAATAATAAATACTCTTTTATGCGCATTGTAGGGTTAATATTTGCAACAAAAAAAAAAATTTGAATATGTTAATTTTTACCAGAGGTGGAGCTAACGAGAGTTGGTGGTATTGTTATCTCCCCTATATATTTTAAATTTTAGAGGGGAAGGAGTGTAATGCAAATTTCAGGATCAGTCATGCGAGTTCATGTGAATTACGTGCTAATTAATTGCATAATTTTTTTTTAGTTTTTTTTCTGAAAGGGACGGTTGGCAACACGATCTTTCAGAATACTGTTAAAGAAGTACAAAACTCTATGTAACCGAATAAAATAGCATTATAGCAAAATTGTATTTTTTATGAATCATACATTCCAAAAAATGCATAATTTAAACATAAAAAAGAACCAGATGGGCCTCGCTCTGCTGTACACTTGGGGGTGGAGTGCGACTCTTCATAGGATAGGTCATTATAATGGATTTGTTAAATTTGAATTCAATAATAGGTATCATTGTATACGAAAAACGATTCTGAACGGAGATGATATGTTAGTCTAGAATATAATACATTGTTATTTATAAATATTGTAATAAGTATATTTTATTTTGAAACGAAAAATTTAGAAAAATTGTCTATAAATAAGTCAAAATATGTCAAAATACTTTGAAAACTTAACCATGTATAGAAAACGCCAATATAAAGATTTGGTGAAAATTTCAAGTTGTTGCAGTTTTTCGTTTTTGAGTTAGAGCATTTTAAAAAAAACCGATATCTTTGTCCGTCTAGAATATTATACATTATATTATATTTTACATGTAATTTTATGTCAATATTCACTGTTCAAACGCTTATAAAAAAAAAAAATTGTGCCTATGGATTTTAATAATTTTTGAATGACTTTAAGAACTACTTCTGTGGAATCTTCTATTAAATTTTCAAGTATTTTGTACGAGCCAAATTTTTTTTATCACCGATTATAAAAAAAAAATGTAAAAAAATCGAATATTTTAAATGCCTATAAGTGGCTTAAAATTCAATATAATATTTTGAAAAAAATATGACATAAAGGAAATACCAATCTTAACAGCTGGTAGAAATTTCAAAAATCTGCGAATTATACTTTTTGAATTATAACAAATATTTAAAATCGTTTGAGAATAAATTGCTATTTTATGCAATTTCGTAAATATTTTAATTTCAAACAGTCATAAAATGTTTTCCTCTAATTCCGGTAGAAATTTTTTTAAAGATTTTTGAAGTGTAGCTTATAGATAACCTAGTGTTAAAATTTTGAACCTTAAGTATGAACAGAAAAAATTTTATGAATTTTTATCTACAAAATAACTTGCAAATTATCGTGATTTTTACATATTTCGTATAAATTGGAACTTTGAGCACTTATAAAAAAAAATTGTGACTTACGATTTATTAGTTAAGGAACAACTTATAAGAAACCTTGTATTAAATTTTCAAGATTTTCTGGGCAGCCAAAAAAATTTTATCGTTATTTAAAAAAAAAATACTTAAAAAAATTGAAAATTTCAATTGTCTATATAAATAGCTCAATAAAAGTCAAAATACTTTGAAAATTTAATGGTGTATATAGAACGCTAATCTTAACATTTGGTGAACATTTCAAGTATTTACATCGATTAGTTTTTGAGTTATAGCAAAATAAAAAATTTGATTATGTCGAAAACTGGTTTTGCGTAAAAACTCCCGTTTTTCCCAAATTTTTTTATGGTTTTTCCCGTCGCATTTAAAAAATATTGGAAATTTTTTACTTTTGACCCCCAAAGTACCAAATAGATTCACTTTTCTTTCAGAAAAGTTGCTACATAAGGCAATCGAAGCATTTTTACTGCCCCAAATCGTGTCGACAGACACAAAAAAAAAAAAAAAACACACATCATTGTAAAATCAATACATTCTTTACTCCGTTCAGAATCTAAAATATGAGTATAATCACTACTCATAATGCACAGTTTACATAAATGAGTAACCTGAGTACGTGTGCAAATGGACGTGTACATTTATGTGTGTGTATGACTGTACGTTTATGTATGGGAGTGGTTATATGTATTTGTGAGTATGTGATTGTGTGGAAAAATGCCAAATTCATGATTTACTAAATGCCAGACAGTTCGTCAGTACGCTATTGTGTTTTACTTTTGATTATGATGTCATATGTACAACCGCGCGTATCAATACGATATTATCGAAGTAATTTTTTGAGTATTCATGGTATATAAATCGATTAAACTATTTTAGAGAAGCTAAAAGAACTGATGTTTCCGGAAGTAATGAAAACAAATTTGATTTTTCAATCATTAGATAAATAAACCTCATTTGTTTGCAGTTGTAATTGTTATTATTTTGTTTACTTTTACATTCGTTTGAATGGAAGATTATAAAAAATATTATAACATTTCTACATCGGATAATGTTTTATTTAAGTAAATTTTGCATTACTATTTTATGTGTCTTTTAGATATGTATATGATAATACTATAAATCCTCGTTAAAAGACACATTTATTTTCTAACACAATACACATGAAAATTATTTTTGTTTCTACATATTAAAAATTATTGGATAGGTATCCTTATTAATTTAATAATTTTCACATTTTTATTTTAAACTTTTACAGATTTATAATGTAAATTATAAATATTTATACATATATATGTTAAAAATGTATTATGTATTAAGTGCAATTTACGCTTAAGCTTATTTATCATAGACATATTCAAGTACATAATTGTTTTATTTTAATTTAATGTAAATTTAATGTTTAAATGACGGTAATACTACTTAGGAAAAAAAAAATTATAACAATTATAAAATATCACTGAAAATAGCAGTTTAAGATCAAAAGTGTTTAAATGATGATACCCAACTGTCGAGCAAAGCAAAATTGGACATCTGTTCTATTTTTATTGCTGAAATTACCATTGTCTGTAGCCATAAACAATAAGTCACTTTACATTATGTAAAATATTTATAATATTTATCTTTGCGTTTATTAAAATAAAGAAAAACTACTTTAATAAAAAAAAAACAAAATTCTTATTTTTCATATTTTATTTTATTCCTTGACTAGTATATGCTCATAAATCCCATGTCAAGAAGGATAAAAAATAATAATAATAACAAACCAAAACAAAAATTATTTATTTATATTTTTTTTGTTTTTTTTTTTTTTTTTTGTTTTTAATGAGATTAAGTGCACAGATTTACATTTAAATTGACGAACTCTAAAAATACGTTGTTATTAAATGTGAATAAATGTATACTCTATATAAACGAAAAACGTAAATCCATAACGCCCGGCTACAGTTAATGTGTACTGCATTTATTATGCAATTTATTTAAATTTTCACATATAATTTACAATTAAAGTTTTTTTTTTCAATTTACATAATTACTCAACATATAGTGATCATTGTTTTTAAAAACCTATTAGAGTATATGAGAACGTGATAATAATAAAAGTAAAACCATTGCTAAGGAGAATCTAACGAAAGTTACTTTCCGCCTTCAAGATAAAACTTACCAGCTATACAAAAAGTCTGTAAAGTTAATTTTCATTTTAGTTGTAATGTCGACTTTATAAGTATAATTCACTAAGATCTCAATGTGACAAGAATATACAGATAATTGCTGTGAGAATATGCAATGTAGCGTTTAATGGTTTTTAAAATATTAAAACATCGTATTTTATTTGAGAATTGTATAATTTTGCAGTTATACTTTAAATTCACTTTTAATTATTTACCTTGTGTAACGTTATATTTCCAATTAATAAAATTAATAACAGTTGAATATTTCAAGTAAAAATATTTTATTAATCCAACATACAACTTGGATCCTGCTTGTCAAATTCATAAAAAAACAAAAAACAAAAAAAGATTATTTCATCCGCAGGAGGTATACATACAGAGTAAGAGATCATAATCTCATTATTAACGTATTATAAATGTTCAAATATTAAAACTGACACTCAAATAATTACTCGTTCAAAAAAAACATTACATATAATTATTTCTCCATGGGCAAAAAGTTATAATTTTTAATTACCTGTGACCGGAACATTTGACAAGTATCAACATATTTACGGTAAATTTATATTACAGTTTTTTAAGCTATAATCGATGATTTTACAATTAAATCAAGAAGAGTTGGAAAATCTTTCTTTTTTTTTTTTTATTACAAATTATATTTATTACAAATTATTATTTATTGTTTTTTGTATATTTCGTAACATTACAAAACGATGTAAGACGCGATGAAAATTTTATTTTCCAAGGCGTCTCATGTTTGAAAGTAACACGCTGACGATCAGTTTTTCAACTACGAAACATTTTTAATTTCCTTTCTAATTAGGTTGTTCGATATTAATTAAGATTGAATTCAATCAATATCTATCTTATATCGATAGATTTCGGATTTCTGTCTCATTATAAACACCTTCAAAAACAATTCAGTTTAATCATTACAATGTATATATATATATAACTGAGAAAGAATACATGCGATTATATTCGTCGCTTTCAACATTCGATAGGTAACGTGGTGCTCAATCACTTATTGTCACCACGGTATAGATATGAAAAAAGAGAGTAGAAAAAGAAGGAAATTGGTAATAATGTGGCCTTCGAGACGATACGAATAATCACCTGACCCATGTCATACCGTCAGACTAAATGTTATTTTGATGTAGGTATAATGTAGATTACGATTATCATCAGCCGGTACAATAAATGGATTTACTATTACTTATTTAATAATATTATGTAAAAAATCTATACATTTTCTCTCATTGTAGACATTACAGACTTTTTTCAACTGTCAAAATATTTTAGAAACTCTAGTCATTTGGAATTTTTTAAAGCGAAATTACATGTAAAACGAATTCGTGCATATAATATAACACAAGACATCGTTAAATACTTATATGTATCACCATTAACTCGAATATATAGAACATTGATACAATTTACAATTAATTACAAATTAAATTCTAATATTCAAAATTAAAATCTCTATATGTACTATAATGACTTACGGTTTGTAACCGTATTATAACTTAAAGTTACCCCTTTGGTTTTTCGATAAACACGTAATATGTGGATACAATTAATTTTGGTAGAAAATATATAGAAAATCAAAAATTATTACACCATTCATTTCATTGTTAAAATAGTCTTATTTCATTCTGTTTAATATGTATACAATAATAGTATGTCTTATTACATTCTTTGTAAAAATATACGGTTCAAATTTTTAACAAACAACTGTATATCATATCATTGCTATACCGATTAGTTTAAAATAAATATGTTTCAAAATCGTTTACCTTTTTTACTTAAATGCACCATATTTCGTAATGTAGCACAAAATTCATGGTCGTCTCTATATAATTATTAATTTATTTAAATCGTAATAGATACACAGATGTTACATGCATATAATTAGGTAGCTTGAATAATTGAAAAAGAAAAATAGAAAATCAAGATAAATTAAGAGTCGAATGCATTTTACCTTATCAACAGTTTTGTCAATTTTGTTGAGAATCAAACAGTATGAACAAATTTAATTTGATAATATAATAGTACATTGTGTTATTGTTAAAACGATATATTTTTCCAAACCAAAAATAATTAAATACTTACTACATTTGGCCTAGACGAACAACTTTTAAGTTTTTCCTCCGATAATAATTAATATTTAGGTACCTACGTCTCTGTAGGGGACAGTCGATGTATGGAACATGAAAATAATACATAGGAACTAAGTAAAAACTTTCTGACGAATTAGTGTGATAGGCTATTATGACGAACCGTCTCTTCGACTTTTACACATTTGTAAATTTAAAACACGTTGGTATTCGAACTACGAATGCATAAAACGCTTTGACCAGTGACTAATAACCATGTTGAATAATAAAATTTAATTTTGCTTTGAAATAATAATCGAAACAGAAATATGTATACAATGACTTGCACAATGAAAGCATTAATATCTAATTAGATCGTGTATTAGAGAATAATTTAGATATATATGTTTATACATAAGAAAAGTGATATTATGAGCTGTAAACCATAGGACCTGAATATTTCATTATATTATAAATATATATATATATATATATATATATATATGTCATACCGTTTTGGCAGTAGACACTATATTCTTTGAGACAAAGTTCGTGGTCACTTATATGTTTACATATTACAAGCAACCAGTTGTACGCAGTGGATTTTTTAAATTAGTTGATTATGAGACACGAATGTCACCCATGAAAATATTTTGTCATCAAATTGATAGTGTTTTGAAATACTTTCGTCAAATTATCGACATTCGGGTAAATCAAAGGCGCCTCGTATGGTACAGTAGACACTTAAACGTTTCAGTTACATTACATCTAAATACTTCAGTGTGTACCAGTGTATTGCATTAGACAAGCAGACGCAGTTGTACAAACAACTGGCATCAATTGGTTTATTTGAACGGTCGACATCGGGCAATCGTATTAATGAATATTATTGAAAACGTAACGTTTTGAACAATGGCGATTGCTCGGATCCGATTAGATCACATCGTTATCAAACATTGTCGTTTTATAGCTATTGCTCGTAATATTAAACATGATACCAAAATATTCCATGATACCAAAACGGATATAAGTACTTAATGCATAATTGAATAGCTTAATGTCTATGGCTGAAGACCGATCGGGTGGAACTTGAAATACGTTGACATAGCAATTATGTTGAACAGAAGACGATATATTTCTTTGTAAGTCCACGTGAGTGCGTCTAAGACCGGATTTCGTCACCTGACAGGCGCGAATTAACCAAAAGTGCTATGAGCAGCTGAGTTATGATCACTTCTAGTCTTTAAGGGCCTGCACAAGTTGGCTTTAAACTGTAAAAGAAAGAAAAAATAAATATTAATCAATCGTACACACTAATAGTTTTAATTGTTATGATTAAGTGTACATTGGCGTTCGAAAGATATTTACGATTTTGTTTAAAACAAATCTGTTTTTAGTGTTTAATGATATTTTGGTGATGCATACGATTACAGGTGTGTCTTGACTACCGACCCAACACCTTTTAGGGTAATATAATCAGGCTGTGATGGTGGAGTCGTGATTGAATCGAATTATGTACGATGTATAATCTCACGTAGTTGATGTTGCGCGTTCGACGTGGTCTCATTGCGATCCCTCACTCGATGACAAGTTTGCAGCACACGCACGAATACATAAGAAAATTATAACTCTGATGCGATCTCTCACACACCGTACGTCTAATTTGAACGAACGCCACGTGCCCATTGCGAAGGGAATGCACGCGCTATGCTGCAGTATATTTTGTAAACGCACGATCGATTTTCTTTAGTTATCTAAGTTATTCTTGATTTTTCATCGTATTCCATTTTGTATTCTTGTTTATTTTTTTATTGTTCAAAGTATTCGTGTCCCCACTGATTACGATGCATTCTAATAATAAATATACTTCGATCTCTCGACCGCAATGCAAGTCAGGTAAGACGGCGCATCAAGTATGCAAGACACGTACATGAGTGTACGCACTCCAATCGACGAAATACAATTGGAAAGTTAAAAAAATATGTTATAATACTTTACTACCTATGAAACTAAATATTGTATGACACTTAGTGTCAAAAAAAATTGTACATAATTTTTCCAATGAGTTCGAACCTTAAAATTTTATATTGAAGAGAATAACATTTTTTTTCTTAATTATTATTTATCTTAATATAATACGAAAACAATGGTTAAATAATAATAATGTCAATATTCCAAAACCAAGTTAAAAGTTGTACAGTTAGAATATTTTGTCTACAAAGATAAATATATATGTGAAGTTAGTTAAAGTGTTTTTATTGGACTTAACAGGTTGATTTAGACCGTTATAAAAGACGGATTTAAAATTGCACAAATGTAATAAGTGTACAAGTATCGGTACCTATCCTAAACCAATAATTGTATTTGTACTAAGCGAACGCAGCCGCCCAAGACGTCGTTGTAATCGTTTGCATTTGAATAGATAAACACCGGTTTGAATAAAGGGAACTCATAGTGTTTATTTCCATTTTCGAAAACAGCTGTTTTTTTTCAATATCAATGCAAAAGACTATTAGTACGGGTATTGTTGCACATGCTCATCAATTTTTCGCATAAAAAATTAAATATACAAAATAACATTAAAATATCAGTAATAAAATTGTCTTGAAGACTACAGATTGTATAGTCATATTTGACAGTATAGGCCAGGAATGGCGAACCTTTTTGTACCTGTATGTCAAATAAAAATGTTGGTTCGATTTTGTTTTCCCTGCATGTCATCTAGTTTGATAACCCTTTTTCATACTTAACAATTCTTACATCTATGGTTTGAATGATAAAAAACAATCAAATATTACATTATCAAACAATTTAAATATATTAGATACCAAAAGTATAAGTTACACGTGAGTATGTAAAATTTTAGTTTATAAAAAATAAAATATATTTAAATGTTAAAATATAAAATTGATAATAATTAATAAATTTATAAAACATGTATTTTTAATGAGAAATTTGTTACTGTATTTTATTGGCTAATGAATCAATTCTTGGACTGTAATTAATTGATTTTAGTTGAATACATGCTTCACTTAAATCTGTTCCAAGACGATTCCTTACAGTTGACTGAATAAATGTATTAAAGAAAAAAGCTAATCACACGCATTAGTAGATCCAAACATTGTCGATAAAGAAAGATCTAGTTTTTTCATAGATGCAAATGAATTTGGAAGATTTTTTCACTCGTTAAGAATCAAATTTTCTAATTTAACATTCCTACCAAATTCATGATGATTATTTTCTAGCTCATTATTCAAATTAATAAATTTATTTCTCCAAATATTACTTCCCTGAAATTCTATCAACTCCATTTCTAAACTTTCAATACTTAACCACTCAAAAAAACTAAGTTCAAGTTCATAAAATTTAATATTATGTGGATTTATTAAAAATTATAAAGTTGAATCTAGATGATGAAATTAGGAAAATCTGCTTGAATATAATTCATATGCATTTTTTAAAATGTGTACACAGTTGTGTATGTCACTAAACTAGTGTGCGCGTGTCACTCTGTGATACGTGTGTCATAGATTCGCCATCTTTGACTATACTATAGGCCGAATGAAGCAAATGAGCTGAGGCAGCGATTTGAAAATTATACTTAAGAACGTGAGCACCGCGATAAGGGAGCAACGCGAGTCCTCGATCGTCCTTTGTTTACGTAACGGTACACCTGTAATTTGTATTTTTGAATTTTATTAAAAAGCTTTAGGATTTTGTGTAAATTATTGTTTTATTTTTGAGTAGCCACAATACTAAGTCTTATTCTTCTGTCCGATCTGTATCTGGTTAGTTTGTAGTCGAATTAGATTGAGGTATATCATCGAAAGACAGATGTAGGGCAGTATGACTTATATACATATTATCAAACCTGTGACCGTTAAATTGGAGCCATTCACGTTATTGTATTAGGTAAATTATTCGTTTAGTGAATGAGAGATAAGGAATACGAGTTGTATTGCAATAAAATACATTTGCTGCTGAATGTATAAGTATTCGAACTGTCAAGTTTTTCACTATGCTGATTGCAAAGTTTGTTATAGACTTACTATTCAAAATGTTGATGATGAAAACAAAAGTAGAAAAACATATATTTTCGGAATATTTTTTAAGAAAATATTTATATTCGTGAATATTTTATAGTTATGTCGTATTTCAAACTTTACACTTATTTTACGCTTTTGCGAACTATAGTACAAATTTAAAAGTACCTTTCATAACCAATTAAAAAAAAAAAAAACTTTTGTACTTCAAATGTTCCATGAGACTGGTCGCAATAAAATAAAATAAAACTTCATTGTAAGCCCATACAGTCCTCACTTTGTTAGAAACTAATATAATTGTATATTATTGTATACTAATTACATTTTAAAATTACGTGCACATAAAACTGTTGGGTGAAATGCAAATTTAAGAATTTTAAATTCGTATTATTTTCATAGTATCGGACCAAAATACATTACGTTTAGATGGACTCTTACCCATTTTCCTGCGCCCATATTTAATTGCTTTATATAGTTGTTTCGGGTGGCGTAAAAAGCTGTTCTATCGTTTACCTTTAAAAGCCTTATTCAGATAAACTGTTTTTATCTAGTTTACATACGAAACATTCTCACCTTTAATAATACCACATTAAAAAAAAGTTCTCGATAAATGCATTGAATGTCCGCCAAAACAAAATATAATCGCTCGAATCATAATATTTTAAAATTATGATATTACTTTCATAGTTCTTATGCCTAGTTTAACAATCATTATTCTAACTCTACATATTGGTCCACAACATTTTTGCATTTATGTACTGTGTATCTAACTACGGAGATACCGATGAATATTTCGAAATACATTATACATAAATGTATTATGTATATGTTATTACGTTTGCCATTATCATTTACGTGCCGAACGAAATTAAATTCCGAAGCACCATATATGCGCAAACATCAAACACTGATAATCGTCTGTTTCGAACAATATACTTGAAATAATAATTAAAGTGGATAAAATAACAGGCTCGGTAGTAAAACAATATACAGGATGCGGTGGTGCCTACTGACGGATTCCGAAGGGTTATAAATAACGATCACTGAAACTTGGAAAAGAACAGTTTATTTTATAAAAATAAGTAGGATATCCCATTTTCACAGTTATTTATTTAAATTTTCAATACGGTGGCCGTAAACATCGTTAGATTGAAGTTTTCGAATGATTTTCGGCATGTTTCGATTGGTATGACCACGTGGTCTTTTGTGATTTTCTCTTTTAGGTCTTGTATAGTATGAAGGCTCAAAACCATATCCTTAAGTTAGTTCCAGAGAAAAAATCACACATGCTCGAATCAGGGGCACGTACTGGCCAGCCTATATAACCCTTCAAAAATATCAACAGTTGAAGGAACATTTATCGCAAAACAGCAAATGAAATTCGAGCTATATACACTGTAACTTCGCATTGTTGAACCTATACATTATATTATACGTTATATTCATCCACTTCCATTTAGGGTACTTCCTGTTTCTTTCAACTTCCGAATCCAAATTTAAATTGTGTTAGCAGAATGAACAGATTCGTCACATGGAATACCGGTGTACACGAAGAGCTCTTTGTCTAGCAATAACAGAATGATTATTTTCGTTACGTGCACTAATGATAAGATTACGATGGTGACGACTTTAATTGTCATAACTGTGTAATTCTAAATAGTCCACCAAAAAAGGGCTACGTTTTTCATATCTAAGACTTATGACTCCATGAAACTCGTCTGTCGACTTCGTCATATTCTTTATTGTATTGACTAAACGCACAACATATTACTAAAATATAAAATTTCGATGGATATATACGTGCCGTTATAATGAGCGGCACGAGCAAGTAGTGTGTAATATTCAGCAAAAGTCTATAGTGTACGTTAAAAATTGAATAGGTATCCGTTCGGACGGGATGCGACTGACGTACAACATTTTTATTCTGAAAAACGATAACAAATATGATGAATAGTTATTGCGACGCGTATGATGATAGTGCTTTGAATTTTAAAAATGCGTTTGTTTTCGCTTTACGTTTGAGTTGGTTTCACGCGGTTATCGGACCGTAACACGATGATGACGATAATATCGTGTACAGAGCGAATGAAACATTATCACGAATGCGTGTGGACCAGATGATGATATTTGCGATACAATATTCCTTTGATCCGGATTATCCGTATCAAATTTGTCTCTTTGACCTAATTCATTTACGTAGTTCCTTTAATGTTTTAACGTGATTGGATATGCATCAATCGCTACTCTGATGTTTAGTAATTCGTTTATATACGGATCGTTCGAAACCAACGGACTGTTGTTCAACCTCGATAACAAACGTACAACGCTTGTCGTGCAATACATCATATTGTAATATGTGTGTGTGTGTGTGTGTGTGTGTGTGTGTGTGTGTGTGTGTGTGTGTGTGTGTGTGTGTGTGTGTGTTATGGAAAGGCCGCACGCCCTAGAACAATAAAATGGGACAATTTACCCGATGTGTATTAAGCTCGAACATGACGGAACAAAGCAGAAATGCAGTTATTGATAAGAACGGGCTTAATGTAACGAAATGGAGAATGTGTATCAACAGTACAGACCTTTTGACTATTGTAATCCTGTGGCTTAACACATTTGCCCACAATGATGTCGGGATGGAGAAACGTCAGGCCAACGGAGTTCAGTATTACCAACGTTAAAGTGTCGTTTCGAACTCCCTGTACAACACGATGGCATATTTTACTTTGCGCGCAAATAAAACAGAAAAAAAAATAATAATAATAATAAATGAAAAAGTATTTCAACGGTCGGTAAGCATATACAACTATTTATATAAGCTGTGCTGAAGAAAGCACGTTGTTATGAATATAACTATATGATATAACTTAGAGTGTTAAAACTTTTTTATTTGTGCATTCTTTTAGTTTTTATTATCACTCGAGACTCGTATTTAAACGTAACGGAAACTTAACGTTTCGCCCTCTTCCCCCGTGCTATCCCATACTCCAACTTTTCTCCGGCACTGCTGTCCCGCGCTAAACTTTTTCATCCTCCAGATGATTAATTTTCACAACGCGCTATCGCGTACAGCGGTATAATAATATATTATTGTGTGTACCAAACAACCGTTACACCCCACGTGTCGGGATAGAAACGCAAACGCGCGTGGACTTTACGCACGAACCACGTTTGACGGCAGTGGTGAGTTAATAATAATTGTATTGTCTGCGAAGGCGAATAATATAATAATATTACGCGAACCGTGTGCGGAGTGAACGCGTGTATACTTCTATAGAAGTATGACATTATGATGCTTGAATTATTTACACTGGGTCAGGAGTCGGACTCGCGGTTACGTTGTAGCGATGGTCACGCGATTGTTCGTTGTTTGAAGGAGACAGAAATACGTTTTGGACAGAAAAAAAAAAATTGGAAAGGAAAAAAAAATAAAATGGAAAGTTATTAAACATCGTCATCACTGAGAGAGAACTAGCTCGCAGTAGTAAAGTTTGCGTGAAAAGACGATGGCCAACGTGGTATACTACGAGTATATCATCAAAAATGGAAACCGATGTTTCGATCACACAGTGGCGGGATTTATACTCCGATATAATGTATAAATATAATAGACGAGACGCGGTCCCATGCCAAACTTGGCAAAGGATATTCTCGCTGATGGCTTTTGTCTGTCATGCTTGGTAAAATACTTACAGGAAAGCATTTTCCCTCTGTCTCCGCTATCTCTGCCTTGCATCTTTTTTCGTCTGGAATAAAGCATAAAACGCACTTTTGTTCGAAAATTTTATTAAGATTTAAATAAAAGAACGCACGTAATCAAAAACATATTACCTATGTATTATGTTCTCCGTCATATTCTGGTAAATCAACTCGAAGCATAATATGTATAATAATATAAAATATGTAATATGTTATATACAATATATATATACATACCAGTCGTTCCATTAAAATACATTTTACCTATAATACAAACATATTTTGTTCAGAACAGTATTTACCGATTAAGATGCGCAATACACAATGCACTATTATATTTCAGAGGTTGAATTTCGTTGCGTATATCCATACTATAGATACAATCATTAAAAACTACGTACTCTATGCGCACGTTGCTTTATATTAACTATACGTACTAACGGGATCTGCACGTAATATTATTTCTCCGAGCTTAAGTAAGATTATGTTTCATTAAATTTATATTAACATTTCTGTAAGCCTATCGAAAATGTTTATAAAAACAAAAATGTATTTATCACAATAACTGTATTACAATAATTTATGTACAACTGTTCGTATATTAAAATTTTAAATTGAAATTAATCAGAGTATTAGGTTTTATAATCGATTCTGTGGCTAAAATTATTTGAATATGATTCATAAGTTCGATGAGTATTTACAACAGAGTGGTTTGATGGAAAAAATATTACCGCCGTCATTTCTTTTCAGACTTCAATAAGTACTTTATAATACTTTCCAATACAAACTTATCTGTATTAATATTCAAGAAATAGTTTGAATTTAAATTCAGTAAAAACTAATTATACTGATTTTGAATACACAATTGTTCTCAATACGTTTTAAGTACACATTTATGAAAGTAAACTTTATCTGTGAAAATATACACCTGTAATATTTCCCCAACTATTTATCATAATACAAATTTCTAATCCCTTGGCGTTCTTTTCAGAATGTAGCACGGAAACTGTTCGTCTGTAAATGTAGGCATTGTGTAGTTTATTTTAGAATATGAATACATTCACAATGTTCATATTTTGATATCATGAAACAATATTCAAGAAGCACGTAGTTGCTTGAAAACAAAATTACTTTTTCTCTTACTTGTTATTAGTTTTTCTTTTAGTATAAAAATATAGAAAATAGTTATATCATCAGATGAGTATGTATTTAATCACAGTAATTAAATAATCTTAATTCGAAGTGTGATTTATTGTCATTATTATTATTGTAAATTTTATTATTATTTATTTTTTGTTATTGTATACTTATATCAATTATTTTTATTTTTTATTTTTTTATTTTTTTTTTTTGTTAGCAAACTGTTTTGATTTCCCAACGGAGGTTGATGGCAGTGTTGTTGGTAGGTTAAAATAAAAACAAATTCTCTCCCTTTTTAAAATTATGTTTTGTTTTTAATATAACAAAAAATACTGGGTCAAAAGTGAAAATGATAAAAGGTTCTCATACAAGTTATGTATGACATCGAGAGAATGATGGATTGCAATTCTATTATAATTATTAAAGTAGAAAGGTGGGTTTGGTTTAGAGCTATTTCAAATAATAGCATTCAATAATATTTCCATTGATGGGGTTCGTCTAAAATCAATACATTTTAAATGGAAAATAATTATTTTATATTTTAAATTTTTTTTATTTTAACTATCAATATTATTTTAGCATCACGTTTTAATTAGTATCATTTTACACGTTGAATAATTAAAATAAAATAAAAATAAACACATATATACTATAACTCTATCGTATTTCGTGAATTATAAAATAAAAATGTACAAACAATGAATGGAATCTATAAAAAAAAAACTACTATACACAGCAAGGTTGTGAAGTTTTTGTCAATTACCTTACAGTTTTTATAAATCGAAATTAATGTTAGCTACAATAAATGTAACGTAACATTAACAAATATCAAATATCATTAAATAATTTCAAATCAATGACACAGTCTTGAAATTT
This sequence comes from Sipha maydis, assembly GCA_034509805.1. Taxonomy (NCBI): domain Eukaryota; kingdom Metazoa; phylum Arthropoda; class Insecta; order Hemiptera; family Aphididae; genus Sipha; species Sipha maydis. The sequence goes on along the minus strand of JASXSY010000694.1, from coordinate 70,330 downwards.
TCTATGGTCTTATTAATATTTATAAATAAACATATTTTTAGTTGATTATATATTTATAGCACATATAGGTAACGGTGATAATTAATAAAATATCACAATTTCTATATTTGTACACCATCGCAATAAGTAGAATATTAATTAGTAAATTACATTTTTGAAATTTGACCCACCATAGTTATTTTTGAGCTGCAAGTTGATAACATTTTGGTAAACATATACGATACATTTTATGCTGGCTTTAGGGCTCTTCCAGTCAATATTAAATATAACTTCCTGTTTTAAACTTCGCCCATTAAACGTAATTTTGTTCTCCGTAGCCCAGTTAATATAATTTTACGTTACAGCTATGAACGTTTATCTAATTTTGATCTCATTTCCTTTAATCATAGTTTCAAGATAGTACAACTGTTAATTATATTTCAAAATCATTTTTATAATTTATACTGTCGCGTTATGTTAAACCATATATACGCAAAACTTTCCATCTTCTTGAATGTCACTGTTGATATTATAAATCATAAATCGATTCATTTTTTTATAAAAATAATACATTTAATCACAGTTACATAATACCAACCACAGTTTAAAAGACCAATTGTCTGCTATACGACTGCATAAAACTTAAATCCTATTCTCTCAAATTTTATTTCATCTAAGCCACTGTTTATTATGGCCAATTCGACGGTGTGCTGTAAAAATCTCAGATAGTCTCCCGTCCGGGATCATGGCGAGATTTAACTGCCTCGCAAGTTGCTACAGCCTGACGAAGAAAACTGCAGTACCCATTTGAATAATTGATTTTTTTTTTAAATAAAATATGATTTTATCCAGATGCATGAATGTTGATATAACATGTACCGTGATACCATATAATTATTATATTATGGCTATAATCTACCAGAAACTTGTACGAAAATGTTTCAAAAGTTTATTTAGATATATGTGTAATATTTTATTGTCATGAAATATATCATCATTGGAACTGAAAATTCCGAAATACTATTCCTTGAAACGTTTCTCGGATTTTGTTTAAATGCTTATTATTTATATTAAATTTTAAATTCAAATTTCCGGAGTGCACGTAAAAAATTACCTTCATCCTCCGGGCTTTGCCTTAATTTCCGCCATAATAAATAGAAGTTATTTATCTGTGTAAATTTTAGTGTTAAACCGTATAACAATTTATTTGCAATATTCAGCAGTAGTTCGAGTTTAAATTTTTCTATCTCAGATAAATTATGTATGCATTAATTTTAGAGTAGAAAAATTACACTTTATAACGAAAACTAAAAATAAAACATAATAATTTAGAACAGCGGTTCCCAACCCATGGGCCGCGGCCCACAAGTGGGCCGCGAGCAGCATGGTACTGGGCCGTGAACCATATAAATATACAATATTCAATAATATATCTAGTTTTAATAATATTTATCAATATTATCTACTGTATTATGTAAAATTATCTCTGTAGTGTCCAATTAGTGTACAATTAACACTATCAAACGTTTGAAAACATTAAAAATAACAGTAAGAAGAAGATTCGTTGATTGAACTTTAATGTAATCAGACTCTAAGATCGTTTTTTAAAAGCATACCATTAGTGCCATTTTGGTTAAATATTCGGAAGGACTATCCAGCAATCGCTAAAATTGCATTGAGGAACTTGATAGGCTTTTCGACAACTTATCTGTGTAAACGTGCTTTTTCTACTTTAATTTTTTTTTAAATAAATATTGGAATACACTGGATGTTATAAGTAATTAAAGACTAAAATTATCCAGTTGTCATGCCAATATTTACTTTCTTATGAAGGACAAGCAATGTCAAAAATCACATTAAATTGTTTAACTTGTGATTAAGTTTATAAAGTGTTTTTCATGATAAAAAATTAATTTTTTTAATTATTTTATTTCTAACAACTGTCGTTTGTAAGTACAAACACATACACACACACACACATACACACACACACACACATACACACACACACACACACACACACACACACACACACACACACAGATATGCATTCGTATATAAGTAGGCTCTTTGTAGGCCTCAAAGATTTTTTTACTAAATTGGTGGTCCACATAACTAAAAAGTTCGGGAATGGCTAATTTAGAATTAAAAATTCCGTAAGTTCCTATGGGAAAATAAATTATTTATGATTAAGGTAGTTATTTCAATAATGATTATAAGACATTTAATCATTAATTTTGAAACCTATATCAATTGGTGAATTATGGTAGTTTCGAAACTGATAGAAACTTTGATATAATTCAATTTACAAACGAAAACAAAAGTTAAAAATCGATTTCGAAATTTTTAATCGCCAAAATATTTTAATAAAAATTAAATTAAATCCTACATAGCATAACAATAATGTAGAACATATTATATTATTAATGTAATTTCATGCATGTTCCTTAAGTTTATTTATTTTAAACAATATAATTGCATATGATAATATTCCAATGGAAAAAGACAAAGAATTGGATAAAGATTATGAACTGAATTATACATGTATGTTGTATAACTTGAACAAATAAGATAAGGCATGGAAAGTTGGTGTAGTTATAAAGAATACCCGATAGAGTCGTAGTGGATAGGAAGTGAAAATACATATGGGCTTAGCACATTGAATGTGTTCATTATTACGAGTGTAGTAAAGAAAATAATTCTGAAGAAAACGCGGGGAGAAAAATTTTGGCCTATCCTAAGACGGATGTAGAAAATTATTAGATTACGTAAGATTGTATGGCGATGAAACTAAGGTAACACTGCTGCGTTTCAGGGCAAATAAACTGATGACATTCCGCGAAAACGGGAAGTTAACTTCTCATTTTCTTTTCCAGACGCGCAATCACAATGTTTTGAAGTAAAGATTAAACTTTAAAGAAAGAAAAAAACTAACGGGAGAAGTATTACCTAACAATGTATAATATATTGTTTGAGAATCAATAGATACATTTACTGTTCAAAGATAACTCAAGTAAAATATCCAAGTGTTACTAACGTTATGGCTTAAAGAAATTTCGTCTACTACAAGTAATAATTAAAAAAAAAATATATCTAATGTTAGAGAAAAAAAAATATCAAAACGAATTAACTTTCAAAAACCAATATTTTTGACGATTAAACAGATCGTATGGTGTTTATATAAATATTACACACTGTGTGGTTTCTTTGTTTCAGTTGTATACGTATCAAAAATGTATTTTCTAGTACATTATTTTTTTTTTTTTTTTTACACAAATTTAATTTTATGCCTGACAAAAAATTCAAAAATGGTTATCTTCAAGTTTACAATTTATAATTTTTGATTATTTTACCGTTACAGTACAGATATATTTTAAATATAATGCATCAAAGATTAAAACTGTTCATTGTCAACATTGTAATAGTTACGTATAATTAATGATTTAGTGCAGTCATGTAAAGGTTTTATTGATGCGATGTTTAACTATACAAGGAAAAATGACTAACATAATACAGTCGAACCATGATTATACGTACCCTCATTAACCGCCTGTCTCGATTAACTGCCACGATATGTATTAACTGAATTGGTACAGTATTAACTGCTTACAATGCGGCAGTTAGAAAAAAAAACACGTGCAATAACCAAATTAAAAAATTAACAGAATTTTTTCAAAAAACAATAAATAATAAATGTACCAATAAGCTATAATTATTATTATAATAAGTGGTAATTATAGAAAAATAATAAATAATATATTATTAAAGTTTGTATTTTTGATTATCCATCAGAGCTCTGGTCCCGAGACTGACAGGTAATCGAGGTTCTACTATATTTTATGTATTTTAAATAAATTATTTTATGTTTCTTCAAAAGTGAATCTGAATCTTCATAAAATATTTAAATAGTGTATTATCGTTTTTCGAGCATTGCGTTTTAATAGTATCCTTATGTTTCTTAAACTTATATATAAACATATATATATATGTAGTTAACAAAAAATTTTTTTTTATAAATTCATAAAAACATATATTTAGAATATATAACTATATGGTTGTAAAACTTAGACGATAAGTATATATGAAAGAGATAGACAGGAGTCGATGGAGATAGATGGATAGAACATAAGACAAATTAATCATTGTTAAAAGTTAATGAGAGAAGAACAATGATGAACACAATAATGAATATGAAAATAAAGTTAACTAGACATCTGCTAAAGCACATTGAGTTCATCACCATTATCATAGAAGGGAAAATAAACGATAAAAGAACTATGGGAAAACCGAAGAAAATCCTTCTTTGAAGAAATCTTCCTTTGGATGGGTTTTACATCTTATGAACAACTTAAGATGATGGCATGTAACAGACATGAATGGCTATAACGACAATACTTAGCCTTTAGAAGCTTAAGGATAATGATGAAAATATAGTTATTATCCTTAAAACTGTAATATCATTTCCTTTTTAATATTTATAATTTTTTCGATTTTGTGTGAAATTTGTTTTTATTTTAAAGTAATTTGTATAATATAAAACAAAACTAACAAAACATTTAATATTAATAATTTAGTTTTAAATTTAAATCCGAAGATAATCTTTCAAATACTTAAACTAAATTATTAACATTAAAAATATGTATGAAAAGTATACAATATTAGGCCATCGATCAACAATTTTCTTAATTCAATAATTCGAGTATGTATACAATTCCCGTTTTTATTTCAGTTTTTCCAATAGGTAGTTGAAAGAAAAAATTGTTTTCTAATGACAGTGAAAAATAATATTTTATTGAATAATTGGTGGTACCAATTATTTACAAAAACGTTCAAAATTTGGAAACTATTCGTATCATAAGTTATCGGTGAATAATTTTTAAAACAATTTTAACTTATTATAATAAATAGTTTAACAACAATTTTTATATTTTACTCAGATGGTTTTTTTCGTTAAAATTTAAAATGTAATTTAATTGAACTATAAGCCAAGTGATGCTATCAAAGAAAATGACTACTCACTTGAATTAATATATTTATATCCATTCAATTTATCTTATCCAAGAAGAACGAACTTCTGTCACCATTGTCTTACAGACTTATTTTATGTTCAGTATTTCTGTACACCATTCACAACGGCATTTCAGTATACCAGTACAAATTGGTATTTCGGTACACCATTGCAAACCGCTATTGAAATCAATACTGCACTACCGGTATTCGTTTTCAACACCATCAGCTTTAATTCGTACCATGTTCACACTTTAAAAATGTTTCTACAGTGCAAAATAATCTTTTAAAATTAGCACTCTTTTTATACCTTCAAAAGCATAAAAGTGTGGCTGCAAAAGTTGTAAAGTAGTTTTTGATTGACAGGTATTTTAAATTCAAAATGTTTTTAAAATTTGAAAATATGGAAGAACTCGGAAATGGTTTCTACAATGGGGTTTTTAGTTGACACATTTTATTGCATCAATAAAACGTTATAACTTCAATTTTAAAGACAAAAATACTACAATTCATAAACCTGTTATGTATGTTTTCATTAAATATTTACTAGTAACTTTTAAAAAATATATTCGAAAGTTTACACATATTTTGAAATATATTCTTAATTTCTCTAATACTACTTACAATATGTCTGATACAAAGCTGATTATATTTAAACGTTGTAGCCTCACTGGAAATTTGTTTTTATGTAACACTATCTATTTACGAAATTTACTTGTAATAGGTTTTCAAGGTACTTTAACTAAGATACATACAAATATTCTATATGTGCGGGATATTTAGGATCATTTTTTAGATAGGAGGATGTGGGTAAAATATGTAGATTTTATTTTGACTCTTTAACGTTAAAATGTTCACTATTAACTATTAAACTTTTAACTATTAAAAATTAAACTATTAACACAAAATATTGATTTTTGATCTAATTGTTAAAACTATAGATAATATATTTTCCTTTATTATCTAAGATTATAACACAGAACGTGTAAAAAACGGTTTCTACTTTAAATTATGAATTGAATACCGCAATATGAATACCGGTGGAAACGCATGATTGGTGAGTAGTCATAATAATATAATTTAATTCATAGTTTCCACAAAACAATAAAAAAGACCTCGGTGGCAAAAGCACCTATTTCCATCCCCCCCCCCCCTCTCCCGTAGAATATGCCGCAACATTATATATTAGATTTAACAAAAGTTGTTTGTTTACTTTTATTGTTTCGTAGCACAATTTTAATTTTAATTTTTTATTTTATATAATATCTTATTAATATATATTCCACATATAATATTTAATTTATGGTTCGATTCAACATATTCATGAGTACTTAAATACTGTTTAGAAATAATTCAACTTATTAATAATTAATATATGCCTTATATTATTTTTATTGTTCTTATATCGAAATGACTTAATATTTTTTTGATTATGAAATATATTTTACACAACTTATGAGTTACATACATTATACGTCCATTTATATATGAAAGAATTCTTATTTAATAATATATCACTATAAAAAATATCACAGCTTTTAATAAAGTATATCAAAATAACAAAATTAGTTCTTATACACATTTAGTTAAAATAGTTTATAATATACAAACTACTTAAAAAAAATTTAAATTATTCAAAATTGCCTGGCTTCAAATTGATATATAAAAAATATTACATAGCCTTATAAAAAAAAAATAAAATAATAAATACAAAATTCGTTAAAATATTCTGAACTTAAAATATTTATAATAAAATATACTTTTTTTTTAAATACATCCCTTTTTCATGTTTTCATTTGTTGAAGTTTTTGTGACTATTTAATATTTTTAATATAGCTACTAGTGATTTTACTCCGAAATAAGCATTTTTGAATTGTAAAAAACTCTCTTTGCAAAAAATTAGAACGCTCAACATTTCTAAGGATTTAACACAGATTGCAATGTTTGAGTCACTCCGAAATTCAAATAACTTGTCAAAAACTGAGAAAAAGCAGTGAAACAGACGATATACCCATTTTTCAAATGTATATAATAGTGATAATACGACACGAAATTACGCTGGGGTAAGCGAAGCGAAAATAATTCGCACTCTCAATGTTATATTTTTGTATATTTTACCTTATTTTCGAGTTTTTAAATTATGTAAATTTATAGAAAAAAACATAATTACAAATATTACTGACATACCATTATACAATCAAAAATATTTTATTAAGTACATATCGATATATTAACATCAGAACATTTTTATTTTCAAACATGATTTATTGAGGACCTAGATTATTCTGGGTCTCATCTATAATGCAATACATCTAAATAATTTAAGCTAAGTACTTGACATAACTATTTGAGGGTTTATCATTAAACAAATATCATGTCTGCTATTAATGACGACTAATAACTGATCTCTCGATATCTCAAAATAATTCAAATACGTCACTCAAATATACATTTACGTTAAAGATTTTTCGAACGAATATTATTCAACCTAATGAGAGCTTATTTAATAAGCTTAAAAAACCCTATAGATCAAATACCTTAAATATAAATAATATTTATTTACAATTTTTTATAAATTATTATTTAAATAACTTCGATAATAGTTGAAAATCTTGGTTATATTTCAATTAAGTATTAAATTAGTTTTTCGTAAAAATTTTGTCAACTTTTTAGGATGAAATATGTATTGAAATTCCATAGAAGTATTGATAGAAGAAATAACGTATTGTTATTAGTTGAGGAATTTGATTTTGAACAATTAAAGCTTCTACTTTGATCTTGATGTAACATGATGGTTTGAGTGAGAAAATATCTTTGTTGTTTAGATTGGATTTTAAATCGACTAAATCGAATAGTGAAAGTGCTCTGTAGGTAAGTCCGCGCATTTGTGAAATTTTGGTCTATAAATTAATTTAGTTCTTCTTTTATCGATTCGACTCGTATGATAGAATGTACATTTATAATAATCAACTAATAGAGGTTTTCTACATTGCATAAATAGATGTATTTAAAAAAAAATGCAATTACGGTTCAATATGATTTTTACGCTTAAGTATTCATTTTTAGGTCAATGGTGGTAATTCTGCATAAAATTTAATCTTATAGTTGACTGTAAAATTTAAAAAGAATAGATTGTAATCTTTGAAGATCAACGTAATGAAAATTGGTGTTAGTATAGACCTTTTTTTTGTTCTTTTCATTCTTAGAATTTATTTAAATTTCGTATTGGTTGTTGTTTATTTGCAAATGAGTGAAAACATTTTTAAATACCAACGTAGAATTATTGATCTGTGTTGTTTTGCTTTTGGACGAGGTGCTTGAAAATTGAGTGCGTTTTTCTCTTCTCGGAAATGTTATAACGTTCCAATCGTTATCCCATATTCTGTTTTCGTCATCAATAATATTTTCAATTTGCATTTTTGTGTTACATTTAGTTACAGCTTGATCTTGATGGTTATGGGGATCGGAAATGAGTTGAATCAAAGAGTCGACTTATCAACTCTATACAACACTTTTATATTTTAACCTAAAAATTCAATTTAACTCTTGATCAGCTCGACGACTCCTACCTAGTTCATTTCATAATGTTCATATACCTCATATAGTTAGTATCATAATGCAGGATAATTATAATTTTACGCTAAAAACGATTATTGAAAATCAAGTAAAAATTATTTTACATTCTATTAGTACCAATGTATAATATATATATTGTTAATATTTATATAAATAATATAATATGACATAAATAAAGTTTTTGGATGTTATTTATCAGATAAGGAAATAAGTTGAATACAAATTAATTATTAATTATAATTAGGTATTTTAAGATATATTATATATATAATCTTGTGGATGGATTTTATACAGGTTTTAACAGGTTTGAGTTAAAAACATAGATCTATAGATAATATACGTCATGTTACTTACTTATTACAATAATATACACTTATTGATTTTAGTAAAAAAGTTGTTAAGTCAAACAGGAGAAATTGTGTTATAATATATTTTATGATCATATTTTCTAAGTTAAAAAATGTTATGAAAAGTTTACAAAAAAGAAATAATGTGTACCTATAAAAATAAATATTATAATAACTGGGCTTGCCCTACATTTTGATCCTGTACAAGCCTTTGGTGCACCTCATATATAACATATATTGGTAAAATCAATGATTATGAAATACACATTATGTATTTCATAATAAATGGTATGGTTTATTATTATTAAATGTGTGGAGAACAAGTTGGAGAAAAATATTATTTAAGTTGATCTATTCCAAATTAACAAAATTACTAAAACTAAAATACGACGAACGGACGTACTATGTTGTTAACTCAGTTTCAATACCGTCTACAATTTGCAGCTTATTCTCCCTAGCCTACTCTGCATTTTGAAGAAATAACATTATATGCAATAATCATTATAGTTTCATCTTTCATATAAATATATAATATGATTATTATGTCCGGTTTGGTTGTATTGATAATAATATTGGATTTTTGTTATTGTAATACTAATTTAAGTAATAATCGGGTTCAATATTATTGTTTATGTTATAATAGCGTGTGCTGGGCTCCACGCCGTTGTATCACTCGCACGCGCACGCACATGTCATCTAAGAGCTACTGTTTGAAATCAGCATAAAATAGTACTTCCAACGTACCGATCGATCTATTGATGCGATAAGAAATCTAAAAACAGATTTGGATTCGTCCCAAAATTTTTTACAGATCGATCTCCCACATTTTTTACATTTTGGGCTAAAAATATCGAAAAATTAACTTTAATTGGTTTTAGGTTTCTTAATTCGCTTAAAGCTAATTTATGGGATTTTGGGAAAATGTCTAAATTACTATGCTGCACATGTGTTGGGCAGAGAAAGAAAATTGCCGCTTCCAATCCCCTTAATTATTTAAAACCATGATACATGATTATTATTTATTTCACTCATATTGAATTAGATAAATTGCACGTGTCTTATCTACATATGAAGGTCAGTGATAGGAGTGTTTCACCAACTTACTTCACTGTTGAACTTTTATTTCAATTCAAATGTTTAGAATTAAATGATCAATGTCTTTTGGAGATCTATGGATTACAAGTATGTTAATATAAGAGAAGAAATTAATTTAATAAGTTAAAAATGCAGAAATATTGATAAATTTAACAACTTTATAACACTTCGGATAGGAGAATAATTTATATAGACTGTGCACATGGTGAGTGACAAGGACGAACTGCCTCACATATAAAAAAAAAAAAAGAGTTTTGAAGATGTCGAAACTACGACACCAAACATTCTTTAAAGATGAAAGGTTACTGATTTTTTCTTGAAATAACTTGGGCTAATGATGTCTAAAACTGCAACAACAAAAAAAAAAGGTCAACAGTTTCTTATATCATGGAACTTTTTGCACTTACAAGAATACGTGTACATATTATAATTTTCGTTGTTTCAAAAGGTATTAAATTTCTTCGTCCTAGATAACTACCACACACACACCAATGACAAAACTCTTAAAATCATATCATGTTCGAGTCGCAGTAACATTCTAATACTTGTACATTATTTTCTATTGCCGTAAACATTTCGTCTGACGGAGTATATAATATGAAAGCTTGTCGAAAATGAACGATGCACACACCACTACCAAAATCTATATATGGTCTAAAATATCAGAAATCATATGATATTATTTTACACATCCACATAAATCTACATACACATTTATGTGATTGAATTATTAATAATTGAACAATTAAATTCCATGCCAACCCCGATATCAATCTAAATACTGAATATAGAACTACACTATTACAATTGTATCACTAAATTACTTCGTGACACAACAATACTTACCAACACTAATTATATTTTTATTCATTATCAATGTGTAACATGTAATATTATGATGTGTTCTACGTAGAACAAAAATCATTATCTAGAAACGATCTACAACGATGAGGAGTTATTGTTGGTTCACATCCAAGGCCAATAATTATCGGTATTCCGGGTATTTTACTAACGCACATCGAACATTTTTTGCGTTTATAGGTCAGCTCGTCATCTAACTTATTTTCTATGTTCTATGCGATGTGTCGAAATCGATTAATGTTAAAATATCATTTTAGCAGGAACAGAACTCAACGATTTTTCAGAGCTAATAACAAAGTAATAAATGACTTCCGTACTGATGTTTACAAGATGGACCGTTTAAAATTCACGTATTAGGTGAAACATAAAATATCCTAGTCAATGGTCGAAGCAAAGTACTCCTGTCCGGAGAAATGCTGTTTGCGCATAGGATCATTTTATATGGACAGGCGGAAAGATGATCTCAAGTTCGATCCCGAGAACCTGCCGCTAATGTTTTCTTTGAGAGCACAAGGAGCGATTATGGTCAGTCGTTTATTTTTGTTTCGCCTTGCGGATTCGGTCGATCGACAGACAAGCATCCGTATGAATTTCCACGAAATCGTTCTCGCGCAGAACGACAACCTCTTGGCAGCTGCCCAAGTAAAGTGGATTACACACTAGGCGATTCGAACGCCCGCGTTCGCATTTTTAAAAAAGCCGCGATTTAAAATGAATCGATGAAATGCAAATCACAAATGATGATTGACCTTGTAATATATAAAATAAACGCGACGTTTCGGCGATTAAAACGCCCAATGTGAATAATAATGTAAATAACATTGGAAATGACTTGTTGAATTTTAGAGCGTTCGCGCGATTAATCGCTCAAAATTAAATATGAACGTTTCGGCGCGTTCGAACGCCAACGAACGCGACCGAACGTGCGTCTCATTTACGTGTGTGAATAAGCCCATATAAAAGTATATCGTGACGTTCGAAACGCGCGGAGACGCGCGTTCGAATCACCTAGTGTGTTATCTACTTAAAACATTGCCGGTTTGATGTCGCACAGGTTTCTGTACCAAGTCACACCGTAACCATAGTTTTGGATACCGGTATACTGATGTTCGTAGGGCGTGCTCCAAAGAAAGTTTACTCGACTATTTGCATAAGCTCGAGAAAGTTTTGTCTGTATGCAAATATGTACCACTTTGCACTTCACACATAATTATTATTACGACACACGTGGTATGTATAGCGTTGTAAAGAACATTAGTTATCAGAGATTACTTATCTTACCGAGCACGTATACATGTATCTTTCGTGTATGCTTGACGTTGGTGATTTGGATAAGTTCCGTATATCAATTTCACAGAGGAAACGATAGCTTTTGGCTAATTATTTGTTTCTAGAATTTAATGTCTTATGATTTTATTTCTCGATATTATCACAAAAATTAACTATCAAAACTATAATAGTTCTAGTTTATACGGTTAGAAATTATATCAAGAGATAAACGTATTTTCAAATTATCTTTATAAGTATCTGATGATACATAATTATCGTATATTATGATAGTTCGCTCCTTAAGAACATACTCTTTCTAAGATAATCTCAGTCTTATTACTTAAAAGGCCATGGAAATATTCTCCGTACCACAGTTTTAGAGAATATAAATAAAAGAAAATTATACAAAAATGAAAAACACTTTTTGAACATATTATTCAACTATACCGTCCACTCGTTGTTTGTTAAACAACATCGTTTAACAAAGCTGTAGCTCTTTTCGTCGGCAAAAAATCTCTACCGCTATCCATTCTCACCGCATCTAAGCGTATACGTCGTTATCTTTTATAGTAATTCTGTTTGAATAGGGGTAAGATTTTCGTCATCGCGTTTGCGTGTGATAATATAATGTATTATAATTTATTATTACTCCTCCTCCGCCGGAATGAATCCATTAGAATATTATTTATTTATTTATTATATTTTTATTTTTATTTTTTCTAGAACTACGCGCGACGAGTAGTTACTTTGTTTAGCGCGACTGAGCACTTGGAATCAAAAACGCATTATTCAACAGCTGTAATATGAAAAGTACGTGAACGTTGAGATAGATCGAACGACTGTTGTTTAAATGTTTCTATATGAGTGGAATTGCTTAGCATTATAGTTTCGTGGATTTACGTATATAAAAATAACGGGTTTTCTTTTCTTTCTTTTCAACCGATTCATCGAACACGTGAATAAGATATTTATAGGATATAACTACATAAAATTTATTTTGCATGGTTTGCAGGTTATTACATTATAACCTAATGTATACTGTTCAATGACTCGACTACAGTACTGTTCTTCTCTACGTCCACGCATTACGTTTTACGGTAGCTATACAAAGATTTTTTTTTTTTTTCCAAAACAAAATCTCACGTTAGTATAATAACTAGTTTTCATAAATTTATATCACCATGATGATAATATCATATATTATATGTTATAGTAGTGAAGTGGCAGATCACTATGACCTGTGACACTGCACATCACGTTTCCACGAAAGTGGTTTCGATACCGAAAATTGTACGTTACACGAACGAGCCACTCGAGAGACACGGTTTTCATACGAATCCGGCTACAGGTCGGTGCGCTTTTCAATTTCGAAATGCTCTCGTACATTGAATCTTTTGAACGGGAATCGTTTTCCGAAGGATCGTCAATAGCAAAATAATATTGTGCAACGACGATCGCACGCGATACAATACGAACCAAATAACATGTGATACACACCGGGGTCGCATGTGCGGCTATGAACTTTCATTAAAATATCGTGTCGTGATATAACGCACAGCGGTTCACACGTTATTTACACGCTTGCGTAGCCCGATTCTGCAGCACCAGTGGTGTTACACAGAACGTACGGATTCCCCCTTTTACACCTGCAACGCATCTTTTCCCCGATCTCGACTCGTAGAAATAAAACGATATAGTAGACGCTGCGGCGTTGTACGTTGCGCAACTAATACGAACGGCGATGGGCTAGAGGGGGATGGAAACTTTTATCGACTTAAGCTCGTGCACGTTCCCTAGCCGTGATCGACAGCTGTGTATCGTAAGATTTTCACGTGCTGGATTAAAGTCCGTCGTGAAATGTACGTTGTGTACAGTGAAACGCTCTTGCGTGCACGACCGAAAACCATATTAGGAAACGGAATCCTGCGGAAACGAACCTACTGAGGGTCTTAAAGAAAAAAAAATTAACTAAATTTAAAACAGCAATCTGTTAGAGCGGGACGCTCTTTCGTTGGTCGCAGTATCGACACAAAACTGTTTTGCACGAGAATATTATGATACGAGTTAAAAAATATTATCGTTCAAACGTATTGTTGACTCGATGTGAATATAGAACATCTCGCCGTGTACAATGCATAGTAAAATGCTAGATCGAATACCGGATGTTTAAAATATTTTTAACGAACAGGGACCGTAAAACTACACTTTGAAATATTAACATTAGAAAAAAGAAACACAACTACAAATTTTGACCGTCTTACGTTAATCCGGTAAATTGGTCGAGACTGTGTTTATGAATTTTGTATTTAGTAAAATAAGATAATTTAAAAACTTTATTATACAAGCAATTGGATTGGACAGACACGCTTTTGGTGTCACGACTACCTAAATTCTATTTATTAAATGTTAAGTTGTTTTGAGAGTGGGTGAGATCAGCACTATTCACACTGTGTACATGACTCGGTTTGTATTTACTTAAATGCATTTACAACAATACTTATGTAACAATAAATATTTATAAATTTATCTATATAATTTTACAATGTGCGTAAAGCAACCTAATACAATAATAGTAAAGGATTTAATAATTGTGTGTGTGAGTGTGTGAAACGAGTTAGGAGTTTGTAAGGAGTGTTTCATCTCACCGTAATATTTGAAAATAATGTTTTTATACATCATCAAAATAATTTTGCAACATTGAGCTTAACTATTTGGACTGCCGCCACTTAGCATTAAAAAATAACCACTACTTCAATTTTAAATTATAATTTGCCGTATTACAGCCATCTACAGGTCAGATTAGATATGACAGTAATGGGGAAATATTAGGAAACCTGTTTCCCCCATTGCCGTCGGTTCAAACAAAAAAAAAAAAAAAAAGGTTATGTTAGTTATATCTTATGGGTCGAATAACAAAATAATCGATGAGACGGCCGGTCAAAAGCGTTCGAATATTTGTTTTCCAACAGCAATCGTCAACTAAAAGGTTTGATAGCCGAATGACGCAGTCGGGATTAATATTACAGATTATTATAATTTGCCGTATTACAAGCATAGCATACTTCTGTAATTATAACACTTCGCACACGCGGCTCAATGTTAATGAAAGTAGCGGAACCACGGACCGAATAGTGTCTTTTTAAATTTTTTTCTTATTATTTTTGTTATTAGAATAATGCTGTTGTTTAGGTCCGGATTTCCAAAAGGTCCATTTCGTATGCAAATACACTTTATAAATATCTATTTATATATACACTATGGACACTAATTTATTTTAACAAAAAAATAACCTCACATAATATCATCAGTAATGATTGTAGATTTTTTTACATTACCTATAACTGTTATCACCCCTTCGTCATTTGTAAAAAGAGCATTAAAAGAAAAGGTATAGGAAACTGTAATACTTTGGGTGTTGTCGAATAAATCAAAAATCGCGGTCATTACGATAAACCTATTCGAACAAACGATTTCAAGAGAAAACGACATTTTTATATGTTTATATTAGACTAAAACAAAAAAAAGTTATTATAACACTTAAGTTTTACAGTTGAAGAAGTCATAAAAAGAGAATGACCTTTTTATTGATATAATAATATATATTATTGTTTGAACAGTATTAATATATTATGTTTGTGTGTATGATTTTAAACAGTATTCCATGATTATTATATTTTTAATGGTCAACTCATATAAAACCTATTGTTTTAAATATATTTTTGTTCGAATAATTTCTTATAAAATGTATTTCATAAAATTATACCTAAGTATTTAACATCTCGATTTAAAGGTACTCATATGATTGTACTGGTATTAATAGTGTTATGTTTCTTAATTGATACTATATACTGTTATGCTACTTTATACAATATGTATGCTGATTTCACATACCTTATCGGTAGTAAATGTAATGTTATTATCCTGAACTCAAGAACTGTTTCGAACAATTGAATTCAAAAACACAAACTTTCTCAAAACAGCTATTTTCAAGTATAAGATTGTTACGAAAAAATATTTCTTGAAATATACGTTACAAATATTCAGATATATTAAAATTAGAGAGAAATATACATACACATATGTTGCTAGCGTATTGAATATATTTTGAAAAAATGAATACTTCGCACTTTTGTAAATTGCAATACCACCAATTTTCAATCGAATTACGTAGATATAACGGATCGGTTTTACCTTCCCATTTTTTCCTGAAAACTCTAGTATACATTATATATATATATATATATATATCATAAGAAAATATTTCGTTTCAGAATTATTATGAACTGTTTTCCTTTAACATTGAGGGTGTAGGTGATATATTTTATTATAATAATATATACTAATTATTTGAATTTTTTTTTCAACTTAAAGGTAGAAAATATAAAATTAAAAACAATAAAACTAATTGCTCAAAATTATTCGGCAAATCACCCTTATTATTTTCTTGATGTCAATGATATAGTTTTTTTTTTGGCTCAGCGCAATTCAATTATTGCAATATAGTCGTTGCGGTCATCATCGCTGCATTATTGTGTAATACAATTATTTCTACAATTTGATGACGACCAACACTACAATGAACA
This sequence comes from Sipha maydis, assembly GCA_034509805.1. Taxonomy (NCBI): domain Eukaryota; kingdom Metazoa; phylum Arthropoda; class Insecta; order Hemiptera; family Aphididae; genus Sipha; species Sipha maydis. The sequence continues at coordinate 53,613 of JASXSY010000694.1, read as the reverse complement.
AACGCCTACTGCATACGCATAAACTCAATATTCTGGGAAATGATTTCTAATTAGTATTCTACCTGGTTGTGATTTAGGCGGGAAAAGTTCCAGCGACATGCAAAGTTTATCGCAACCATTCCGTGCTTCGAATGTCATTAGAGGCGCATCTACTTTTCAAACAAAACTACTCGCCATCCTCGTTTGAACAAACCTTTTTTAAATTTTTTATTTTAAATATTTAAAAATTAACATTTTTTATCTGCACAGCAGATAGCAAAAAACAATATAATTCCCGTTTTCTGAATATGTGTAAATGAGACTGTTTCGTGATGGATATTATTTCAATAATTATTCATTTTTTTGTACAACATATCTTAAAAACGTCATCGATTATCGATTTTTTGTTTTCTTAATTTCAAACTTTCAAAATACGAGAGTAAGTGATTTTATCTTTTATTCTTTTGCTTCACTTATTTATTTTTATTTTTTTGACCACAAAGCGTATCACTATCTAGTAAGCCGTTCAAGGATCAATTCGATATCAATTGCTTCAACTATATAGTATACCAAACTTTTCTGATGTCCGTTCCTATTTGTTATCGGGAACCTCCATCACACTATCTTATTTTCGAGTTATATGACGTCTTTAGTCTTGTTGGTCATATATAATCAATCACAGGTTTCAAAATCGAAAACGTTATCACTGTTCCATTGCTCTAATTCACCTATATCAAGTTTGAGATATTCACAATATCTTGCAGTTTCCATTACGTTACTTGGCAAAATTTCGATATAAAACCGATATTTTTAACCTTTTACATGTATGATATTGTAAAATTCAAGGTCCTAAACTACGGTATTATAATTATAATTACAATTATGCGAGACATTAAACGCTAAGCAATTACTTTAAAATAACAGCTGTCAAACAAAGTATTATGTTCTCTTCAGATGCAACCAAATAATTTGAGATTCCGTTATGTCTATTGAAGATAAATTTTTTTGTGTAGTACACTTGTGTACTGATGTACCAACTGTATTATCACAATCGTCAAATAAAGCTTTAAAATAATAAATTAAGAAATTTTCAATCCAAGAACAATACTCGTTTCATAATTATGAAAATCAACGATGTATAAATGTTAAAAGAACCATAACAATTCATTAAAAAAATTTGGAAGTATATGCTTATAACTATGTATAGGAGCACTCAATTTAAGAGCACAAATTTAATTTTCAATTTACAAAATATTTTCAGGATCCTGACCGGATGTGTACATTTTTTCAATATTTACCTTATATATTTAAACTTTTTTTATTTATTTATTATATAATATTGGTTTTAATAACAACCGATTTGTTGCATTTTTTTTTATTTATTTTTTTTATTTTATTTATTAAATATATAATTAAAATCTGTATCTTTCATATAATAAGCAAATATGACTATAATAATAAGAATAGTTACACGACATGATTAACATGAAGAAGGGACTATTCATTGACAGAACACATTGTTACATTTAAATTAATATAATATAAATTAATATGATTAATAAATACAATGCTCCTTTTACTACTTCAATTTATTCGGAATAATAATGACCTCGATCAAAAATAGTAAAACTTCTTCCGTGCGAGGCCAGGTATTTCAGATAGTGTTTAATATGCTTGGCATCCAAACGACTGAAGTCCGAGTTTAACCACTTGAATGCGTACAAGAACACTGTACATGTGTAAACACGATCGCATTGTATACACAATCAACACTATAATATTATGTAGTATTCTTAGTAGTAACTCAATTGCGCATTGGACGAAAGAGTGAAATACTGAACCGAGTACTTATCGAAAATAATTTACGCTTTTCGTTTCGATTAGTAGGGTTCGACCGACTGGCTCCGTATCTACTGACGGTCTTGCTGCTGCATTGATCCCAAGAGGGCAGTAATGGACCGAGAGAGGACGGTAACATTACATAGCATCATTGTTATTATGAGTGTGTCAAGTCAACAGAAAATTATTACGGTAGAATACCACTTAACGATTTCAACAATGCACAAACTGTATGTACCCTCAAATTATACGAGAATACTCAAATTCGACTTTATCCGATAGAATGCATGCCGGGAACCTCTTGACCAAATTTGAACAATACGTAAAGTTACTACTTATATGTGAAACCGCGGTGACGTATTCGATTGATTGGGAATGAATAATATAAGGACGTGTATCCGTTTATTTGTCTGAACAGCGCACGCGACCTTTTAAAATCCATATATATTATTAACGACTTGGATTTGAAATAATTTATCTTTGTTTTATTTATGTTGCAGGTAAGATCGACGAAATATAACGAGTTGTTGTCATTTTGAGTCTCGTAATCTCGTAAGTCAAAAGTCTAAGAAAATTTTATAATTATGAATAAAAAAGTAATATCTTCTAATTTTAATATGCGTATGCATGGTTTAGTTTCCAATTTATATTAATACATATTAAATATTATGTTTTTTAAAATAACCTCATGAATAATCATTTATATTAACTACACGAATTAGCTAAATATTAATATTAAATCTTTAAAACAGTAACTGTGTCTATAAATTTATAATCGCAGTATAATGTAATCGGTATTACAATAACATATATTTTATATTTCTGAACACGTCGATTTCAATAATTTATATATTATATTCATCTGATAAACTTTTGGAAAATAACGTTTTCAAATTATTAAAAATAAAATTATTCAAGGTAACCAATTCAATCGTTTTAAATTGGATATCAAACATTTATTTTAAATAAATCGTTTAACTTCATTCTATAAGAAATACAATTAATGAAAAACATCGTTGTGCTTTGCTGTGAGAATGCTGAAAAACAGTTTTGCTATAATCATAAAATGTAAGTATATATGTGATTATAATATTTATGAAGACAACAAATGTGACGTTGAAATCCTTTTGTCATTTGAAATATTAAAAACTGTGTGAAATACTAAGCAATTTATTTAAAATGAAAACTTATGATCATATACTTTTGACGTATAAAAATACTTAACAACAATGTCTTTAATCATTTTCGTTAAATTTTAGCACACGAAAATCAAATCACGTCTTAAATTCGTGATACTTAAGGCAAAATAATTGTTATTCGACTTTTAAATGTAATGATAATATTCTCGCTTGCATTTGTATTATTCGTGATAAACAATTAATCCTATCAATATGACCAAACCATATTGAAATACATAATTTTATTAATCTTCACCTGAACAGATCACTTATTTTATTATACAATTAATTTACAGAAATATCCATACATAAACGGTGTTCATAACTTATGAAATTTTGAGACAAAAAACTAAATCAAAAATCTACTATAAAAATAAAATAAAACTCTTTTAGGTATCACAAATTAAAATTACTTCTCTGAACAAACATTTATGTAGCAAAAAAATATAAACAAAATGTTTATTATCAAACTGTTTATTTTCTGTATACTGTGTGCTAGGTACGGTATACAACTATAATATTTAAATAAAATAAAAACATTGGACACGTTCCAATACTCTAGGTTGTTAAATTTACAAATCAGGAATAATTACTGATTTTCTTGTAATTTATCTCACAATTTCTGATAATTGTCTTTCGACTTCATAATAGGAATTGGTCTTAGTTTTGTAATCCTAGCAGTATTTAACTAAACTTTTTCCTAGAACTTATTAAGAACTGATAGTACTTAATCACGTCATCGTGTTAAGTTAAATAATTTTGTGTTTTATTGTCTATACACTATTATTTCTTTTAAAAATAACAATTATAATAAAATTACGGTTTAGTGCAATTGACTATTTATGTTACGTCCATTGTATTTAACTCACGGATAGGAGACCGCCCGAGATCATAGCCTCAATGTCATGGTGCCATAAACAAACCACGATTATTACTGTAACCAAGACACCTACCGTTAATGGTTTTAAGTTTCTACGGTTAGATTGGATGAATAAAATTAATATTTATATCAGTCGTCATGGTATAAAAATTAATAATAATAATTAATAATTATTTTTATTATAATTATTATTATCATAATCGTAATAGTAATCGTAATATAAAAAGTAATAATCATAGTAATAATAAATAACATTGTACTTGTAATAATACGAAATAAAAATGATTTGGTGTATCTATAGCTATTGCTCAGCATTTCTTCGATAAGCCGTATAATATTGAAGTTTCTGACAGTAAACGTGCAACAAACAAATTTAATATAAATGTGTTACTCTCGCAGTAGAGTAATATTACCGTCGTTGGGTTGTTATTGTATTAATAATCCCTCGTCTCGCGTCATATTATATAAATCGTATAACATATAATAAGTGTATTAAATCATATTTACTAATGAATTGCTCGTTTAAATGGAAACATCGAAGAACGGGCTTGTACAGTTTTTAATGATACTGCTAAATAATTAACGTATCACAAAGTATAGTCAATACGGTACTGTGTCTGATTAAACGTGACGCAGTAACATTTGACACTGCATTTAGTCACCAGTGGTGTTGTACGCGGATCAATTGTAGAATGTATTTGCGTCGTTCAATGTTTAGGAAGTACCTATTATGCATAAATATAAATACGTATTATTAATCGATCGTAGAGTGTGATGACTGTTAAAGCGATTTCAACGAGGCAGTGGCCCAAAGACATTCGTTTTCCGACCCGTTGAAACGTAATTGGTTTTACGGGTTTGTAAGTTCAGGTATTATTATTACTATTATTATTATTATAACTATTAATATTAACATCGATTTTGTAAATGTCGCAAGGACCGCTGGATGTCATGGATAGGAAATACTGGTCATGTTGTAGACTTTGCGTGTCTCAACAATGTGATAAGTCACAGATCAATCAGGTGCAGAAAGACCGATGACAGGGTAGTGGTGTTGAAGTTAAATTTTCAAACACGTCATACTAACTATTAAATCTCAGCAGTATCTTGATAGGAAAACGAGTGGCGGTAGTGCGGGCAGGATGAGGAATTTACAAGAATAATGTCCAGTTGTGCTATGTACGTGTTAGTTCGTGTGTATATCCGTCGATGGTTTAGGTCAATTCCGACAAAGTCTGTATCACCATTAACCTTTAGTCGGTTTTTACTCCTTTCTCTCCTCCGCCGTCCACTCCGTCAACCTCTCTGTTACCCTATCCTATAACTACCCACCTCCCACCATCACACTTTCTCGGCCGACAACGCCGAAACTTTTGCACCCTCTCCCCTCGTGCGCCTCTCCTCACCCGCCCTTTCATCTTAGTCTACCACCTCCCCACCTCCTCTTCACCAGTCAGCAGCAGCACCAGTAAAGCTCGCGTGGCCTGGCCTCGATCAATAAACCCTCCGAGCCACACACACATATATACACGCACGCACACACACATAAAGTACTCACGCAAGCACACGTGAGTACGTACACTAGCTTACAATGGTATATACATTACAATTGAACACGACAATATAGCGATTCTGAAACGTCACTTTGATTTACATTTTTTCATCGGCACACGGAATGAATGGTAAATATCCGCATAAAATAATAAAAATAATGCGTCAATCAAATAAATCGAAATCCAAGTTACCTATTATTACGATTCCATCTCATATTGTGGCTTCCTAGAGAGAGTTTGGAAGATTCCCTTTTCTCTCTCTTTCTCTCTCTCTCGTTCATGTACTCGCACATTCCTGCGGTAACTTTTACAAACTCCGGCGTTTGCGTATTCTTGGGAATTAAATATTTCGATATAGCTTTGATCATGAATGTTTTAAACGTATAAGATAAAACTATATCGGTTTTCCCCGAAGACGTCCCTCTGTAATCGTCGCGCATCCATGCACCCTGTTAATCTATATACACCGAGCGTTTTCGCTTGGATGAGCATAATAATAGCATTATGATTATGGTGGTAGGAAAAATGTTGCCAAGAATTTAAATTTCGTTACCACTAAACCATTGTAATGGTGATTATTACTCAGAAATTTCTCGAAACTATATTACACTGTTAAACATGGTTTTTCTGACGTCTTGATTTTACCATAACTTTACAATATAATATATTATAACGGTGAATTTAACATAATAATAAAGGATTTATATTATACATTTTAACTCTATAATATATAATATACGTGTAATGTAATTCAGCGGTGGTGGTGATTTATTTATTAACGTAGATATTTATTTCAACAAACACACAAATTATTTTTCCCGCCGATCAATGTCCTCACTGTTGCGTGGTCTCAGCATTGGTTATTAGATCAATGCATATCGACTTCGTAGTCAATTACGTAATTATGTTCCTTCCTAATAAACTCAAATGGCCTAATTGACTATAACACATTTTATTTTATTATTATATAACAACACTTTGAAAACTTTCGCCGCTATATCGTTAACTTTAATTATTATTGTTTCAAATTTTATAACATAGCCCCGGATAATAGTCATATAAAAAGTGGCGTGCTGAACACATTAAGAAATAATTATTTTAAAGATGTAAACGAACATAAACTAATACAAATGGTTACGTTTTATTCGTTAAAACATAATTGAGTAGTTTTAAGTATAATCAGGATACACGATTATACATAACGCAATGAAATTATGTTCTCGTTTTCGTTTGAACAATACTTAGGTAGTATAACATTTACATTGCATCCCACAATTAATTCATAAACAAATCATGAATGTCATACACCACGCGAAAAAATAAAAATAAATATAGCATATACATATAACTATGTTGTGAATACATGTCCAAATCATAACGGATACTCTAGTAAACGAACACGGATGAAATGTGACGTCAGAGAAAATCCTATTGAAAAAATCTCATTCATTTTTTTTTTCGACTAACGATGCACTTGCATGTCTTCAGTAGCCTTTTTTTGAATAGTTCAACAAGCTATATACAATATAAACCGTATAACAAAATAAATTTTATATTTACTTTAAAAGAAAATCACATTCTACAACATTAAGTCTACAAAATGTCTTCTTCTATTTCGCAAATACATATTACAATCACAGGATAATCCATTGTTCATTCATTTTTGTGTATTTTTTCAAAAAATAACATTAATAACTATATAACTTAAATTATAACTCTTCATTTTAACATGAAAGTTTGAAGGTTAGATTAATAATTTATATATTAATACGAGTATGTTGTATTAACATATCAATGAGAAATATCTCAATTAATCATAATTATTAAATAAAAAATCTGATGTTTGCTTAATACAATTTTTTATAAACATACCGAATTATTACGTTATTAAACATCAGTTTCATAAATTAAATTTTAAATGTCTACAAATTCATACCATCATTTTTGTTTTATTTAAATTTAATCATTAAATATGATTTTAAAATCTCGCAAAAATATTTCTTATTTTGGACCTATGACAACAAAAAACTGATTAACGGGATATTAGATTTGATATTATGGTTCTTGAAAAAATAATACACAAACATCGTGAGTAGAAGAATGATGAAAACATTTTTAAAAAAACAATATTATTTTAGTAAATTATTAATAAAATTAATTTATTATTTAAATGTCTTATTCTCTATTAAAGCTGTTTAGCTGCGGTGGAAAATTATAAATAACCGAAACAATAAATAAATAAAACATAATCAAACATTTTCTAGGTAGTGCTTCACTCGCGCTGGCTGCCAAACACTTGGGCTAGGGCGAATACTGGGAATTAATTAAAAACTATCAGGCTGACAAAACGTAATTGGAACGATACAGAAACGAACAATTTCGTTTAAAAACATGAAAAAATAAAGTAAATATAATAATATTACATATTGTGCAAACAAACATTTAACATATACAATGTGAAAAGTGAACCTTATAGCTATATTGAGATCCCAATAATTTTTTTTTAACAAGTCAATATACTTCGCTACAGATATTTCACTCACTTTCCAAAATATTTAAAACCGCATTTCTTATGCTATATCATCTTGTATTTTATGTATGAGAAATAACTTAATCTAATAAATTAATTAATATAAACAGTGCCGCGTTAAGCTATGTTGTCGTCCCGGGGCTAATTAAAATATGCCGCCCTTAAGAAAATTATAATTAAAAATTATATTCACCATATTATTAATTACAGTCAATAGCGCATTAACGGGTAGGATATAAGTGTACTTTATAAGAGCAATAAATATTGTAATTGTCAAAAAAAAATGTCATACTAAAAATATGTTCACACATCTAACGGTGCAATAGTTGACTGCCGAGATAAAATATTACGATTTACTTATAACCTACTATTTTCGAGGAAAAAACGTACAAGAATAACGAAAATAGTTTATACGATAACAATACAACTAGAACAAGTTCTTAGTTAATTATTAATTAATTATCGTCTTGTAACATGCAGCGGAAGAATGCGGCTTTTTCGTGATATTTATAAACGAAATAATATCTATTTTAGTCATACAGCCATACAAGAAAAATTATAATTATATATTTTTTATTTTATGTTGATCTTCAAAAATTTGCCGCCTCGGGGCGATTGTCGTTCCATGCTCCCCGTTAAACGCGGCTCTGAATATATAACGTTTAACATTATATTTGACATTTTATGTGCTCAATTAAACAAATACAACTCACAACAGAAGTTATAAGTAATCTTTGTATAAAAGTTCAATACTGATATATGTTTTACCTGTATTGTGTTTTTACAAATAATTACATATATATTTTCTCGAGCACTTAATTTTTAAGAAGAAAGAATATTGTTTCTTTAAGTTATTCAACTGTTTAATATTGAGCTAAAAACATAATTAAAATAAGCATCAAGCTTAGTTAATATAACATATTATACATTAAATACGAATTTGATGCACAATACAATAATTATTGTGATATGCCTACGAGAGAATATCTTTGTCGTGAAATATAATTAATTAATAATTTATAACACAATATATATATATCAGTTATGTTATGTTTCGTTTTCAACAGCGATATAAATATGTGTGTTTTCATATAACAAAAAATAATAGTTTAAACATAAAAAAGGGCTGCATCGGTTTCATTTTTATATGAAATAAAAATCGTATGGTTTTACAAAACCGACAATTTTATCTGGCAAAATTTCAACTAACAATAATATCAGTCGACAAGTTATTCTATTGATAATCATTATGTTTATGATTTACCATCGAAAAAATAACAACTCTGATCATTTTATACGTGTACTCGTTGGAACATAACCATTTTACATCAACCATTTTAGGTGACATATTGGCTGTAGCAAAATAATGACAGAAAATTGATCGTGGTCAAAAGAGGGTAAATATCAAAATACTTAAATATTTAAACATATATAAACTGTCCGTTGGGAAAGTTTTAATGTGAAAAAAGATCAAAATATATTTTACAGTAATTAAATATTTAAAAACGTTTGTTGGGCACAAAACAGTGTTCCTACACAATTTAAAAATTTTAATTAACAATATGTAATGCGTAATTTTTCAGAAAAAATATAACATAAAAAAATATATATAAATTAATAATAATAATAATTAATAAAAATCGTTAGTTGAGAGTTTAAAAGTAATTCCACGTAAGTACTCTTAATAATTTTCGGTAACAACATTTAAAGCGATTTTTCAGAGTTGAAAATCCAATTTTTTTTTTTTTAATAAATTTAAAGCGAATATTTTAGCTCTGAACCGTTGGATTTTGAATATTACATTTTTTTCTCCCTTTTTAAATCGAATTTATAAACGTCCAAACGTCTTGTGGGTTACATTGTACATCGCCTGTTGAAGGAATTATTCTTTTCAACTACCTTCCGCATTTTTTTGTTCGTGGTAGTGTGTCTTCTTAAAGTTCATTGGAGTTCCGAACGTACGTGCATTCTGTACCATCAAGGTTCTTTATCTCATCATAACAATAGATGGAATATACAAATAAATGTATCCAATGCTACGGTCAAAATACTGTCCATGAAATATTTTCAAATTGATCTTGATAACCTTTTGATCAGAATTTCCGGGTTGCGTATATTACTGATGTGTCAGTTGTCATCGAACTCGAAGATATAATATAGCACACAATTTATTTTCAAATCTGTTATGTAAAATAATTACTAAGCTCGGTTATAAAAAATAATGTTTCCGTAATAAGCAATTTAGTATTTAACAAACAGAATGTGTTCAATACTAAATTAGTCTTAAGTTTGCAGCCATTAAACGCAACATATTAAAATTGTCGCCTAACTGAATATTTAAAATATTAAGTACCAACTAATATAATTTGGTAATTGTCAAACGGTTTCTTTTGCATGCATGAAATACATTACGCATGGGATTTTATGTTCAATTTCAGTGCCTACCCTCGTCGATGATTTGCTTTAATTTCAAACCCAACACACATTTTATTTAAAAATATGAAAACATAGTATTTTTATTTTACAGTTGATTTCCAATACGTTATGATCAACATAATTAACGGTCGAACGTGAACCGAAAAATTGAGAATAGTGTATAGTTTATAAAAAATATACTGGGCGGAATAAATAAAATATATTATCTCACTGTGCAAATAAATTAATAAAAATTGCATTATCGATAATGCAGATACACATCAAAACAAAATATATCAACAAAAATAAACATTTTATACCATGAATTTATGAAATAATTAAATCAACATATGCGCCAAATATAACATCATACATCAAAAAACAATAAATTATGAACGGGAAAGTTAATAATATTTTCAACTCTTTGAAAGCTATTAAAATATATAAAACGTTCGACCCAGTCTTCCAATATCTAAAGTTTAAAAACAAATTTAATTGAAATTTATTGGATAAAAATAAACTAAAAAAAAAAAACAAACGAAAAACTATATATTATATACAGACGGTAAATACCATATTAGAAAGTTCGATAAAGTTTAGTTAAAAATGTGGAGTTATGCGTTCAGTGAAAAATTATCTATCTGTGTTTTAATATATAATTTTAAAATGTACAACAGATTTAATATTTTCTGCAAATACTTATAAACACTTGTCTTAGGAGTTGGATTTAATTTATAAGGATTTTTGCAGCATAAAAATTAATTCTTGTAACTTCTAAGTAATAACTATATGTATATAAGTAAGTACAAACATTTCATTATCCCATGAGTGACAATAATAATACTTTCAAAAGATATAAATATTAAGTATCAAATATTTTTAAAAGTTTGAACACAAAAACAAATACTACAAATTAAAACTGAATCCCATTGATCGATCATTTTAATTTTTCAGGATTATTCGCGTAGGCTTAACACTTAAACAAATATTTATATTTGTTTTACTTTAAGCCAATAAATATTTTCATTAATTACTTAAATCATATCAAATAATACAAACAATTAATATGACTTTACCTGTTATTATTATTATCATTATTTTTTTTACACCTCTTTGTAATATTCCAATTTGATAACGGTTTGCATTACTTTTCTCAACTTTCCTCTAATATAAAGCGTAGTATACATTTTATTTCTATCATAATGTATTTTAAGCCCCAAAGTCATTGATTCATAAAGTTGATTACAGAAAGCTCAACGAGTGATTTATAATTATTGCAATATATTTTATATAATATCCTATTTTGGATGTAAATAATTAAACACGTCGTTTTAATTCTTATAGTACCTATTCAGTTGAACTTTTAAGACAATATATACATTTATAATATATATTATGTAGTATATACGTTGTCATTCAGTTTATAGACTAAAATGTAATGGTTTGAATTACTTATGAATTCATTTCAGTTTCATCATGAAATTAACTAGTAAGTCGCTTCACTCAAAATCGTAAAATTAATAATTACTGTACTACAATTTTTATTGAGTGCAAAAAAAATTGATAATGGATTTTTGTTTTTTGAAATTGACTTACTATAGAATATTTACTGGTTCAAATAAAGGTAGGTACATTTCAAACAACTAATACTAAAACTTTTAACCAAATAAGAACCTTTCGATTGATAACAAATCATTATGAAATGTTATCAAAAAAAATACATATATACGTATTTTTGTTAATTTTATAATACTTACCTATATCAATTGTAATAATTAAATGGCTAATGTATCAATATGTAATAAATAAAGTATAGAACCGATTCAACGGTAACTAATACATTATATATTTTCGATACAGCTATTGTCTTTGCAATTGTACCGAAACAATCTCAAAATAATGATCTATATAATATTATTATAATATATTTATTTTGTGTATGAGGCGTAATATTATTATAATATATTTTTTGCAAACATTAACGATACGGCGGTAAGTTATGTGTATGTCCGACGTCAGTTCTTAACCTTGTTATCGCATTATCGTAAAAGATCCTCATGCTTACCAAAGATTGTTATGGATTACATAAAATTAAAGCTAAAAAATATATTGAACTGAAATTGAAAATCCCAACAATTTATAAGCTAATAAGTAATTGTATAAATTAAAAGTCCGATTGATTGTACATACATTTTTAACAGAATTATAGATATCTTATTCGAATATGAACTAAACTCTTTTCTTCTGTGGCATTGGATGATTGTAATATATGTTAATTGCAATATTCATATTAAAATATTTACTATCTGCCAAAATGTAGTGCCAATTATATTATTGATCCTAAATAGTATATCATAAATTATTTTACAACGGTTATGTACTTTCATTTCAATCGAAAATATTATTATAAGTGGTATATTTTAGGCATATAATAATATTTTTGGCTTATATATTTAATAATAACAAATCAATTGCAAATACTTTTTTATTCATTATATTGTTATAACAACTTATCGAATATCTTAACAATTATAAATTTCTTTGAAAACCACAAAAATAAATAATAAAATAATATTAAATAATATTAAATAATAATAATAATAAAATGAACGATGAAATAATTAATAAATTAATATTTTTGAATATTAAAGAAATTTAAATATTGAATTATAAATTTTTTGTACAGAAATTTATCTATAGTGAATTAAAATCTATAGTTATTATTTTATTACACTGGTAGTATAATTTAATAAATAATTTAAGAAAAGAAATATGACAAAACCTATATTCCCCGATGATACTGGCCCCGTGATTACTGAATGTTTTGACTTTAGTATGATAAAATTAAAAATGGTAAATTAATGAAAACGAAAAATTCTGAAATACGAAGGTCATTCATCAAATATCAACATTAAAACGTTATTACAATTATTACACTATAAAATAATTCAACCAAAATAATCTTTATAAAATTAAAAATTTGGATACAACATTTTCATCATAAAAATATCGATTATTTAAACATCTATAATTTAGAGTTCTAAAAAACTATATGTTTAATACAATGTATTAAACTAAAAATATATTCACTACATGTTATCTGCATCATGGAATTTTAAATAATTATAAAATACTATAAAATGCGTTATAAAATGTCCTAATTAATAAAATCAATCTCTGTTGTCTAAAACATCTTATTTTTTGATTTTCTTAAAGTAATAAATTAAAATTACCTAGTTCATTTTAGTAACATTTATGTATGTTAAAAAACGTGAAAGAATGATGACAAGTAATATTCATCACTTTTGCAACGTTTAAATCTAATTGTTATTATAAGACTGATAAATAACGTTTTGATGTTTTTTCTGTGAAAAATAATAAACAACTGTATGCTATTATTATTAAATATTTGAATCCTTGTTTCTAGTATTCAACAATACCAAGAATTCTCTTCTATAATATAAATATAATGAACAGTACTGATAGGAGTCTTGTACATAAATTTGAAGTTAACATGGCTGATAAAAATTAGTAATAAAATTACAATTTATACTTTATGATAATTATTTTTGAAAACTTTAATTTGACATTTCAAAATGTATTATCATTATTATATATATATTAACATATATTATATGTGTATATTATTATTGAATAATAAATTATACATATTTATAAATATGTAGTCAATTGATAGTGATACTGTATGGTTTCTAATAGTGATGTAAAATTTCAGAAATTTCCAAAATTTAAAAAAATGTTTAATATAGCTTATCTTTCAATCATTAGTCGTGTAAATATTATTAATATATAAATTATAATATATATTATCTTAACATTAGAAATATAGTTACTATTCAAATTTTACTAATTTAATATTAAAATATTTTATTTTTAAAATATAAACAATAAACCTTATTAATACAGAGACACAGAGTTAATGAAAATTAAAAATCAGAATCCGGTTTTGAAGAATAACCTTCCAACAATTTAAAAATGTCATCTTCAAGTAACGTATTTTCATAATTATCACTGTTATTTTCTATTGGAAAAGTCCTACTTACATCAATAGTTTCTAATGAAATAATAATGTATTTTTAATTTCTTCCTAGATAAATGTTTATTTTTATTACCTTAGTGTTATAAATAAAAAATAAAACCATCCCATTAGTTAATTTGTATTTTACTTTTTTTATTTTATTAAATATATTTTTAGGCTTTAATGAAGGTATATTATATATTTATTATGATTAATAATTCTAAATTTCAGTGTATTTACTATTGTTACTAATCTGGTAGGTATACTGTTATAAATTCTGTGGCCAACAGTTGGACCCATTTTACTTACAACGGTTTTGGCAGTACGGATTTTAATTGACAGTAAACACATGAAAGTAATTGCGGCTTTCGCGCGGGACAATGGACGGTTATTTTCGTACGGTCACCGTGGTACAGCCGTGTCAACAACTGAACATTACGGTGCCGTGCCGTCACCGTCTTATCAGTGGTCTACATAAATTAGTGGACTCTTTCGTAAAAGACGATTTTTTGTTCGTCTACCGCCCATTATCTAAGTTGCTCGTTGTCGCTTTTGTGATAAAAATGCATGGATATTGAGACGGAAACGTTAATTACTGCTGTGGAATGTAGACCTATGTTATGGGGTAAGTCAAAAGACCTTTACAGTGATAGAAATGAAACCAAACATGCTTGGGGAGAAGTGTGTTTTCATTAATTGGGTGTAACCGATAAATACGATTGTAACGTCGTTTCCCGTGTAACCGCAATCGACGGTACAAAAGTCACATGTCAATGGTACATTTTCGATTCGTGTCGAAAGTCAACTAAGTTAAAAGTTTAAAAGTAAAACATAATCAAACGTAGACGACTCGAGGGAAAAAACCGTCGTATATGAAAACAACGTCCTTTCGGAAAAAATTCGTACGGATTTTAACTGAATAGGCGAAACCGTTGTGTGTGAAGCGATTTTTAATGATCGAAAAAATTGTTTTTTACCATATTTTTTTCTATATATTTTAATCAAAAATTATAATTTTAATTTTAAAATACCGTGTATTGGCTCGTTCTCCGTTCATCGTAACTTTTATGGTGGTGACATACACAGAATACTATTGTTGGTTTTACAAATAAAAAATAAAATTATAATTATGTAATTCGTGGTTGCTAAGGCAACGAGTTCATAAAAAATATATTTACATATAAAATTGTTTGGGTATACACTTTTTTTGACACGTACTATTAAAGGTTTTCAATATCGATTGACTTATTGATGTTAAATTAAACACATATTTTGTTATTTATCGTTCGTGAACATAAAATATATTATTATTACTATCATCTTCACAGATAAGTTTTAGGTTCATAAACATAATATGTTTTTAATAAATTTTTAATAAGCAGTCGACAGTACTCTACAAATATAATAATACTCTAGGTTAAGTTTTTGTTTTATTTATTTATTTTTGTATATAAATTACTTGTTTATTTATTAATAAATTGATTTATGAGTATTAACTATTTAATCATTTAATTTAATTTTTTTATTATTTGATTATACATTATGTAATAAATTTTAATTAAAATTAAATGATTAAATAGTTAATACTCATAAATCAATTTATTAATAAATAAACAAGTAATTTATATACAGAAATAAATAAATAAAACAAAAACTTAACCTAGAGTATTATTATATTTGTAGAGTACTATCGACTGCTTATTAAAAATTTATCATCAAGTATATACAAAGTAAATAAACTTGCGACTTACTATGAAAAAATAAAACTTCAAAATGTTTTTATTTTTTCATATTCGGTCACAATTCTATAAACTTAGTTCATAGGTATCTGACAATAAATTTTTAATTTAAACCAAATATAATAATACTCCAGACTAGGTTTTTATTTTCTTCTATGCATAAGCTATTTATTTATTTATATAAAATATATGTTTATTAGTGTAAACTGTCATGTATATTATTTAGATGAATACATTGTGCTAACATTAATTGTTATAAATAATTTATTTTAAATTCATAAAAAATATGTAGGCCTTCTGTCTATACCGCTTACTATACTATTTACTTATCTAAAAGATTTAAACTCTCAGCTATAATGTTTTTTTAGTCAAACTACTTTTATCTGATTTATCTATTAAACTTTTTAGACATATGCTATTTTACCCAACAAAAAAAATCTCTGCATTTTCCGTATTACAATTTCTAAAAACGGTTATAATTTGTTGTATCGATTTTATTGAGATTGAAGAGTTAATTAAAAAAAAATTGAAATTTTGTGAACAATTTTTATTTAAGTTATTCTCAAAAAATTGGCCGGTAAGACACAACATAAACTGTATTCGTAATATTTGATTAAATCTAAAATCAATTTGAAAATTAAGTTCAAAAAATATTTCTGAACGGTCGTGTTGAAAAATAATGTCATGAACATATATTCATAATTTATTGTTATCATAATACAAATGTAATCAATAACTTTTGAATGCGATTTTGGCTACTAATACTTCGAAATTAAAAATTAATTATTAATTTAAATTGTACAATTATTATATGCTATTATTGTTTAATACGTTCATTGGAAGTTTCAAATTTATATATATAAGTGTACGTATCTAATTGAATTATAGTTTGATTGTAATATACAATGTTTGTGGTCGTGCTAAATTGTTATTAGTGTAAGTTAATTACGTTACAATCAGCTAAAAACAAATTTACATAGTATACTTGTGTCAAATTCACAAACACAAACACTTTGCTAGACCATTTAGTTTAGACGGATTCAAATATGCTTCTCATTGATGTTTTTAAATCCGTTGTTTTATTTTATTTTTTAGCAACAAAAAAATAAATATACTTTCAGAATTTATTTACTTTAATTGAATACAGTACTAAGCGGTCACGGTTACATAAAGTATATCTATATTTATATTAGTTATATTTTAACTATATGTGTTTTTCTGAATACAGTATATAATACGACTCGGGGCGTCGGTGATTTCTTTGACCATCATACATTATATGGAATTTATGCATGAAAAATATTTTAACCGTGTATACGCCACTGGTATTGTTACAGGATGTTTTAATCATTTATATTTTTACAATATGATATTAATATTGTTAATGTCGAATAAAAAATTATTACGGTGTTATCGCGTACTTCGTTTTCTTAACATTAAAACCAATAATAACCATCGACTATTGTAATGCATCAACGTCTACAAATCGTACACTATGTAAGTTATAATTATTATAAGAAATATAAGATTTCGTTACTGTTATCATTTTTTCCTTCGAGCAGAAATTTATAAATTCGTATTTTATTAGTTTTCGATTTTCTTTTTCTTTTTTGTTTATGGACTCATTTTAATTTCGATCAAAATATTACCAAATAAATACATAATAATATTATACATTTATACAAATTATGCACATGCAAAATTACATAAATTAAAATATTCGACGAAATAAAGAGTAAGATGTCTCGTCTTGGGGGAGGGCATGGCCTTTATGCCCCCCCCCCTAAAATCCGCTCTTGGATCGTATGCTAATTATTAGAAAAAATAAATAAATAAATATTAGGGAACGGTATTTGAATCTCGGCTTATAATAGGGCGTAATCTTAACCATTTCTCCCGACATAAAAATTTTTAATTCCGCCATTGTGTGCAGTGCACGCGCACGTGTCCGTATACCATTTAGGACGTTTAAACGTGTGTTCGCACATGGTCCCGAGCTGTTCACGTGCTTTAATGGATCGGTTCGCCGTCGGTTCTTGTTCGCGATCGTCGTCGATACGAGTACCAGTGCCGCAACTATCGGGGAGGGGGAGGGGGAGGACCGTAGGTGCTCAGAACTGCCAAGGGAACTGTCCCGACTTAGAAAAATTGGAGCTCCAAAATGTTTAAAATTATACTGTACATTTGAGCAGTAAACAACGAAAATCATAAATCACAAGGTAAAATACAATTTTTTTTCGCACCAGGGCCCCACTAAACCTATTTGCAGCACATACGGGTACAGACACAACGACAACCCGGAATGAAAACGTACCGTCCACTCCTGTTGTCCACGTGTACCGGCTCGACGTGTGCTCGACGATGAGCACGGTTCGCCGTCACGTTCGCGCGTCCATCGACGACGAGACATCACAACAGTTCTTCGTAACACGCGCGTTCCGTAATCAAATTCCTGAACACCGTTTATTGGACCTCGCACGAACAATACGGTTGTTGTGCTTTACCCGTATTACATTGTAATCTTCGCGTTAATAGTGCGTACTGCTCCGGATTCGGAGCCGATCCGCGAAGCTTATCGGAATAAATTATTAAATGTAACCGCTCATTGCGCAAGAAAACAAACTTTAATCTGGTTCGCCTATCGATATCTCCCCCCCCCCTCACTCTTGGGCGTTTGGAAAACATTTAAATGTGCGGTCAGGATCAATAACACGTTAAATTGAACTCAAGATTTCGGCGCTATGGTGATTGATCTCTTTCGATGTATATTTAAAGACAAAACACGATATTAGTACACGTTATACATATTCAAACCATTCCCTGTCTAATGTCTAAAATACCCAACAATTTAAGGAATCAATTTAATTTGTTGGATTCTTTTATTATTTCAATGTTTCTCTAAACTAAAACATCTTAGCTGTAATTCATTTCATACCCGAGCTTCTGTTGTACAATGATAATATAATGACAATGTAATGTTGTACAGTGCAATATTACTTCACTTTTTATCTAAATATTACATAATAGTGTGTTATGATATGAATGAGTAATTGTCGTTTAAAAAATGTATTTATAGAGAAATCTAATAACTACGAACAAACTCAATTAAATGATTTGCAAATTATTCTCTTTATCATTTAACGAAAATACGAAAGTGGATAGTAATCGTATACAAATATTTATTCAAAATCTGTTGCATTTTCTTCGCGAAACACGTTCATTGAAAATGTTTAAATTTGTAAAATTCATTGTCATAGAAATATATGTTAAAATGGTATGTAGCTTAAATTTTGACAAGATCCTACATTCCATCAATCAATGAACTTCAAATTCATATATAACGTCTAACTCTGTTATTACCTACTGTACTTAACGTCTGAGAGTAATAAAGGAGGTATAGCGAACCATTAAATGAAGGATCACACGACCCACCAAAGTAAAAATTCGTGTAATACGACTAAAAGGTTTTTACGACATGGATAGGTAGGTTAGGTATAAGTGACATATTTTATTCGCCATTCAATGATTTTTTATTTAGTATTTCTGTATATATATATATATATATATATATATATAGGTAACAAATTCAAATAACCAGAATAATATCAGAAAAATTATCAAGTTTAGCAAATAAAAGAGTATAAATGAGAAAGTTATTATTTATTTTCTTTCAACTATATCGATTTATTATTACAATTTAAGTCGTAAAGTTCTAAGTTTATCAACAATGAATACATAGCCGAGATAAAGATCAAATAATTTATCAAATAATTAATTTTTAAAAATAGTTGTCTATTGGTATAAATAAATATGCTTAAAAAATTGTTTTTTTTTTCTAATCGAGGGAATATTGTAAAAATTCTACTGGACTATTTTCTAAAAGAAATCATAAAGTTATATACAATCTCAATACAATTTAGTATTGTATTAACGTTGATTTATATAAATTTTAGTCACTAAAAATATTATAAAGTGAAACACATTTATACCATTTGCGCTGTTTCGATGGTTCAATAATAAAATGTTAGCCAATTAAAATTTGAAACACAAATGGTTTCATTATAGTCTTCCAGTAAAATTTATATTTGAAATAATCGATGTCCTTAAATAACGGACCAATATCGTTTCGTTAAAACTTTGTTCAACTTCAATGAATGCACAAAGACAAATTAAATTATGGAATTAAATGTCTTTGAATTCTCGAATAAATTATAACACGTATCACTGTCATTATTTAAGGCATTATAATCCTGACGTTTCATAATGTTGATCTTTCTGATGAAAAGAAATCGTGTCTTACGATTCCTTAAAATAAAAATGAAAATGTTTAAATGAATATTCTGACATTCAAATTCATCATTTGAGAAACCAATAAACACTTTCATTGATTCGAAAAGCGCAGGAACGCAAAAATGGTTTTGGTCGTTTTACTTTCTCCTTTTTAACTTCGTGTAATTTGATCGTTTGATAATCCACTGCAAAACTTTTCCACTGAAACTTTCCTTTCAATATCATTAAATTTACACTCACCCGTAAGCGACCTTTCCATTTCGAAGTTAACCCACACTAGATTATCATTTCGGTGAACCTTATATACTTTACCATATTCAACAACTTTAACATTTATGTTGCACAGCGACTGGCGATGTGGGATAGGATATCGATGGAATATATGTATTACAAATTCACTGGTTCACTCTGAAGAACAAAAATCTTAAAGCCTGAAAAGTGTTTAGGAGAACACAAGTTCCATTTACCATGTTATGTAAGCGAAACCGATTGAGACTTAAAATAAAGATTACAAAACAATGATTTATCCTCTCCAATCGAACGAGTGAAAGTGTAAAAGTTTAATTAGTTGATTGAAGTTGACAGTATGTTGGATGCATAACTAAACCAATAATTTAAAGCTTTTTAGGGGTATACAATGATGTATTGAATAGTATTATCTTAGAAAATTTGTTTTCTTTGGTAAACTATATTGTCAGTCAAGTGTAAACATAAATTTGGCATTCTTGGCTTTGGGTCAAAAAACAGTAATCGTTGTTTACTGCCTTAAAATAAGTAAAAAGTTCTACCTAACGAATCCAAATTAATGAATCCATGTATACTTAGTCAGTAAATTTTACAAACATAATTGTGATTGGTTGAATTCCTTTTTGCATACTTTTCTAGCATTGTAATTTAACATAATCATCAACTTAATTATATGTATACAGTACTAGAACTTAAGATTTTTATCAGCTTTCAAATGTTAATTTCTAAACTTTTGTTATATCATTTCAAGCGTGTAACAGCAATAATAAAAGTTTCGGTATGATAACATTTTTTTTTTTTTTTATTGATAGAATTTATTTTAAACTTCAACCGAAATTATTTCTTTTGGATTTTGGATGTTTTTTTTTTTCTAAATATTTGAAACGGATATATTATTCGATAGTGAAAATGTATCTTTTATATCATTGGTCTTATAAAAAATCACTGTCGTTGATATGACTCTACAGCAAAAATATATAGCATAAAAATCAATCAGATATTAGACAGAAACTTGTGAGCCAATCTGGATATATCCCTTAGTATTTCGTGGTACATAATATTTATTTTTACCGACGATAAAGTCGTTGGGTCCTCATAGCATTAAATCTTCGCACCATGTATAGGTACTTTAAAATATACGACACAAGGCGTACAAGCAAAACCATAAAATATTGAAGTACCTTCGTATAAAACATGAGCAAAACCATATTGTTATTTGGAATTGAACAGTCGACGTTTTGTACTATTTTTACACATGATATTACTATGGGTGTTAATTCAACAATAAAACGATATTATTATGTCTGCAGAAATAAAAAATAATACGATTTATTCATACATTTTGATGGCGTTCCATTTATTTAAGTAATTAAATAAACTTTAATAAATTGTAACGGTTGAAATAATTATAAAGCATATTTTTTTATTTAATTCCATAATCGTATTATTATAATGGAAGTACATTGTGTTTTGCCGTTGTTGTTATTATTTTTTAAATTAGAATATCAAAAAATCAATATCTTCGTCCCACTTTTTAAATTATTATTGTTATATTTTTCAAACTTTAAAAACAAAAAAATAAATAAATAAATACGATTTACAATGTTTAACAAGACATTTTTCTATCATATATTTCTAATACTTTTCAAGCAATTTACTCGATAATTTAATTGTTGGACATACCGTATAGCGATTTATTTCCTTATACACAACTGTTTGCCTGAATTGGTTTTTATTTTTATTATTTTATTAGTTGTTTGTTGGTGCTTTAAAAACTAAAAACTATAAGAATATGTCGTATTATTAATGTTATTTCTATCTAATAGTTGTATTAACAATTTAAATGTCATGAGTTTCTTTAAACTCGTGTGGTTATTTTTTTTTGTACATAAAATCGATTTTTTAGAAGCATATGGTTCGAAAAAAAATTTTCTATAAGTTTAAATATGACACTGATAAAGAATATCAATGCTTAAATTATTCAGAATTATTAAACTAATCTAATATTTAATATGCAATTATCATGACTGGGAAGATACAAGGCTAAGAATAAATCAAAATACTACTCTATATCTATACTTTTGTCAAACCTCATATGTACATTAACGTGGTTGATTCATTTGACTAGGTATGTTATGATTTATTCATATATTGATTTCAACAAATTCAAATAAATAACAAACATTGACACAAAAAAACATACAATTTTACTATATATAGCTTGTTGTGTTTTTGCACAGACCAATCCAAAAACTTTGTCAAGTTATAAGTTATAATACTCGATTTAAAAATGTAAATTAGTAAAGTATGTTGACGATGTAAATATATCACCGATACGAGATTACGGGATCACTACGTACTTGGTTTCGACTCATGACAATAGTATTTTTATTATGCAGTCATCTCTTGCAAATAACCTTTCTATATTTTAATAATTTAAAATGTTTTTTTCATCATCAAGAGTGATATTTTTCAAAGGTTTTATATTTTTTAATTAAATTTATAGGCAATCTACAGAATTGAATTTTATAAATATGATTTCCCGCGTTCTCGTAGAAAATAATTTATTTTTGAAACAAGAATATATATTTAAAATTTTATTCCAGCTTTTATAAACCATATGAATATTTCAAAAAATCTATTAAATTACTACATGCAATATTATAGACATCAAATGTATCTATTTATTGGAAAATTCTCCGAAGAAATTGAAATAAATCAATTATAAAACCAGTTAGAACTCGATCATAAATAGAACATAACACTAGCAATGAATATTTAACTCTTGTGCAGTAAAATAAGGGCTGAAAAACGTATTCAATTAAGTAACACCGTTTTCAATATTTTATATTTTATAATATATAATACAAAAAAAAAAAAAAAAAGAACCGGTTGGGCCTCCCTCTGCTGTACACTTGGGGGTGAAGTGCGACTCTTCATAGGATAGGTCATTATAATGGATTTGTTAAATTTGAATTCAATGATAGGTATCATTGTATACGAAAAACGATTCTGAACGGAGATGATATGTTAGTCTAGAATATAATACATTGTTATTTATAAATATTGTAATAAGTATATTTTATTTTGAAACGAAAAATTTAGAAAAATTGTCTATAAATAAGTCAAAATATGTCAAAATACTTTGAAAACTTAACCATGTATAGAAAACGTCAATATAAAGATTTGGTGAAAATTTCAAGTTGTTGCGGTTTTTCATTTTTGAGTTAGAGCATTTTAAAAAAAAACCAATATCTTTGTCAGTCTAGAATATTATACATTATATTATATTTTACATGTAATTTTATGTCAATTTTCGCTGTTCAAACGCTTATAAAAAACAATTGTGCCTATGGATTTTAATAATTTTTGAACGACTTTAAGAACTACTTCTGTGGAACCTTCTATTAAATTTTCAAGTATTTTGTAGGAGCCAAATTTTTTTTATCACCGATTATAAAAAAAAAATGTAAAAAAATCGAATATTTTAAATGCCTATAAGTGGCTTAAAAATCAATATAATATTTTGAAAAAAATATGACATAAAGAAAATACCAATCTTAATAGCTGGTAGAAAATTCAAAAATCTGCGACTTATACTTTTTGAATTATAAAAAATATTTTATGTAATTTCGTAAATATTTAAATTTCAAACAGTCACAAAATTTTTTCCTCTAATTCCGGTAGAAATTTTTTTAAAGATTTTTGAAGAGTAGCTTATAGATAACCTTGTGTTAAACTTTGAACCTTAAGTATGAACAGAAAAAATTTTATGAATTTTTATCTACAAAATAACTTGCAAATTATCGTGATTTTTACATATTTCGTATAAATTGGAACTTTGAGCACTTATAAAAAAAAATTGTGACTTACGATTTTAGATTTTTTTTTTATCAGTTAAGGAACAACTTATAAGAAACCTTGTATTAAATTTTCAAGATTTTCTGGGCAGCCAAAAAAATTTTATCGTTATTTAAAAAAAAATACTTAAAAAAATTGAAAATTTCAATTGTTTATAAATAGCTCAATAAAAGTCAAAATACTTTGAAAATTTAATGGTGTATAGAGAACGCTAATCTTAACATTTGGTGAAAATTTCAAGTATTTACATCGATTAGTTTTTGAGTTATAGCAAAATAAAAAATTTGATTATGTTGAAAACTGGTTTTGCGTAAAAACTCCCGTTTTTCCCAAATTTTTTTATGGTTTTTCCCGTCGCATTTAAAAAATATTGGAAATTTTTTACTTTTGATCCCCCAAAGTACCAACTAGATTCACTTTCCTTTCAGAAAAGTTGCTACATAAACAAATCGAAGCATTTTTACTGCCAAAAAAGGTGTCGTCAGACACAAAAATAAAAAAAAAAAAAAAAAACACACATCATTGTAAAACCAATAGATTCCATCACTCCGTTCAGAATCTAAAATGATGTACATACAAGTGAACAAAGGATTTTTACATACATAATATGAAGAGAAAAATACAATTAAGAAACCCATATTCATCCGAATGTAATTGAAAAACTATTATTTTTATAATCTTTCAACAACTCATTTTATCGCGTAAAATATTAACTCTAATAAAGTGAATGTAGTTATATAACATCCTATGATATGATAACCTATGATATACATCGATGATATAAGGTTAAAAATGTTTTGAAAACATGTCTTCTTCTGTAACTTTGTTGTGTTTTAAATCCTCCCTTTTCCCAATTAAATGATTTATTTGCTATATTATATAAATTCACGCGACACAATAAAATACAAATTGAGCAATTACAGTTTTCATGAAATGATGCCGAAATATGGCTATTATATTATTATATTTATTACTTAAATTATTTTTCTATAAAAAATATTATATTTTTTTTAAATTTGTTATAGAAATTTTAAGAAAATCTATAGATTTATAGTCCCCCCGAATCTCGATAAATTCTCGAACTTAGTACTTCAATATCGTGTCATGTCTTAAAATAGATTAGGTAATCAGTACCATTATTTCATCTGTGAAAATATTACTTCTTCATAATAAATCATTGAGTAATATTTTTAGATTTATTTTTATGTTTTTCCATTCGGAAAGAATACCAATACAATTACTCTAACAAGTGTACTGTTATTGTTTTACTTACCAATACTTTTACTGACATTACATTACAAGCCTCATACAAAAATGGATCAACCTATTAATCATAAAGTTATAGTCTCGGAACGATACTACCCAGTGTACATAACATAAGTGAAAACACTCCAGACAAATAATATGTGCTGTACACAATAAATTCAATAATGAAATACTAACTCCAAAATATCGAAAAATAAAAAAATGCTGAAATATCAAAGAAAAAAAATTGCTGACCGAGCGCATTGAGTACCGAGATCATTAGCCTAAACATTCAACAACTCAAATTATTTTATGACGTTTATCGTTAATTTGCTGTAATATTAAAAACAAAAAATTAAAAACCCGTTATATATACATATGTATATATATTTAGATTTCAAAAAATAATTATTAAGTAAATATCAAAAAATCATTAAATACCTTATTATATAATTAAAATAATCACATTTTTTTCTCTGTAATTTGTAGTTACAAAAAAAATTGAAATTAAATCATACACTTATACTGTGCTGAATGTATTTTAAGATACTCAAAAATATGAAAATATAAAATGAAATGTGTTCAAATAAACACATTCGAGTGTTTTTAAATTGTATGACGCACAGTATTAATTTTTCATTCAGAATAACATAGAATACATCGGAACGATGAAGTATATCTTCCGAAATATAAAATATAGAAGAAAAAAAAATTAAAAATTCCGCGCTAACGATCATATCTTGAAAATTGAAAACAAATGTGAATGTTCACATAATATACATATATATGTATGCTCGTAAAATTAAAACGGCAATTATTTAAGGTTCATGATTTTTATGATAAATAATACACCTACTCATGGTTAAAATATGTTCATAGAGGTTAGAACTTTGAAGTTTATATGTATTTGACGGTTTTGTGAATATTTTTTCCCAGAACCGTCACCTTAAGATTTTGTTAAATATATACATAACATATTATGAATAGGCGTCGTACAAATCGTAAAGAATTATTACACTTTGGTACGATTTTATAACCATAATTATATATATTAGCAATGGAAAGTTCAATTTAATTAAATTTAGTATAATTTTATCACAAGTATTATTTGGTGGCATTTGTTTGGAAATTCTTGATTATTATAATACAAGTATTATTCATTTATATTTTCAAGTACAAATATATTGAATTTTTCAACGAAAACGGAAAATATCAATTTTAATTACGGATCATATAAATAAGTATATGTTACATCTATGGTTGTACCACATTAATTGTTTTTTTAAAGGTTAGGGATAATCAATGTACTTAATGTTGACATTTTAGCGAAGTTATTAGTCTCTCTATGTATGTTATCTTATACTCTTATACTTAATTGTTATAAAAATAATTATATTAATTTTATTTATTCGATAAAAATGATGGTTAAAAAAAGCGATGGTTATCAAAGCACATTAGAAGACTAAAACTAAATATTAAAAAAATGAAAATATAACAGTGATTTTCATACAATTGTATGTTTTTCATTAAATTGTAACTTATTTGCAGATTATATCACTAAATAACAATAATAATATTATTAGTCATTTGCAAATATCGAATAATTATAAAAATTATTTTGTAATAATTTCAAATAAATTATTTTCACGTATCGGTAGGTATTCTACATAAAATTACATAAGAGTAATTGCAGTTATTTACAATTCAACGCATTATTAATTAAAAACTGTAAAAAATATATTAATAATTTAATCGTATAATGTAATATGTTCGTAATAAGAATAAAATGAGATATTATTGTTTTAAATTTACCTTTATCTAAAACGAATATGAAATCTTCTTCTTCTTCTTCTTCTACTTCGCCTTCCTCCCAACTATTTGGGGTCGGCCACCCTTGTCCTACACCTCCACTTTACTCGGTCAATCACATCTCCTCTGCACACACCGACAGCCCTCATGTCATTCTCCAAAGTCTCCAACCATCTCTTTTTTGGTCTTCCTCTTCCTCTTTTCCCTTCAACGTCCATCTTCATAACCACTCTTACTGGATTCGTTTCCTCTCGCCTCATCACATGCCCAAACCATCTCAGCCTATTTTCTCTCATCTTGTCCACAATTGGCGCTACACCAACACTACCTCTCACGTATTCATTCCTTATTCTATCTTCTCTTGTCACTCCACTCAACCATCTAAGCATTCTCATTTCCGCGACACTCATACTTTGTTCTATTCTCCTGTTAACCGCCCAACACAACGAATAAACAAACGAATATGAAATAATTTGTCATTATATTATACAACAAATTTATGGTAATTTTTGAAACCAATTTGACTTTCTTTTTTTTTTAATTTATATTTTTAGTAATTTTGCAAATCTTTATCATAACAGATATTATATTTATTTTTTTAATGTTTTCATTCCAGGCATATTATCCTGGCACATTTAAATATAATAGTCTTGGTTTCGTACCATGATGAATAATTTATGTAATATAATGTAATATATACTTCATATTTCTTTTTCAAAAGCAAATCCATCCTTTTATACATGTTTTTTTTACTTGTGAATGTTTTAACGAGCCGTCCACAGCATAAAAAATGCATTCGCAGGAAATTGAATTCCAAATTTTTAAATTCTCATTTGTATTCCTTTGGATGGCTTTGATTTTCTCCGAAGTCGTTTGATAGTTTTATAAATAATAGGCTCCTAAAATGTCGTCGAAAATAAATAAAATACAATACTATATTGCTCATGTACATATAACCAGGAACATTATGTTTTGATCGTGTCACTAATAAATGTTCGTCAAACATTTTCGAGGTTAGGCATTTTGTAGATGCCATTGTGTTATTGTGGAACACATATCCGTGAGCCATTCCCATGTACAATGTACCGTTTATTGAATTATTTTGCTAAGGTTTCGTTTCCACCAATTGCGGGTATAAATGAGAGAGCACTTTGACGGTAGAAATATAGCCCATATAAAGCTGAGCGTGTACTGTCGAATCAATTACAAATATTACCATCGAGGATGCTCAAAATAACATTGACGTACACCGTAATATTGTTTCGAAACGGTTTTTCCGTGTATACCTGCACCGTCACCGGTCGTATTTCACGTGTGACCATAAGAAAACATTTTCCCATATAAGGCTTTCCCGGCTGGTGCATACAACAGAGCCGATGTGTATACAGAGTATGTATGTATATTTATATAATGTACGCGGTAACAGTATCTTTGTTCTGAATCAACGTGATCCCGTTATATATGTATTTGTACGTCCTGTTAAAAGGATGTGTAACAGGGTGAATGAATAATGTTCAGAGCACGTGCGCAATACCACTGAAAATCCTCATACGCCCACATACACGCTTCTGTGGCCTACAACCGCACTAGCTTACGTGTTTGTACGTGTGTGTGCTTGTGAAAAGCATAGTGTAGTACATAATATACCGATATCGCTTGACTAAAATCGATGTACAATATTATAATAAAATATTGTATACATTATAGATTTGCAAGAATGGCCGGAATCGCATGAAAAATAACGGTTTTATCTATCACTCTTTCTCTCTCTTTCTCTCTCTCTCTCTCTGTCTCTCTCTTTTCGGATAAATAAGTCCCATTGCACGCTGTAGTAAAACTTTTTCCCAACATATTTTGCTCGAATCGATGATTTCTTTTCTTATTGCCTTTTGATATTTTTAAAAAAACACACTATAGCACATAAACATATAAGCGTAACTAAAATTTTTCCACGTCCCGTATCTAACAAAACGGTCTGTAAAACACCAGCAGACGGACACATTATCGCCTCCCAAAGTCATGTAGTGACCTTTTTTCACTCGAATTGCCTCCGGGTGTTTTCGGAGGGAATTCGAGTATACCCAAACCGTCTACTCGAATTGCCTCCCATCGTATACCTAGATTACTAATTAATATATCGATAGTTGACGTGTAGGTATGTACTATCGATTATTTTATCGACTTCTGTAATGTTCAAAGACGTGTAGGTAGGTACTATCTAGAACAATAGAGATACTAGAGCAACCACTACAAATAAAATAAATATTATTAATAACTTAATTGATAAATTAAACAAAAATGAAATTTCCAAATTTCAATACTTAGAAGTATTGGCAAATAAATTTAAACCTAAACCTCGTAAACATACAACAAGCCTTTTTTTTAATTTTTGACTATACCTAAACGTATTGATATTTATTTTTATATAAATTATTTTTTATTTATACTAGTATTTATTAATCTTAATATTGATATTAAAACTTTTGACTTATTACCTACTTTATTTAAGATTATAACTGCAGTCGTGTATCTATATGTATAATTGTCATTATTTTAAAAAAAATCGATTCCTATGCAAAAAGGTCACTATCTAAAATAAGAGACCTTTTTAAAAAAAATTCACTGGTGGCAATTCGAATAACATTTTTTACAAAAAAAATCACGGTAGGCAATTCGAGGGTCAGATGGGAGGCAATTCGTGTGCACCGATTTATTTTCACATGTCTTCTAGACGTATTTTTATCTCTTGCCTAAAGAATTAAATTAAAAAAATGTTTATTTAAACATGAGCGAGCAGTGTAGAGTTCAAGAAAACCGTTCGTTGAACGATTTGTATTTGTATTTTTCGTTATTTTTCTAAGCGTATAGGTACTGAACGATTGGTTATATAATATATTACATAAGAACATCATTATATAAGAACATTTTAGTTGATAGAAGGAAAATGTTTACGTTTAATATTTTTCACCTACGCTTTAGAATCTCATCGTTATTTTCGTTTTTATCATACAGACCAGCGGTCTTCATCAGATTTATAAAAATGGCCAAATTTTATTTTTTTTTATTGCTTGCGGGCCGTATACATTTTTAATGATAATAATATAAATATATATATATACGTTCATTTTATTCAGTGATAATAGAATTTTGAATTTAAGAATGTACAATTTAATTTTAGTGCAGGCCGCGTAATGAGGACCGCTGGTATAGACAATATATGTAACATATTTATGAATACATAAAAATGAACCACTTTATGTCGATATTTAAATAAATGCAATATAAAAAACGTATATGTTTATTCTTCTTTGCCATATAAAAATGATTAACTATCATCTCTATTTCCAATCATTTTTTTCACACCAGATCTAGTCAACACATATGTGACGAGAAAACATGACACAATGCATTCCATTTCTTCCAGCGAATAAGCCATGAATAATTATTACCCGTAAGTTCACACATCGTTGTGATAACATCATAAACCTAGTCCATAAATCAAATCATATACATTTTTTTTCAGTGAGTGGATTTATAGTGTTAATGTTTTGGATTTTAAATGAAACGAAAAATGTATTGTTGGGTGCTTTTTTTTATTATTATATTTTGCCCATGTACACATTTTCGACCAGAAGAATTACTTTCACGATTATAGGAGATTTCTGATGAAAAATGTTTCTTAGGTACTCTGAAACACATTAGTATACATTTTCCAACAGTTTTTTTAATAATTGAAAAATACTGAAAATAAGTTATAAAACTATGGAAAAACGTACTGACCTTCGAGAAAATTGAAATTTTGTATTCCTTGTACTCGTATAATAACCATTGACTTGATATTTTCGCATAACTATCATATTTCCGTTTGCTATGTAAGGTATAAATGACAAAGTTTTTTTTTTTTTTAGCTATTCATATGATATTGAAAATTTTATGTTTTCTTTGGTTTTTTTTTTTTTTCTAAAATGTCGAAAAAATAATTTTGATTTTACTAAAAGTCTTCAAAATATAATATAAAATTCGTATATACTACATACTACTAATTAAAGAAAAATAATTAATCTTAATATGATAAAAAAATTATAAATGTTTAATTATTAAGTTTTATTAAATTGTAATAAATTTTTCAATACCATTCACCAATTTGGTTTTTTTTTTTCCTTACCGAAATATCGATAATATATAATTTTTTTTCATAACTGTTTTGATATATTTTATCATAATTAAGATAAAACTTTACCTAGAAAGAACAAACATATAATATGTGTATTTATGAAAAACGTTGATAAAATTGTACATTATAATTATTCAATAACTCAAGTTAAAACTAATACTTAGATATTAATTACTTATATGTAACTGAAATCTAAATTAACAAAATATACATGGAAGATGATTATAAATGCATGACTGATCGTACTAGGTTAAAACGTGACACTGACTGTTTTTTTTCTTCAAACAAATTAAATCATATAAAACATACTCATATAGTAGATAACGTTTTTCGATCGAAAGAATGATCCGAGAACATTTATTATAGGCCCATTCATAAATTTAATTGTACAATTACCGATAATCCTAGAAGAAGATTGAAACGATCTTGGCCTAGAGATTTCCTTGCTTGATTTGTCGGGTGGTACTACTGAGTACCCTCCCTCTCTGTTATATCAACGCTATTATCCACCAAAAAAATTACTATTACTATTAACCCTAACCTCAGCCACTGCGAAAATTCTCACACATTCACTCACGGTTAACTGTGATAGTAATAGTACTGCGTTTGCGTCCTCCACATTGTCTTATCGGCGCGTTTTGTGTTCAAATAAATACAAGTAATGGATATTATTTTAACAGACTTTATAAACAATAGTATGGTAATGAATAGTTCTGACATTTAACCTAAATTAAAATTTACTAGTCATTTCGTATGATACTTACAATATTACAAATAAATATGAGTTTTGACCACGCACCGTTTAAACGTATACTGATTAAACAAGATATATTTAACTGTTACTTTTGTACCCTTCTCTCACCACTGTGCGTATGCACTAAACTCATTGTGTATGTATTCAATATATGTATATACATTTATATGAACCGCGGGTACACGCATACAATGAACATATACTCGTGTACGGGCAAAAATGGCATTGTTTCGACAGTGGTTTTTGTTTTAATTATATGCCAAGAGGTGAATGCATACTCCAACGACACAAATATATCGCTTGAAATTCACATTTTTCATTTTTTCCTGTGAAAATCCTAAACTCATCCAAACAATTCAACTAATTACTGATGGTTTTCTGTTGTAATAGTTTTAATTTTACTAAACACCAAGGATTTATTTTGACGACTTATTATTAGAAATTTGTGCTTTTAGAGAACAATGTTTATAGACTAGACATATTAGACAATTTGCCTATGCGCACGGTTGGTTTGATTTCTCAGTTGATTGGCTTTTTTTTTTTTTTATCTTCAGCATGCATGCGTTGTACACAACAGACGTTCTTTTTATTGCTAGACTTTATTACGTATGAACCATCAATGAAGAACGTGCATAATCGACTTGCATTCTGTTTGAAGCGATACTATTTTTCGCATTCAGCGCTTATTCTTCACTATTATCAAAAGATGAATATATATATATATATCATATTAAAAATATATGGGAAAACTCACTGTGCCTTTACAGTACGAATATTTATGCAAAGCTTGTGTCGGTGTACTTGATACATTACAATGTACACATGGTTGTCATTGAAACATGTTTGACGTGCACTTATACGAAAGTATTTTATTAAAAATCAAATTAACGTTAAACTAAACATAGTAAAGTTATAATTCATACTTAATACTCATTGTATTGTACATTCACTTTGTCCCGTAGTAAAGTGTATTACATTTTTTCGGACTAAAACACGCGTTGTCTCATACATTTACTTTTAAATCATATAATATTGATTTTAAACTCGAAAAATTTTACATACAAAGATTTTCTGTTTTTTTTTTTTTTAATCAAAACACTATTTATTTATTTTTTCATCGCTCCGCGAAAATATTTTACGAACAAATAGTAATTTTAAATGTGTTTATAAAACAATATGGGACACGTGGTATCGTTCACGACCCCTTATATTTAAAATATAATTCCAGAATTTCTATACCAAAATGACGTTATACTATCGCATCAGCTGTGATTGTCCATATTATTTGTTCTGAATGTCCATCTGGCTTTTGTTTGGTACCAATGCAATATAATCCTATTATTCTATCGTGCGTAGTTCCAAACGATAATATCCATTTTCCGTGTTTTGTATCGCAAAACCAACGAAAATAGGTCAGACATTAGAATTAATTACTTCAGATCCACAACTTTAGAATTCATTATGTTTGAACAAAGTTAATTTTTTACATCCCCCCCTTGCTATACGTGTGCGTATATGTTTATTCTTACTATTTTTTTTGTCGTTCATCCGTTATTAATATGTTTGACAATCGTGTACAAATCAGTATACAACGCAAACCCTTCAATTGACATTTTTCCAAACGTATAACGAAAACGTACAATATATACACATGTATTTATTTAGTCCTAACGAAAATACATATGTTTGATTAAATCCGTCTTCTCGACACTAAAGCAAACAAACTGTCAATATTGGATTTTATTTTTTTGGCTTTACAATGGAAATATGACGATTATTATTATCTATTGTCGGCGAACGAGCGTACCACAATATAATTTTATTTACATTCTATTGCAATAGAAATAATAACCACTGTTGGTAACAAACCGAATGGATTTCATGAAAAACAAAAATCTTATGCCATGCAAACAAATAAATTAAGGATTCGTAAACATTTTTGAAAATATTCTCATCTACTTATAACCGAACATTTACTCGTATTCTGAACTATAATATTTTATCAACGCGCATAGGGCTGTTCGTATTAAAATATCATGTACTACAGCGCGCAAAAGTGTAACTTTATTATATCTTACGATAAGAATCTACGATCATAGTTAATACAAAACGACGAAGTGACGCGATGACAATGGTTTCTGCAAGACAGTTATATACCGTAATAAAACAAATTTTACTTTCGAGCCAACTTTTAGTTGAGGCTCGTATACAAAAGGTTTTGTATATATACGTACACCACGTCTCCGTGGTGGAAAAATTCTGACTCGCAATATAATTACTATAGACGGCCCGAATAAAACCTCGACAACTTCTCGGAATACATGCGTTGTTAATCGATCCAAAGAAATCCAAAGCTTGAGTATGCTGTTACACATTTCCCGTGTCGACCGTGTGGTTCGTGCCCAGGTACCGATCTAGTTATAAAAAAAAGGAGAAGGAGAGCTGGACGAAAAAAGTTTACCTTAACTAAATAAAATTATAGGCATTAAGCTTAAATTTTTAAATCCAATAAAATAATAATCATACACGGATGTTATGAAATAATAATAAAAAACTTTGATAGCAAAATTAATAACTTTAACAGCACATATTTACACACACACACATATCAGTAGTTGAAAGAAATATCACAATTCATTAGCAAATTAATCTTACTAATCTTCTGTTCTTATACTTCTATGTTAGGATTATTTGAGGACTATATAATCACGATTACCAATAACTCCTAAACGTAAAGTTCAACAAATCATTGAATTTAGCACTGTCACTTTGAAATATTTTCGAAATTTCTTTTAAAAACATTATAGTTCTAACCATTTAAGTCCATTATTTTTATCGAAAATATTTTTAAATTTTGTTTTAAATATCGCAATATTTACGCTAGTAAAATATTCATTGATAGAATTACGAAATAGTGAACTATTTTAGCGTGAAAATATTAATCGAAACGTAAAATATTTGTTATATAAACGTACGTAAAATCTTTTTGTTTTTTCTAAATACCTTTGCAAACCTTAATGTGTATCTTTGTATGCAGTAATGCAGTATGCAGTAATAGGCAGTATACAATTTTAATATTTAATCAGTCAAGTAATGATTTATAAACACTCATTGACTGCATGTATATGATATTGAAAGTAGTAACATCCATTTTATGCAAAATCCAGTTTCTAGTTATAGGCATAGTATTGCTCCTCTTTACTCTAATTAATAATTTTAAAATTAAGTTAATCTTTGAAATATTTTAAGTACCTTATGCCTTAAGGGGGGGGGGGGGGGAAAGAAGGCTACATACCCCATAGCCTCCTTTGTATCCACACCTCATCAGTGCCGAATCGGACTAATGTAATTATCCGATTTTATTCATAACCAAACTTAGTTAACGTGTTATCACACTAGTCTATCCAATGGTTGAAATTATTCAACTGTTTCCTGGCTGGTTTGAACGTGGTAAACGATGGTGCTCTGTTATTGTGCAGTTTTGTAAAGGCTAAAAATTATGAACACAAATAATTCTTATTAATTATCTAAATGTAATCGATAAGATGCTAACTAACACGAAACATACACTCTTAACGGGGCACGATGATAGTAAAATAGTTGGCACCTACCATTAGTTTTTTATTCATATTTATATTTACTGATTCCTTTTCAGAATCTAGTTGCGAATTCTAGTCAAAACCGTATGTACGTAGCGCGAGTAGAACTACATACCCTGACCGCTAACGGATTATTACGTGTACGTGTGTAGCTTATGTAATATAATGTGTACTAATAATGTGGTTGTATTTCAGGCAACCGTTCTGTATTCTAAAAGGAAAAGTAGCAACTGACTATTATAACATGATTTTGAAATGCTTACTATCATTGATTTTAAAATGACCTATAACCTATAACATAACCTACATATCCTATAACCTATATAACCTTTATAATTAATGGATGCAATATAATCGTTAGACATGTAAATCAGAAGGGACTTCAGATCTTCTCATATTAACAAGTCTAATTTTCTATAGCCTAACTTCTACATAATATGTAACTTTATATGTATATTATATATAAAGTTGTAAAACTTTAATCGTTGTATATAACACGATTTCACATGACAAATGTCACCAACCTTACTCCATAGACATTAATTGCTTTTCTAATATTACGACTGGGTAAAAGATTTTCTTCTGTCATAGTTTATAAATTTTAAGCATTGATAATTAACTAAAGTAATGTAATTAAAATTTATATATACTAAAAAAAAAAAAAAATATTCCAAAGCGAATCTGCCCCCGTCGCTCCTTCGATTAATACGCCACTGTAACGACACGATAAAAATAATACCTTGTTCCGCATAAATACCACTCAATGTTAAAGGCCGTAAAATATTTTTGTTGTCACGTAGAGACGTTTTTCCGAATGACACGTAAAATAAAAATAGGCCTGGCTTAAATTTGATACACCTTTAAAATTAACCGAAATAGCGGCTGCGGCTTAAACCTTATTCATAAATAATACTATGTACCTAAATATGTATACTACAAAAAATGATAATATAATATAATATATATACTACAAAAAATTATAATGTATTCCATGAAAATGTGCAACAGAGTTGATGCTCACTCGATTGATGAGTAATTTGCGTTTAAAAATATTACGGGGGATTAAATAAATTATGACGATAAAGAGATGTACGTAAAGTGTGATCAAGAAGTAATTTATCATTTTTCTATAAATTATATGTGTGTGTATCAAACGTGAGCACGTATTCCTTGTAATGATCTAGAAAGTTAAAAAACAAAAACAAAATAAATTTGTCACTTTGATAACTGATCGCTGCACATGGCATTTTTGGAAAAAATCTTTGCTCAATAATTTTATTAATAAATATATATGAAGTTTCGAGTTAACTTTGTTAAGACTAAACTATTGCTAGAGTAAAATCATAACACACCATTTTGACCAAAAACATTATGTTCCTAAAATGTATTCAGATTGTATAGAGGTGTTTTTTTAATTTTAATGAATAATCAATGTACGTTAAAAGCAACTCAATTGGTTTTTTTCATGATACGTAATTATATATCAAGTATACAGCTGTAGGTATTCGATAGAAAATAGGAAACCTTTTAGCACTGCTATAAATTATTATACAGTGATATATATTTTTTTTTTCTCTTCTAAAATCACTTTTTTTGAGCAGCAAACAGCACAAGTTTCATCGGTTCCCTCTGTAGATCGTATGGATAGAATACGGCAAATTGAAAAGTTCAGAAATATCTATAATTTTCATTAATCATCTCCCGCTACGTCGTTTACTGTGTAAATCGCGAACAATCAACCGGAAAATATCTTACTGATCTTCAACAGTCAAATCCGTCGAAACTAGATCACAATTGTTGTTATGAACGTAATACGCGTTATATAATATATTGTGCGGACGATGTAGGTATGTTGTAAACGTTATACTCGTATTGTAGCGTCACACGATGGTAATTTCTGAAAGGATCTCTCCGAGGAAAAGGTCTTATGCATACCAGATATATTTCCCACGCGTAATATATTGCCATACATGCCAAATACATAATATATAGATTTATGTTGTACATGAATGTTTTTTGTGTGTGCGTACACGATTTATGCACCAAGAAATGTTTTGAATAAACAATTGTTTAATACTCCTATTGATTGCCTTGTGTTAAAATCAAATCACACACTGTTTTTGACGCGTGTTATTAAACCGATCGATACGTTTCGAAATCAGCACGCAAAAATAAACAGAGTAAACCGTCGCTTAACGTTTTGATTTTAACTCAAAATTCCACGATACTCCTATACACAATACACTTGTGTTGACTGTGTATAATTGCATGTATATAAAAAAATAAAATAAAAATGCGCGTGTTAAAACTTTAACGTTTCCCATATCGTGTTCTATTCGATTGTTACTAAGCCACCGTGATCCGTCCCTGTCAAGAGGCAATTGTTGGCGATTCGCGGGACCATACGAAAACGAAAACGATGGATCGTAAATATTAGGACCTCTTCGGTCGGTATCACGAGGGGGTGGAGACTCTCGCTCGAGTTCGGCCACTGCCGTGCACAGTTAGAGCAGGATCTCTGTATTTTGTCGCCACCAGCTAGTTCTTGTCATAATGGGCGCACTCCATTTACTCGGATGATTTGCCGTCATCGGTTTTAATCTTTTAAGCAGTGCGAAGTACAATTTTTCTAAAGCGATAAATCATTGCCACGGGCAGACGAATAGCAAAATCAAAAGATCATTTCGCTACACTTGACAAATTCTCTAACGCCGAAACTAATGTATTCGTTCGCAACTCGATGTACACCGAGTAGAACGAATACCGTCCCATTGTTTCCAATAAGTTCCACACGTATTATGTACGTGATGGCATTAATGTCATACACCTATATCGGCACAGATATCGGAGAGGTATCAGACACAAATGCAGTTGTTAAATCATCTAAATATTTCAAAACGATTTATTTTATATAGTATTCTCCTGATTTTTTTAAAAATACTACATGATCTTGTTGTGTATTATAAAAAAAATATGAATTTCTATACTGAGAAAAATTAAATATGAATATAAATAATATCCATGAATGTACATCGGACGAATGAAAGGTCTTCGTGTTTTTTTCAAATCACCAGTACCTAGAAAACATTATTATGTGCTGTACCGAAGAGGTCAATAGGTATACCAGGAAAAATCAACAAATCATTGATACGAATGAAAAAATAAACATATTAATGAACTACTTCGTCTTTAACGAGGCATAATCATAAGCAAATATTCGAGCCACTATTTCAAATCAATACAGACGTGACAAAATCAATATAGCACGTAACAGTGACCAAAGAAAACTAACACCCGCACACACACTCCCACGGATTGCAGCTCTCGAACAATCAACACATGGCTTTACAACTAAATTTAAAGTCATTGGAAGAATCGCAACAAAAATGTAACGACGTGAAAAAGTATACCTCGATAAGACGCAACACGTTACTATATATGCCTATATGATAATTAGCGAGTCACTAAATTCAATGATTGCAATGAAAAGCCGAAAAGCTTTCTCAGATATCCGTTCGAGTTTAACACGATTGTATGAAATAATAACGACACCGCAACTGTAGTGTCGTAATGAACTGCGACAGGCGCACGTCCCTTTCCATGATAAACGTACCCCCACATAAAATTAGTTATACAGTTATATCAGTGGCTTCTTCTTATGTCAAACGTAGCGATCTTGAAATTTTTATTTTTTTATCTCGTTTTGTAACTACTGTTACACTCAATGGCATCATACTCTCGATTACTCATTGTAAAACTAATCGTTTTCATCATCCTGAGTACCTAACATTAGTTACAAATAATAATTGTATTATAGCAATGTTAGAAAACTATGCAATACATTCATTATAACAATCCTACACGTTAATATCATACATCAAAATGGAAAATAACATTCAAAAATAATAATCAATTATAATTAAAGGACCATGAAAGGAAAAAAAACAACTAATTCTTGAAAAAAAATTCTTAATTAAAGAAAAACAGAAGTCCGAACTAAACTTGTCTACGGCTTTTGGTTAGCGAGTTATAGTCATTTAAAGTTAGAGCGTGACGTCATAGAATCTAATCTCGCTGCGGCTGCAGTATGGCTCCACGTACGTACGCACGTCGAGCGTCGTACCTATTATTATTATTTCACATAATATTATTACTATTATTATTATTTTGGATTTGATATTTTTGTGTACAAAAATAATTACGTTCTACATAATGGGTTTTTGTCGTTTCTTCTAGGACTGGATTAGTATTTATTATTTTAGTATTGTTCTGTGTTTCTTTGAGTGTACTTGAAAATAAATTACGATTGTGGTTGACTCATCAATATGACATCACCATATCAATTTGAACCAACGAAATCAGATTTCTGCGATGACTATTATTCTTTTAATACTAACCATAATGAATTTAGCCAATGCTTTGGTAGATCATTGCTTCAAATAAATAATTGGTGTAATTGTCAAAAATGCACAATATTACCAACGGATCGCGAGTGTATTTGCTGTTCGGAAATAGACATTTTAAATAAATTACGTGGTATATATAAATGTGTGATAGAAAACCCATCGTTTTCGAAATTAATTATGGATGAAGAAGTTATTGACATTACTCGAAAACAAATCATTTCCAAAACAAAAAATAAGGGAAAAAAGAAGTTACTGTGCAATACTATCCTGGAAAATAAAACGAGAAGATATCTGTGCTACAAACAATTTGTTTTCTGGGCAAATGAATGGACACCTATAGGAAAAGGTAAATTAAATAATTTTTTTTCAAATTTAATAAAAATATTTATTAGATTATTTACTTGATTTAGGAAATCGAGTTGTAATCCCAGCGTGTGTAATAAATTTAATTCGTACAAAGTATGCCGAAGAAGATGGACAATACACTGGTTTTAAAAACTCAAAAATACCATATTAAAAATAAATTAAAATTAAAATTATGTATAATCTGTAATTATTTATATTTTATTTATGAAAAAGTATACACCTTGATACTCAAACAATATTTTATACAACTAAAAGATAACTAGCCTGATTACAATAAAGTACAATAAAGTTTGATAAAAATACTTATTTTATTTATTAGAAAATCTTGAATATTTTTTTTCACGCATTTCGATTAAATCTGGTTTCGATAAAAGAACGATATTTTGTGGAATAGATACATTTTCAGAGATATTCATAGGTTCTAAGATATTTTCTTTTGACAATTCTTCAATCTTATTCATAATTTGTTTCCGCCAATTCGTCTTTGATCGTTCGTAAGTATTTTTTATTGTGTATTTTCGAAGAGATTTTGAAAAAACCATTTTATCACCAATTATGTTTTTGCTGTGTTATAATTATGATCTAGTATTGCTAAAATGGAACATAAATACATACCATTATATTTTAAATGTATGCGCTTCGGCATATATTTTAGTCGTACATTGTGGTAAGATTCTAACCGACCCGTATGAACAAAATGTTTTGCCTGTTCCAAATCTTTTATAAAATCTTTCGCTGTTAAAATTTTTTTTAACGCAAAGAATGATTCACTCAGAGGGTTAATCCATAATTTTTCATTTGACTCTTTTTCTGATATTGACTCATGTTCACACCGTTTTATTTCTCCACTCGTTTCCCATTCGTGTTCATTACTAATATGATGTAAAACTGATAAAAATTTTTCAACCAATATTTTACCATTTCCTTGGCAAGTTTGCGCCGACCACCATAAATGGTTGTTAATACTAGATTTCCATAGAAAAACATCTGGGTGTTTCTTTTCTAATGTTTTTAATCTCTTCATTAAACTTTTTGTTAAGTGCCATATATCAAACTCATGTTCAATCTCAGGGTGTTGTGTTCGTAAATAATACCTTATACCTTTATGCCTATCGAATAAAAATAATTTAATTTTCATATTTTCTTTTTTAGTTAAATTTTCTAATAATAATTCACACGCTTTTCTTTCGAGATCACCTTGAAACATACCTTTTTGTACGAGCTTAAAA
Organism: Sipha maydis; assembly: GCA_034509805.1. NCBI lineage: Eukaryota > Metazoa > Arthropoda > Insecta > Hemiptera > Aphididae > Sipha > Sipha maydis. The sequence goes on along the minus strand of JASXSY010000694.1, from coordinate 11,482 downwards.
TCAATTATTTTACTTGTGTGTAGATCCATAATTAAATATGTACAATATTTTGCGCAAAATCCAGGCGAATCAAACTGTCCATCACCCGATAACCAAATATCAGAATTTTTTAGTAATTCTAAGTTTTTTTTTCGATGGTCATCCCAAACTTCGCAAATAACCCGGCCCGTATAATATTTTATTATATTGTCATAAACTGGCCGAGAAAAAAACGACAAGTTAAGCGACTGACAAAATGCCGTCATTTGGGTAAAAAGTACACCCGATAACATAAGTGCTGAACCAATTAAAATATTACCTTGAGGACGACGTCCTATTTTTTTTTGCGATGACCATTGTAATTTATGACCTTTATTACAGACTGTCGTAATAGACAGTAAAGCACCTTGCGTAAAATATGTTTTTGATATTATTTTACTGCTACATTGACGACAATGAATAAAAAGTTCAGATAAACAATCCCAAAAAACTATAAAACTTGCATTACTATCTACCTTTTCTAGTGAATGTGTTTTAGCGCTAAGATAATCGAGCTGCTCTTCATCTTCTCCAAAAGTTGTTTCTGATTCGTCATCTGTAGAGCTAATATCAGATGGAAAACCGAATGATTCGGTAGCATCAGTATTTGTTTCATTATCCATATCACACTGTATACCTTTATCGTTCTTATTTTCGACATTTGAATTAATCAGATACTCTTCACTATTTTGTTCTTGACAATTATTCATACATATAATATTAGTTGATGTTGATGGTTGTAATTTTACTTTTTTTGGTGTACTGGTTCTCAGTAATTGTCTTCTTACAGTTTTCGGCGTAATTTTCTCGTCGTCAAAACGTACAGTAGGAACAGCATCAACATTTAAACGTATTCGAATATTTTCATTTGGCATCAACTGTTTTCGGAGCAAATCAGATTGATTCATATCTTCAGTTCTAAAATGTTTAGAACATATTCTGGTACCTGAAGAAGGTACAAAATTCTTTCTTTTACAAAAAGATACCCACTTTTTAAATGTACGAGTACCATGATGTTTATCTTTTCTTGGGAAAGAGAAAAATTGTACATTTTTGCCAGAATATGACGAACAACCATAAACACAACACAGAGTCATATTTTTAATTTTTGTTAATTTTTGATATTCATTGTTACACTTTTATAATTTTTTATAGAGCATAAATTTTTACAACACTACAAATAAAAGAAAAACAAAATCGAAAAAACAAACGAAAACGTTTCTAAAAACGAAACTACTTTATAAGACACGTCGCGACGACCATTATCATAGTTCACGTAGTACTGATTTATAAAATAATAAATAATTTGAATGACTGAATTATCATGATTGCGTGTTACCGAAAAATAATATTTATAACATTGGTCTGAGAGTGGGAACTGGGAATATCATTTATCAACGATTACAATAATAGAGTATAGACTGTTGAACAGTATCATATTTTGTGACTTTGCCACTATAATTATTGCTATAGTTAATTATATAATATTATAACAAATATTATTATAACATTAAGTTAAATCGAAAATTATGAACGTTAAAAATATCTCTAAGACCAAACCCGGTATATTGAATATTACATTCATAATAATGGATAAACAAAGTTGAAGACGTAATATTTACATGTATAAACGCCATGGCGCGCCAGGAGAATAGATTCTATGACGTCACACGTCAACTTCAAATGCCTGTATATCGCCAACGAAACATCGTAAACATTTTTAGTTTGGAGCATTATTTTTTTAACACAGAGTACTGTGTTTTTTGAGTATAAAATAAATTTTAATTTTTTCCTTTCATGGTCCTTTAATAATTCTTATGACTATGAAAGTTGTATTCATTTAAATTAAACAAATATATCTGATAACAATTGTAATTTTGTTACCAATAATCTTAAGTTGAACGATTTATAATATTTACACTATATGAAAATAAACAACAATAGCAACGTTTTATCAAAAACTGTAAGAAGTACCAGTGGAAGTGAAGACAAACCATCACAGTTTCAATACATTTTTATGTATTGGTATACAATCATATACGAGAACGTGTGTACAGGTCGGAACGACCGGTGGCTATGGTTGGATAATAAAGTATAGGAAAACAACAGACGGTTGGATATAGTTAAAGCTGACGGAAAAACAAAAGAAAAAGTTTCCGGTAGCCAAATTCGGTGAAAAGTTACACTAGTGCGCGTCCGAATTAGCTATATGTACGTGGAGCCATTTCACTAGTCCTTTTTGGACTTTTTCCGTTGAGCACAATATGCCGTCCACGGACCCATACTAAAATACAATTATTATGTCTGTACAAATTTCACTCTCTCGGGATTGCCACTAGTATACACCAGGACGGGCAGGAAACAGAATTTCAACCAAACCGTGTTGATAGCTCCATCAGCTTCTTCGGGTGTTTGTATAAATTTTCCTTTGACCAATCTTCAAATAGTACTGTAACGCTAATCTTATACATACACAAAACTAATGACCGACGTCGACAAATCCTTTAATCTTGAAGAATAAAATACTTGCTACAGTGAAAATCAGTGTTATCGAAAATTCTGAAAAATGGCAAGATTTCTCTAGAAAAACTTTAAATGTTTTTCGCGCAACAAATGACGCTAAATCTGTATTATTCCTTCAATAAATTAACGATTTCAGTGATTGTTTGCTAAAACGATTTATTTATGATTTTAAGAAATAAATTCGCTTTATCGCTATTGTATTTAAACGTACAATTATAGAGATGTGCGTTTTTGTTGACATGATGCATATTTATTTATAATTATTATTATTTCCAAAGATATTGTAATATTAATAAAAGTTTAGGCTCTTTTATTTTTTAAGTTTTTATTAGGACCTTTGGTATCTCTCATTCCGTCCATAAGTAATGGTTCTTTATAATTTGTATTAAAATATTAAGAATTAATGATCATGTTAAAAGACGTTTAGTTTTTCCAATTAAGAATTGATTATATATTTCTAGAACATAATGTATACATATAATACATTTTTAGCAAATAATTCTCAAATATATCTAAAATATTTTACTGATTTTTTACTGCAGATACCGCATTTCTATTTTAATAATAAGTTTTAAAATTAAAATATTATTTCATCACACCAATACAATTAATTCTTGACGTAATTAACATAGTCAACTTTGTATAATTATTGTATTCACAAAATAAAGTAAGTGCTATTTTGTCACTATGTTATAAAAGTATTATTTGTGTATAGTTGAATAGACAAAGTTTACGAAATTATATATGTACTTACCATGCGGCTTAAACGATTTTGACGGTGACAATACTTATATTACTTACCATGTTGACATCCGTTCAAAAAATTATCGGACAAGAAAATTAAACGTTTCAGTTCTAAAGCGTGTAAAGCATTCGAAAATATTAACAAGATATTATATTCCACTGTCTACATTCAATAAAAACCGTTTTACGAACAAGAACTATTTGAAAATCATAACTCATCCGGACGTTTGGCTAAGCTCAATGTTTAATTCCTTCTGAATTGCCATGACAATTGCAATTAATTGTTTTTCATACAAATAAACAAGTAACAAAAACCTATAAACTTTCGTATCGATGGGTGATAAAAACAAAAACAAAAACATTACTTATAAGACACATCTCCTCATATTTAAATGGGATGAATTACTATTTATATAAAAAAAGTTGTGTCCTCAAATACTAACAATTTATGTCACGCTATAAGTTTCATGATTCATTTTTCATTAATAGTTATTACAAAAATTATATTTACAACAGTGATTTACAACGATATTAATAAAAAATATAAACAAATAAATATCAAAACAACTATTTAATTAAATTATTCATTATTATACGAATTTATTTTATATTGGGTTTTAATATTAATTATTTAAGTCATTAAAATAATACAAATATTATAACATATTGATAAACTGTAAAATGTAGAAATAATACGTCTTCTATTTTCAAGCATAGCAGTAAAATAGGAAAGGTAAAACCTAGTAGTCCTTATCCTTGTAACGCATAATTATTATTATAATAGTAATTCTATGAATGGCGATATTTATATTTATCATAATTACTTGGTTTATTTAAACATGTTAAATATGTACGATAATAATAAAAAATTAAATCTTTTAATACATTTTTGTACTTTTAACAAACATTAAAAATGATTTAATCGTACAGAGAATATAGTACGTATTATAAAACGAAATTGAACTGTAACGAATTAAAACGTCGATTAATTTTTATGGTTTTTTTTTTTTTTTTTTTACTTTATCGATTCAATAGAATAATACGAAATCACAATTTATGTATTTATTTACTATAACTAATTCTGTATAGTATCAATAATAGCCACTATTTATCAACTTAAAATATATCCATTGGTTGACCAATTATTAAAATATAATATATTCTTCAATAAACAATTGTATTATAATATGTTTTATATATATATATATATATAAATATTTTTTTTTATTAAGATGTTGAAAACATATTAATGCTCGTAAAACCAATGATGCGATTCTAATTGTTATTCCTTGTTTATAAACACAATTAATAAATTGGTAATTAAAATAATCAAGTTATCATTTTGAATGATCAAAGAAATTTACTGTAAAATTAATTAAGAACATTTTAAACCAACTATATACAAAGTTAATTAAAGAACTATGTATTATTGTTGCGTTCAAACATAAGCTTTAACTTATCAATTTCAAACACATAAATCTAACATATTGAAGTAACTGAAATAATAAACATATTTTAATGTAAATATGAAATAAAAAAAGGTCTCTAGTGCTTCTTGATTTCATGTTTATTTAAATTTAAAGACTCAAAATTTACATAATTTACCTAAGTATGAGCTATTAAGGAACGCGTAGTCCAATTAAGCAGTATTAAGATCAAATATCACACGGCTTGAGTGCAGTAATTTTAGTTTATGCAATTAATTACCACAATTTTATTTAAATTAACAAAAAAAATGTTATATATTTTAATTGTACAAAACAAACTTAGAAAATATAATAGTGCACATGACTTAAAAATTCGTTCTGTTAGTTGAAACAAGGAACAAAACTCAAAAACTATTTTAATGATCGTAGTTAAACAATGAACTGAGAATATAATCATATCATTACAGTCGTTGTCAAATAAATAATATAATTTCAAAAATATTCATAATTTAAATAAACAGAATATGCAATCAACATAAATATGTGTATAATGATGCACTCCGTTTTTGTAACTCCATTGAATACTATCAATTATTAAACAATTTTTTTTTTTTTATTTGTTTACAGGTATGTCACTTTAATATTTTGGTAATTTTTTTTTTTGAAAAGACGTAATACGTAAGTAGAAATTATTATTATTTTGCAATAAATATGAGTTACGATGTTAAGACAATGGTTTATATTAAACTACTACGAACGTTTAAAATTATGATGTAAAAATAATCGTAGAAGAAAAAAAAATACTATAAACACATTAATTATCAATTTACGACACGTTGAATGCTTTATGAACTAACAAGACATAGAGTTATTATCGATGCATTTCAAAGTAAAATCGAAATAAACATCGAATGGTCTACACCGACGATAAAGATGGTATTAATGTAAAAATTATAGTGTTTATCAATATTAATATCAAGCCACGACGGACGGTCGTCTGGAATTTGAATAAAAAAATACGAACAATTTAACACACATTAAATAACTACTCGCCGTGAATTAATTTTGATCGTATTAAGGGATTCTATCAATACACGCTTTTACGCTTACCCAAAATTAAAATCGGTTCCCGCAGCATTTTTAAACGACGATCGCACGTTGGTTCTTGAAGTAGGCGAAACCGGCTCATATGTATTATTTATCACCAATCGTTTTAGCGTCATCCATAAATATCGTGAACTCAACTGAAGAGGAATAATAAAACTCCAATCTACCCAAATCCTCGCGCACACTGACAAACATTCTGGCAATCACTATAAAAATTCGCGTCCGTGCATCTTGTACACTTCTAGTGTCCGTTATTTTCCTCGTCTAGTCCATTCAAACGCGTTCATATCACGGCCTAGATGTACGTAATTTAATAACATATCGTTCATCTGTGCATGTTATGAATGCTGGAACTTTCGCATGACTCTTCAATCGTGCAGAAAAAAATACTCTATGGTAATGGCAGAGCAACGTCAAGGATGAAAAACATAATATCCGCAAGAGCTGTGAATTAGACAGATGATCGACAGTTTTGTTAAAGATTCACAATAACTACAATTGGGTCGCGGTTAAAATGTCTAAAAGTTTTTCTTTTTATAAACCTATTGAATTTAAAAATTGTAAGCCACATACTAACATCAGATAGGTCATGCGAATATGACATTTTCTCGTACAAGTTTAATGAAAAGTTAAGAACAACCAACGTAATACAGATTTACCGCGAATTTTTCAGATTTCTGTGAAATTCATGGTTTTATTTATTATATCAAATGTTAGCAATAAAATATTTATCGATTCACATCACCTTATCAGTTATTCATTGCTTCTTATTAATGTTTCACATTTCAATCGTTACACTATTTCTAGAGTTTATTATTTATTGCTCTGGTATGGAATGCTAAGTTTTAAAATGTTTTTATAAAAATAAATATACATTAAATATAGATATATGTGTGTATTCGATAAATATATTTTTAATTTAATGTTTTCATATTTTTATATCTTATATCGTAGATTTATTTTTAAAAAACTAGTATTATGATTTAGATTGTAAATTAAATAAACCATCAAAATTCATAAACATTGTTCAAATATATTATTTATTAACGAGTTATCATTGATATAAAAAAATAATGATTTCAGGCATTAGTTAATGCATTAGTTTTGTTGACACTTTCAACGAGCACCATTAGTTAAAAGCCATTTTGCATATATTTCACATGTGTATTTTATTTATTATGTTATTATAAGTGCGTTTTTCTATGAATATTTATACGTGTACATATGTGTGTATGTGTGTGTGTGTGTGTGTGTGTGTGTGTTCATAATGCGTAAGTGTCCCTTCAAAGTTTGACCTACGATAGGTGTTGATTTTGTGGACAAACACTAAGTTTTTATACAATATTCAAGGAGAAGTTGTTGAATTCTCAGTGTATGTATTTATGTAAGTATTTTATTTTAATCCTTGCCATTCTCACTTAATTTAACGAGAATATTGTTACAATATTATACATATTTATATACACACTAACACACTCACTCGAATTACATTCTCGACGGTACATTTCTGAGAAGTACAAAAAAAAAGGAAATTATCTTACTAAAAAGCTTGATTTCCGGGGCACGTGAAAAGCAATAGTATCGAATTAATCTTACGTTTCAATATAAGTACAGTGACGTTATAAATATTTTGACATTTAACTTTGCTTTTCTTCACCTTTTAAAATATTTTTCTCGTTTTATCGTTGAGTAAACGTAGGTACTCATAATGATTCGTTTCCATCGAATAAAATTTTGATAATATGAATACTAATAATAATAATAATACAGTTATTCATTGAAATGATTCGAATTTATTATAACAATAAAATATAAAAATATATTTGTTCATCCTGATTACATTATATGTATAATACCATAATAATAATAGTAAATAAAAAATACAAAATATACTCTTTACACAACGGGTCTTCTAACCCATGACAATTATGCCCGTGCCAATGTATTGTATAAGGAGAGCTAGGTGGTCCAATGTCGAGAACAATTTATGCATTTTCTATTTACAAAAGTGTAGTTGTACACCTAATTTATTATTTATTCTTCTAACTTCAGTGTCGGGCAATTTCATTATAACAAAATTGTCAACATTTCGGTAAAGGATGTTTATATTTTATTAGGTAGATATTTGTGTACTACATAAGTCTGGCGGAATTTATATTAAACATAATAATATAACCGGTTATATTTGTGTCAACAATAATATAATTAAATTCGGTAAACTTTAATAATAGTGATACGTTTTTTCAGTGAAAATAAAATAACACTCGTGCTTTCCAGAGATAATACTAAGCGAACCTTTATACAGAACAATCGTAATGTTTGGCAGCTTTTCCCATTAGTTTTCAATTAGGACTAACTGTTTTCAAACTATTTGAATAATAGTCATACCCAATTTTTATTTCTCTACATCCCATGCCTATTTTATGTGCGATAAGTGATGAGAAAAAAAAATGAAAACAGTGAAATGGTAATATCTTAAAGGGAAAGTCGTTTATAACACCTCAGTTATTTGAATTATTCATCTCGGTACACCCATGTAACATATTGGTAGTATTTTCCCCTTCCGTTACGTAATAACGTATTACATTAAAGTCACTGGTTCTGGTTTTCTTCTTAAGTTTTTTTCATACGTTAATAATTTTAAGAAATAACTTTTGTTTTCAAAACTGTATCATGAAAAGCATTTGTAATTATTTGTGGTTTATTATTAAAATCGTGCATAATATACCTTCGTTTGTTCGCAATTAAACAACAATCTTCAGAAAACAGTTTTTATTGACTTACTTGATTTATTTACCCTAACAAATTACATAAAATATATATAACACGAGTATGTTCTGCGGATACATTTTTAGAAAAATTCACATAATAATATATTGTATACATACTTAATAATAAATAACTGATCTGTGATATACTTTGAAGCTGAAAACTAATAATATCAATTTAACATATATACGCAAACATATTATTCCATTCGAATGGATCTAGTGAGATTTAATAAAAATAATTTTGATGAAAATCTGAATCAACATAAACATTTTATACTCGATGAAAACCAACAATGCTCCGTTTGGACAGAAAAAAAATCTATAATATTACGTGTGTACTTGTATATATATTAAATAATAAAATTTAAAACATTATTTCCAAACGAAACAATATATTATATGTAATTCATATGGACAATAAAGATTACCATTTTATGTGCTTTGATTTTTTTTTCACGAGATATGCAATTATTTACGGACATCGCCTCATATTTTATATTTATCAATAGCTTGCAGCTTATTCAAATCCACTACAAAACGTCTCCCGCGTTATTGTTCTACCGGCAAATTTATTACAAGTGTAACGAAAAAAAAATAAAATGAGAGATACGTGTGTGTCCATAAGACCTAGAAGCTACACGAACTATAGGACGGGTATCTTTAAATTTGAAAGTAATGATATACATCAAGCATTAGAAAAACGATTCTAAATGTAGTCTAACTTTCTATAAAGGTATACAATATATTTAGCGTATAGAAATTTGAAGTGCTCGTAGAACCAAATTGCCAGTCAAAAACTTATATAATAGGTGTTTCAGATATGGTTAAAATATATTCGGATATGACCTTTGCATTAAATGTCAAATCGTATAATGGCCAAAACTGCAAGTTCATAGAAAATACAATTCTAAAATGATATTGCGTCATAAGATGATGAAAACAACATATTTTATGATATTTTGTACCATAAAAATGTTTCTAAGAAATCTATTTTCTTAAAATTTTAACATTTTGTTTTATACACTTAAATTAATATATTAAAAATAGTAGTACTATATAAAAGTGTGTTTCCTCCAAATGTATGCATTTTATTTATTTTATATTTTATTAAAAGATATTTGCGAGTTCATTTATTTAGTTCTCATATCAAAGCTAATAAAAATATTACAAATTATAATTTTTTTTAACTACATTTAAAATTTAAAATCTAGCTTATATTGCTATGAACATTAGCTACAAAAAAAAAAAAAAAAAAAACTATAAATTATTACAACATTTAAAGCTTTCATGAAAAATTGTCAATTTTACCTAAAAATTTTCTGTTTTTGACGAGAATAATTTTTTTTCAAAGGATATTCTATCGAAATTTGTGATGACATGCCGTTAGTTACCATAGTAACTATCCCGTTTAAGTTTATTTCGAAAATTAAATATAAATAATATTGGTAATTCATAATAGCTACAGTTTCTTCTACGTTTTTCAATACAAATTTACTATGCACTCCGATATTAATAGATAGATACATATTATAATACTATTTTTTTTTTTTACAAATTTCAGTAATTTTTCAGCATTTTAAACTGTAGGAAAATTTAAAAAATTACTTTAAAATATCAAATATAAGAGATTTTCAATAAATTTTATGGCTACATCAAACTTTTGAGAAACTCTTCCTATACCAATATAAGTGGCTAGATATATAAATGATAATAAACCCACACGCACACACATTGTATTACACCAATAAATTTCCTTTACATAAAATTTTTAATTAAAAAAACTTAAGGTAGTATTTTTTAAAAATAAATAAAGTTTGCCTTGATATTGTCCATGTATATTATTTTATATTATCTTCAAATATAGATAATGTATTTTTTCGTTATTTTTTGGTTGTAACTCTTTTAATGATACTACTTATGAGTTGAGTATAATCAGATATGACCACAATAATTTTTCCTGAACTAATAAAATATACCAGTTAGAAAATGTACAAAATATTCATAATAAATCTCATATGGCTATGTTTGCATATTTTATTACATTAAATTATAATAAATCATTTTATCAGTTTATTATTAAAAATAGTTTTTATTACCTCAAGTTTCACATTTTTTCCTGTAATATTCTTATGTCACTTAATTTTTTTTTTTCTAAAATATTATTAATTATTACAGGAAACTACTATAATTATTTTTAGGAACTTTTCATATATTTTTTACTTTTTTTTTCCTTAACCACTGGTTTGTGTACTTTATCCTTATTATAACAAAGATAAATACTCGTTGTATTAAAAATATTATTTTTCAACGTGGTTTGTAAGGTGTTAATATAATTTTACCCGCAATAAGAAGTAATTACACGATAATGTCCGTCTCCGATAGATACGCCTTGCAGAACGTCATTTGCACAATAAAAATGTATCGCTGAACATTGAAGGACTTGAAATACAAGTAAAATAAATAATATGTTTTTTTATCAACAACAATAATATTTTTCCTTTTGTATATATAAATAAAATCTTCTGACTTCCCTATAGTTCAGCTGATAAACTTCAATTCTTCAAATAAAACGCTTGATGGGTTTCCTTAATTCGATATACGGTTATGTTTTGCCTGTAGAATGACACTTAATTTTTCCGTATCCTGTTACCCTCAGACAATTGAAACCATAACCCTTGCCTAGACGGTACGCTTTCAGAGGTGAAAAAAAAAAGGTTGAAATGCGGAAGAGAACGGTTAGAATTTTTGAACTCGTTCTTTGTTTCCCATATCGGTACAGAAACGATCCGTAAGTACGTTGCATTAGTGGGTTTGCCTGTGCGCTGAGTTGATGACATGAATAATACACCACTATTCGTGATCTAATTAATAACTGCTTTTAAAGTACTTGGT
>JASXSY010000693.1:0-77586 GCA_034509805.1 Sipha maydis | reverse complement strand
CAATCGCGTTGTGATTAGTGATTATCCTTAAAGTGTGTGTGACTCTAAATTTCGCACAGTACAGCGTAGGTTATTAGTATTATCTTATTCGCGCATGCGCATTGACGTATATACTAATGGCAACTCTACGAAAATTAATTGTATATAGACCAGCAACATAATAATATTATTTTGTTAATATTTTATTTCGAGCACACAAATGTATCAGTATGAATAATAACACGGTGTAACGCAGAACGGACAAAATTGGATCAACCAATATGATGGTTTTGATCAACTACTACTACTACTACTACTACTACTACTACACATATTCTGTTATTGGTTTCAACTGTTCAAGGAACACGCAATAATAATAATATTCAGATGTAAATAGTTGCTCAGCAAAAATGTGGTGTTTCGCATTAAAAGAATGGGCTTTAATAATTAAGAATAAAACCGGTTTTTAATTACAAACTGAATAATTGCTTTGAATGCACAAACGGACAAACTTGTCAAAATGTATGTTTAATCCACCCGAATCGTAATAATAGATAATACATAACGTAATAATACATATTTAATCATTTTATTTCGCTTGCTCTCGTCCTAATAGTACAAGTATTTGGTGCACCAAATATCAAATAATTAATTATTGATTTAATCATTATATTCATAGATTATATGATACGAATAGAATAATTCCGTAAAACTTTAATTTTGAAAAAACTGTACCAGCTTTTGTTGAACATTTTTTTGAAAAGTTCGTTAAGTATCAGTGATGCCGAGATCTAAGGCACCGAATGGGCCTTGGCCTAACATACTCGTATTTCGAAAATTTAAGATGGTGCCACTTCATATTGAGGCGAAATGAAGCAGTCAAACTGAACGAAAGCTTAATTAAAAAATTAAAGTTTAATACAAATAATTTTATTTTTTTTTTCTTGGGGTGAAAACCATTGTTCTCTCTTCATATAGTATGCTATTGGGGCCAATATTTGGATATTGTGGCAATTTTAAATATTTTCGCCTAACTAAATTCTTATAATTTCAGCACTACTGTTAAGTATATAAATTTAATGCTTTTAATTGCATTTGTATGTAAATATTCTGTGAGTTTATAATATAGAAGAATTTCGTAAGTAAAATATGAGTTTTTCGGGTAATTTAAGTAAAATTAAAATTATAAATCAAAAATTTCGGTAGGTAACTATGTACATTATCTTATATTTCTACATTAATAATTATAATTCATTACACTTTAGTAACTATAAGTTACTATGTAAATATTAATAAGTTAACTATGTACAATACATATATCAAAAAATAAAAAAATGTATAAAACGTATTACAATACAGCTATATTAATTTAATTCTCTTTGAAGTATTTGAAAATCTTTTGATAACTTCATATCAGTGTCAAAAAAAATTTCGGGGGGGGAGGGGGGGTTGAACCCTGAACCCCCCCTGGCTACGGCCTTGTGTATAACTTATACATTTATGTGTACAAAAACCGACGATGTTTGTATGTGCATTTATCATGTGTCCGATTTATATTATAATACAGTCGAATCCGCTTAATAAGGACACATAAGCGCGTTTATTAACCTGTCTCCATTATTCAAGTATCGCAATAAACCGATTTTTCAAAAAAAAAAAAATCAAAAAATTTTTAAAGTGCATTATTATAACTTTTTAATAAGAAATACATATTTAATTTATACTTAATTTAAAAATTATTTGTTATACATATTTGTATTATGATATCGTAAATCATGTTATATTTTATGGATAAAGTAATTTTGTACGTGAGCTAGTCGACTGATCTACAATTTATAATCTTCATAGAATATGTGGTAATAGGAGATAAGAAAATGATAAACAAAAGTAAAATACGTAGGTAATTATTATTAAATAAATATATGACATATAATTATAATATAACATTTGATAGAGAGATAGATAAAATTACAGTTTTAATAAGAATGTAAGTTTGTATAGTATACATTGTATACATTATTATATATCCCATATAACCGATGATTTGTCCCCAATAAACGATATTGAATTGCTTAAAATATATATATATATATATATATATACTAGCTGATTCCGTGCACTTCTTTCCATTTATAAACAAAAACAAAAATTTCTATCGTAACTCTCAAAATTCCTGTTTGAGCACCTCCCGGGGGTGGAGTTAGGTCCATATATAAACCCTATAAACCCGCCCCACGACATTCTCTATCATTTAAAAAAAATTTGAGCCAAATCGGCCCAGCCATTCTCAACTGATGCAATTTCGAATTTTTTTTTCTCCATTTTTTTATATATATATATATATATATATATATATATATATATATATATATATATTAAATTAAGTTTTTTTTTTTATTATTTTTTGAATACATGTTTTTTTTTAACAAACTAAAAACATTTAGAAATAATTAAAAATAAATAATTTAAATCATTTTTACTTATTTTTAAACAAGAAATATAAAACCCATGATTGGAACAATAATTGGATGTTCATAATAATTGTTTACTATACAGTTTATTTGGATATTTCGACTACGTCACTGTATTATATTATTAATCCGCATTGGGTATTTAAATTCTATAAAACGCACACGTACACAAATATAATAATTGTATTGTACGTATGTATTAAAATATATGAATAATATGCTTTATATACATAAATTTACATATATAGGTGCGTGTGTGTGTGTGTACTATATAATCGTTTATAAATATACTGTCAACGAGTATGTGGTACGGTACACGAAGTGCCGTGACGTAGAAGGAAACGCAAACGGATTAGGTACACGCAAAATATTTCGTGAACCAGATCACCTTGTTGCGGTGGCGACGCCGGTGGTTCTGATATTAAAAATAATTATATCAGTCACAATCATAAAATATGCATAATACACTTATATCCGCAATGATACAGCGGGGGCTGTAGTGTACAACGCTTATGTCAAAGGTGGACATAGAAGTTGGTGAAAATAAATAACTCGAGTTGGTAATATCACGTCCAAGCCAAGACAAGGACATTGAATTGAAAGTCAACAAAATACAAGTTCGTCAAGATGTACAATATAAAATTAATTACTCAACCCAGTTTGAATATCTTATTTCGTAATTCTTAGGACCCGGATGTATATCATCTTAGCTCTATTAAACAAAATGCTTTTCCGTATATTATGTTTATATTTAATATTCGAATAAACGAACACACTTTTATTCTATTATACATAATACTGTTGATTTACATATGCGTTGTATGATTATGCGTTTTACTTTTTTTGCTTATGACTCTAACTTCAGTGATAATTATTTAAATCAAACTTGTATAAAAATTACCCTCCCTAACCTCTCGTCACTTTTCAGATCACTTGTTTGCATATCTGTACCGTCTTCTTGGAAATCAATAGTATCCCAATTAACCCCGAATAGAATTCGACACTTTCGAAGATTTCAACCCTGTTGTGCAAATCTTCTCAGATAAACACTTAGATAGGTACATAATATATGTTAGATCATTAATTATCATGTTAGACTGTTAATTAAATTATACACCTCAGTAAATACATTATACTAATTCATTGAAGTATAGGTTCCTTGTGTTCAACGACATTAGCAACTATAACAACCAGTTACGAGTACTATTGTATATAATATGTACACAGTACGACCGTTTAAAGATACTAGGCCTTATCAATGTATATCTAATCTGAATCGAACCCCACGACTACGTCTGGCACATTCGGTAATTTGTATTATATTTTTAACTGGATTTAACGGCAATTTTTTTAAAATTAGGAGAATATTTAACACAAATACGTAATAAAAACAAAAATACGTAACATCAATCATAGCTTTAAATATTCGGATAGTCCTTAATCAAATTTCTATAGACGAATCATTCGATTACCATTAATCATAACAAATATGCGTATAAATACAAAATCCACACGCTACACATAATTGTACTTAATAAATTTAAATGACTGCCAACGATAGTAAAACATTTGCGATTCCATAAACTCCACATTTGTGTCAGCCATTAAGTATCATACGTAATAAGTAAAACATTTACACGACACTCGACCGCGGATCGCCCTTGACACGTCAGCCGTTGCGTCATCTCACAGGCACAGGTCGCGGTCACGCCAAAGACCGACTAACCGCCCCTTGTGGCGCGGAAACCAGCACTTGCACACCGCATAAATTCATATCAATCATCTAACCACGTTTACCGATAAATACCAAACATTTTACCGATTTACATACACTGTGCATGCGATACACGCTAGCATAATAGACCTAGGTCGTATATACACACACACATACTCATAAACACACACACACACACGCACGCATGCACGCATGCACGCATGCACACACAAATATAACAGATAAAGGTAATAGATTTTATCTCTCTTATACAGAGTGAGGTGTGGTTACTTCTTTATCTGAAACTCTCGCAACTGAGCAAGTATTAATAGTAGAGCGTTGGTTTATGGCTTGTTTGAAAGCACATTATTTAAGGTTTTTGTTTTGACTAGTTTCGTTTCAACAATGCATTGGACAATGCAAGAGCGCGCGTTTGCCGTGGACACCATCTGTTCTTTTAGCCGTTCGATCATCTCAACTCAGCGTGCTTTCAGAAACCATTTCAATATCGCACCTGTAGGTCGTGTGCCTGATTGGAAATCGATATATTTGAAGATGGACACGTTCAAGGATACCGGTAGTATGCAGAACAAACATAATGGACCTTCCAGAACTGTTAAGACGCCAGAAAACATCAAAAGGCTAAGGGTGGTGATTTTGAAATCCCCTAGGCGATCTGCACACAAACATTCGGCTGCTTTAGGGATTTGCAGTCGTACTCTGAGACGAATTCTTCACGAAGAACTTAATTTATGCCCATACAATTTGACGGTGGTGCAACAACTTAATCCACGTGATTATGTTGCGCAAAAAAATGCATGTGAAGCATTCCTCAAAAACCTGCCTCAGGGCGCTCTTGTTTTCTTTAGTGACGATCGCAAAGTTTTAGCCCCATGTGATTTTTTTCGATGGAACTACCTTAAATCGTTGGTATACACGGATCGTCCAAAGACATTTCGTTATCTCAAAAACAATATTCTTGCTGTTATTACTGACATAAGCACAGATATGCTGTAAAAATGGACAAATTCCGACTATCTCAGTGCATTGACGAGAACGGTAGCTACCTTCGAGATATCGTTTTTAAAATCAAATAAAATAAAACTTTAAACGTGGTTACTTCTTTATTTTAAAAAATCAAAACTCAAAGAATATTGACAATATTTATTTAATTATATTGCCAATACTTTTTAGGTTTTGATTTTTTTATAATAAAAAAGTAACCACGCCCTACTCTGTATATACATATATACAAGAAAACTTCAAACACTATAAAAAAAAAAAAATTAGTAATATGATGTACAAGAATGGTAAACATAAATTATTATTTATTTTTTTTTTTATTCAGCCAAAACAATTACATTAAATAGTTACAATAAAATACATTAATAATAATAGCTGATACGAATACCAATTGAGCTATAAGCTCGTATTTGGTACACGGAGTTCAACGGTATTACAATTTGTTTAAAGTAAAATACTTATACAATAAAAATACGATATAATTAAATAAACATAACATGATTTAAAAATTTAGAAAATAAAAATTAACATCAGAATTACATATTATAGGTATAAATATTATACGATAGGTACTATGTTTAGACACATTGATTTTTTATAATTTTATTGACACAAATATTATCACCAAGATCACTAACTATTTTATTTATTGCCTTTTTTATTTGATTTTTATTAATTATATCATTGGTATTATTGGTTTGAGCTTCACATAAACTTTTTATTAGACTCTTAACTTCGTTATTTAAATTGTTAAAAATAGTTATCCCCATGTTATTGGGGGAATTTCTAGAAATAGTTAATAATGTATATGACGGTTTAATGTATTTTCCTATTCTTCTATCTATTATTTCTATAGCCTTGAGTGTATGGTTCTGTATGGATTTTACTAAAATTTGTCTAATGTATAATTTATAAACGGATAATATATTAGTAAGGTTAAATAATAAATAAATAATAAATAATACCTCTGATGGGTAATTTATTGGTAGGGAAAATGCTACCTTTATAATCATTTTTTGTGTGGTATGCAATGTATTAATATCTGTTCTGTTGGTGCCTCAACATGTTAGTCATATAATAGAATCGAATTACAATGCCATGTAAATTTGTCTTATAATTGATTTATCAAGGAATCGAATTTTGTAAAATAATACAGTTAGACTCATAATTTTATTTTTGGTAGTATGTATATTTTCTGACTATTATAAGTTAAAATCCATTGTCACTCCTAAATATTTAAATGATAATACCATTATAATTGGTTTGCAACTACAGTTTGTCATACTAGTTCCACAATTATGTATTATAAATTTATATCCAACAGGAAGCTGTGAACGTAAGGTAACTATTGGCATGCAAACCGATTATACTTGATAAGGGAGGGATTTTAGGTAATAGAACCGTTCAATTAAATCGATTTATTTTTTCAATTGATTTATGACGCAAGATAAGTATAAATAACCAGTGTCTTTTGACAAAACGTAGATGATTGATTGAGGTTAGTGTTGTAGTGTAATCAGTGTTGGGATTATCTAGATAAATTTATCTAGATAAATTATCTAGATAAAATGTTTTGTTATCTTTATCTTATCTAGATAATAAAAAATGAACGATTGAAAATTATTGAAAAAATTATCCAAGATAAAAAAATCTTTCATCTAGATGATTAGATAAATTATTCGTGATCGTGAAGATATTTTTCAGTTTTCCAAAAACTTGTCTATACGAGTGCTAGACGGTAGACATATTTGTTCGTTATTATTACATTTGTTCTATACAGTGATTACTATTCGCTAATCTATATAGTTCGTGGTATAGGCAATACAAATATGTCAAAAATAGTGTTTATTTTAGTACCTATTCTCATTTATCATTGATGTGTTTACCATTGCTTCTTCAGGAGAATAACTTATCGATATTTGGTGATTGTTGTTGTTCTAAAAATAAAATATTTGTTCAAATAAAACATGGAAATAATCAAATAACACATTATGAAATATGATACTGTTATATGTATATAAATATATCTATATTATATTTTATATATAATAGTACCCACTGACCTCTACACTACTAAAGTCAAAAATACTATCCGCAGTCCCGTGAACATTACCACTCAATTCGATGAATCGTTCATTATTGACTATTTATATTACAATATACATGGCGGAGCAATAATGCAATCTGAGAAACATAATAAATATTTTAGTCCCCAAAATTTAATAAGTAGGTGCTTAAGTTATACAGTATAACGTGTATACACCTCCTATTGACCTATTTATAGAAATGAACTGTGACTTTGTCTTACAATATATTTTGGCATTTTGTTAATACAAAAAACACGTCTATATAATTGATGTTCACAAATTTAATGAAGTGGTATTAATGTTTAAACATTTAAGTTGGTAAAATTAGTTTCAAAATTAAATAATTGTTATTATTTAATGGCACAATAGTGCTACTAACTACTAACTACTAATGTTAAATATTGCAAACCATTAGCATTAGCATTAATCAGTTCGTTAGAAAAGAGATTCGATTACATATTTTAATTAAGTAATACAAAAAGCAAAGACTATATTATTGCCTCAATCAGTCATCCAAAGTTCAAAAAAAACCTTCCTTACAACTGAAATATAAATCTTTATTATTTTATAATGCTAAGATCAATTAAAATAATTTGTCAAGTATGAAAACAAACAAAATATATCTGTTTTATAGTAATAAAAACAAACAACAATATACTCGTAAATATTAATAATAAAATAGAGTTAATGACTGTGGAACTTATTACCTTGCAAAGCCTTGGTTAGTAACAAACTTAAAACAAATAAAATAACTTTTATATAAAATAAAACCTAGAATAACATATGTACTTTTTAATTAATTTTTTTATGACTTAATTAAAAATGGTTTATTATTCCCCAAGCATAATGAAATGTAACATATTTTTTGTTTTCTGTGCTGCATAGTGCACATCTTCTAAAAATATTATGAGTAGGTTGATGTACCTACAGAACTCTCAAATCTTACTTCTGGTACAGAATGTGGTTTGTGTAAATTTTGTTTTACTTGTATGGGGTGTTTTTTTTTATCGTTTAAAGCTAGTTTGCAGCTAACATTCCATCAACTATTCTCGAACGTAAGTCTTTTAGTAAAATCTTTTCTAATCTTAGTTCTTGATGGAGTATAAATTAATTTACAATAACTATACAATGAAAAACAGCCTAAATGCCAACATTTTCTGAATTTTATATGTAGGTATTCCATATGATCCTTTCAACTGGTCAAATTACATCTACATTATTCATGTTATTGTTACCAATTAGGTCTAGGAATTGTAGTAGTACTTCCTTCTACTCTTTTATTCTCTTTCTATTCCATGGATATTATTTGGAGAGTGCAAAGAAGATATCATGTACACTGATTTATTATTCAACCACTTGAATAGTTCTATGTAATTATTACTAATATAATAATTTCAGTAAAATTATTATTAAATATAGGTAGTATCAATAGTTTGTCGTTATTATGTTCACTATTTGTATTGTATTGTTGTATAAGTTTTTGAATTATAATAATTTGTACCAATTAATTGATTATTACAGCTACCTATGCAATCCGCAATACTTTACTGTAGCCAGTAACTGTGTCGATTTTTAAAATATCACAATCATATTGCTGATTGATTATGGTAATAAATATAAAATTTATCTCGAATTTATATAGATAAAAAGTCAACTTTATTATCATTATCTAGATAAAAGTATAATTAAATTATCTTTATCTTTACCTAGATAAAATATTTTTAGTTCATCTTTATCTTTATCTAGATAAAATTTTATTTATCTGGGCTCAACACTGAGTGTAATCCTCAAGTTGATTAGGAGGTAAAAGGGTTGTAGTAATTTTATAGTTAGGAATAAAATCAATTTTGTAATATTTGTCCGCGTTATAACTGCTGTTTCAAATTTTAATTATTCGTGCAATCATTTGTTTATGGCATGTCCACATGATTAAGGCTAAGATACAGAGTTATGCACTTTGAAACGATTGTATGGTGCGAACTCTTGATGATTTACCCCGGATTTTTGTAGGTACCGTCATATTCCCAAACGGATAATAACAGAGTTTTTAATAATAATAGTATTCAATAATATTACTTTTGTATTTCTTTGATTTATCGCAACCCAAAAGCGCAAGTGTTGTAAATACATGCTCGTGAGTGAGTATGAAATATTTAAATTATTAGAGTATGTAACCCGGAGCGAATTCACACTTAGAGAATTATAAGTCAAGCTATTACAAGAGGTCACTTATTAGGGATGAAACTGAATTAAAAAGTTATACCTTATAACAAAAAAAAAAAAAAACGTAATATGATTATATGTGTTTATAAGTTTATTCGTAGTTAATTTATTCATAGTTATTGTTAACTCTTATATTGTAACTTAGTGTCATATTAAAACATAATACACTTTCTGTACTATTATTACCAAAGGGTATTTACCCGTTTATAATGTATAAATAAATAAATAAATAGAGTCTTACATGGGATTTGACAGAGATGTTTTAAATTTTATAAAAATGAAGATATAGAATAAATTATATAATATATTCATTTATAGAATAAATTATTTACTATACTATACAATTAAGTCAGTGGCATTATTTGGGGGAGGAGGTGGCATCTGGAGTATTTTCCCCAATCTATTATTAACTTCAACCTATAGTCGGCATGCTTAAAAAAGAACCGGATGGGCCTCGCTCTGCTGTACAGTTAGGGGTGGAGTGCACCTCACTTATAGGATAGGTCATAATTATAATGGATTTGTTAAATTTGAATGCAATGATAGATATCATTGTATACGAATAACGATTCTGAACAGAGTTCATATGTTTGTCTAGGATATAATACATTGTTATTTATAAACATTGTAAAAAGTATATTTTATTTTGAAACGATAAATATATTTTTCAATTACGATGGGTTGGCAGTTGCATACAGCGATATAGTTTGTCAGTCTAGAATATTCTACATTATATTATATTTTACAAGTAATTTTATGTCAATATTCGATATTCAAACGCTTGTAAAAAAAAATTGTGCCTATGGATTTTAATAATTTTTGAATGACATTAAAAACTACTTCTGTGGAATCTTCTATTAAATTTTCAAATATTTTGTAGGAGCCAAATTTTTTTTATCACCGATTATAAAAAAAATGTAAAAAAATTCGAATATTTTAAATGCCTATAAGTGGCTTAAAAATCAATATTATATTTTGAAAAAAATATGACATAAAGGAAATGCCAATATTAACAGCTGGCAGAAATTTCAAAAATCTGCGACTTATACTTTTTGAATTATAACAAATATTTAAAATCGTTTGAGAATAAATGCTTTTTTATGCAATTTCGTAAATATTTAAATTTCAAACAGTCATAAAAATTTTTCCTCAAAGTACGGTAAAAATATTTTTAAAGATTTTTGAAGAGTAGCTTATAGATAACCTAGTGTTAAAATTATGAACTTAAAGTATGAACAGAAAAAATTTTATGAATTTTTATCTCCAAATAACTTGCAAATTATCGTGATTTTTACACATTTTATACAAATTTGAGCATTAAGGGCTTATAAAAAAAATTTGAGTTAACCGATCACCGATTTTTTTTAGTTACGATAAGTTTAACTTATTATAAACCTAGTATAAAATTTTCAAGAGTTTTCGCTCAACCAATTACATTTTATAGATGTTTAAAAACAAAAATTTTACAAAAATCGAAAATTTAAATTGTCTATAAATAAGTCAAAATATGTCAAAATACTTTGAAATCTTAACTATTTATAGAGAATGTCAATATAAAGATTTGGTGAAAATTTGAAGTTGTTGCGGTTTTTCATTTCTGAGTTAGAGCATTTTAAAAAAAACCGATATCTTTGTCAGTCTAGAATATTATACATTATATTATATTTTACATGTAATTTTATGTCAAAATTCGCTGTTCAAACGCTTATAAAAAAAAATTGTGCATATGGATTTTAATAATTTTTGAATGACTTTAAGAACTACTTCTGTGGAATCTTCTATTAAATTTTCAAGTATTTTGTACGAGCCAAATTTTTTTTATCACCAATTATAAAAAAAAAATTTTAAAATTTTATGAATTTTTATCTACAAAATAACTTGCAAATTATCGTGATTTTTACATATTTCGTATAAATTGGAACTTTGAGCACTTATAAAAAAAAATTGTGACTTACGATTTTAGATTTTTTTTTATCAGTTAAGGAACAACTTATAAGAAACCTTGTACTAAATTTTCAAGATTTTCTGGGCAGCCAAAAAAATTTTATCGTTATTTGAAAAAAAAATACTTAAAAAAATTGAAAATTTCAATCGTCTATAAATAGCTTAATAAAAGTCAAAATACTTTGAAAATTTAATGGTGTATAGAGAACGCTAATCTAAACATTTGGTGAAAATTTCAAGTATTTACATCGATTAGTTTTTGAGTTATAGCAAAATAAAAAATTTGATTTTGTCGAAAACTGGTTTTGCGTAAAAACTCCCGTTTTTCCCAAATTTTTTTATGGTTTTTCCCGTCGCATTTAAAAAATATTGGAAATTTTCGAAGCATTTTTGACCCCTCAAAGTACCAACTAGATTCACTTTCCTTTCAGAAAAGTTGCTACATAAGCAAATCGAAGCAGTTTTACTGCCAAAAAAGGTGTCGTCAGACAAAAAAATAAAAAATAAAAGAACCGGATGGGCCTCGCTCTGCTGTACACTTGGGGGTGAAATGCGACTCTTCATAGGATTGATCATTATAATGGATTTGTTAAATTTGAATTCAATGATAGGTATCATTGTATACGAAAAACGATTCTGAACGGAGATGATATGTTTGTCTAGAATATAATACAATGTTATTTAAAAATATTGTAATAAGTATATTTTATTTTGAAACAAAAAATTTAGAAAAATCGAAAATTTAAATTGTCTATAAATAAGTCAAAAGATTTGGTGAAAATTTCAAGTTGTTGTGGTTTTTCGTTTTTGAGTTAAAGCATTTTAAAAAAACCGATATCATTTGTCAGTCTAGAATATTATACATTATATTATATTTTACATGTAATTCTATGTCAATATTCGCTGTTCAAACGCTTATAAAAAAAAAATTGTGCATATGGATTTTAATAATTTTTGAATGACATTAAAAACTACTTCTGTGGAATCTTCTATTAAATTTTCAAGTATTTTCTCACCGATTATAAAAATAAAATGTAAAAAAATCGACTATTTTAAATGCCTATAAGTGGCTTAAAAGTCAATATAATATTTTGAAAAAAATATGACATAAAGGAAAGGCCAATCTTAACAGCTGGTAGAAATTTCAAAAATCTGCGACTTATACTTTTTGAATTATAACAAATATTTAAAATCGTTTGAGAATAAATCGCTATTTTATGCAATTTCGTAAATATTTAAATTTCAAACAGTCATAAAATTTTTTCCTCTAAGTCCGGTAGAAATTTTTTTAAAGATTTTTAAAGATTAGCTTATTGATAACCTAGTGTTAACATTTTGAACCTTAAGTATGAACAGAAAAAATTTTATGAATTTTTATCTACAAAATAACTTGCAAATTTTCGCAATTTTTACATATTTCGTATAAATTGGAACTTTGAGCACTTATAAAAAAAATTGTGACTTACGATTTAAGATTTTTTTTTATCGGTTAAGGAACAACTTATAAGAAACCTTGTATTAAATTTTCAAGATTTTCTGGCCGGCCAAAAAAATTTTATCGTTATTTAAAAAAAATACTTAAAAAAATTAAAAATTTCAATTGTCTATAAATAGCTCAATAAAAGTCAAAATTTATTTAACGGTGTATAGAGAACGCTAATCTAAACATTTGGTGAAAATTTCAAGTATTTACATAGATTAGTTTTTGAGCTTTAGCAAAATAAAAAATTTGATTTTGTCGAAAACTGGTTTTGCGTAAAAACTCCCGTTTTTCCCTTATATTTTTAGGGTTTTTCCCGTCACATTTACAAAAATATTGAAAATTTTCGAAGCATTTTTAATCCAAAAAAAGGTGTCGTCAGACACAAAAAAAAAAAAAATTAAAAAAAAACACACATCATTGTAAATCCAATAGATTCCATCACTCCGTTCAGAATCTAAAAAAAATAAAAAAAAACACACATCATTGTAATACCAATAGATTCCATCACTCCGTTCAGAATCTAAAATATGAAAAAGAAAAAAAATTTTAGCTGTGATTGATTAAAGGACAAAACTCTCAATTGTCAATAAAATAACGTTTTTCTATATTTTCTAAATAAAGGATATATTATTGTGTTTTCATGTCTACTAATTCCAATGAAATCGCTTTATAAAGTATAAGTCGATTTTTGTACTATGGTAAATTTTTTAATACAGTATTTACAATAAACATAAAGTTCTATTTGTTATTATACAACAATAATGATACAACAGCTACGACTAAAAGACTCACAAACCGTATTACTCTCTGGCTTTTGCATTAATTTTGTAAAAAAAAAACAAGGTTCTTTTTACATGAAGGTTTTCGATCCCTGCCCTAAATAAATAAACAAATGCTCAGCCTGAAGTATATTACATTTGTAATGTACTCGTACGACCGGATTCGAATTAAAAATGTATCATTAGGTACACATAATGTCAATAAAATAACCATTCAATTCACTATTATTTTTTATTTTAAATTATTATCTACAGTAATACTGTGCGACATGCGTTGGCCGGAAATAATATAGGTTTCAAGTGTTTCATAGCGCGTTTTCGCTTTCATTTAATTATTAACGTACAGTGCATATGTGCTATATTACTACCTACACATTATCACTGTGTTAGTGATCAAACAGTTATAACAAGCCGATACTGTTATTGCTGTTATTCCATTAAAATTATTCTTATTATTTTGTGCAGAAAAACTAGGTGATTAATTTACGTAACGCCTGCCGGCCGATTCGAGATTTCTGCAAATGGAAACGATATTTTCTAACAGGAACGATAACTTGATCTAATAATACATCACTACTGGCTATACAGCACTACGTGAATATTAATATTGTGCTACGTAATTCCTAATTAGTTTTACCGCGGTAGGTTTTAACATTATCTTGTTTTGAGATTGCGACAATATATTAAAGCCCAACGGGTGGACATGAATATATTGTTATCAGCGACATGGATTTCTAAGAATTTGAGAAAAATTTATCACGTCCCAATTAAAATGTAAAGCCGTTCGTACCATTACGACGAAAACTAACGAAGAAACCCATCAGCTTGTATGATCTCGAATTCATGTTTGAATTTGTTTGTTGATAGTGGTCATTGAAGACTACGTACCTTATTGCTATGTTCAAATTATGTTTAGTTGATTACATTTTTGTACAATCTCGATACATACTTCTTAAATAAATTTAAATCTATAGTAGGAACATGTGTCACGTATTTTTTTTTTTTTATAGACATGTATTTAAGCTCATTTCATGGATTAATTTGTTAATCTTGACTTTCTTTAATTCAGACAAGCTAGAATTATGTTATATTATAATCCGAAACAATAAAATTAAATCAAATCAGATAAATATAACATAAATTCAGAAATATCAGCCGCCAATGGAATATCTTTTCACAACTGCTCTAGTACATTTTATCGTTTACTGCTATATATTTATACAACGCACACGTATTTCGTATACTCGTATAACTCAGTATAACACAATATAAATACACATATGTTTAGTCCATTTTGAACGCGACCGTACATGATAATAATATAAAATATATATATATAGGTATATGATATAAAATTGCCGAGGAAATTGTAATTTAATAACATAGGTTTGTAAGTTTAAAGGTCATCGGAAGTTTCCACCTTCGCTTTTCGACATGTATTGTAGGTCATAAATAAGAAAATGGCGGTATAACACTGCGATATCTTATACGAGTACATAATATTAATAAAAAAAATATATATATATATATTAAATATGAACGTGTTATACTCGTATGTGTATTTGTAACTGATGGTAAACAAAACGTATAATTTATATATCCGCGCGCGATAATGATGATAAAGATATCTATACTTTGTATTCTAGCAAAATACATTATGTTTTAAATTCCTTTGTCGGAAAGGTGGGATAATCTATATAATTCGACTATGAGTAAGTAATGCTGAAACACGTGGGTAAATACAATTATTCGTTCTCTTTAAATCCTGCAGATTCGATTGAAGTGTTCAACGGCACTAAGTTGTAGTGATGGTGAAATGTATATTATTCAACGCATAATTAATTTTTGAGTATTATAACATTTAAGAATCTCAAAGATAAGTATACATTTACACTAAATAAGTTGATAAAAACTTCTATCATATTTATTTCGACCCAATCAATGGACTATAAAATAACTAATCTGAATACAAAAAAAAATAAAATTATAAAAATATTCGTTGTACTTATGTTTAATACGGTTTATAAAAAATGTATAAATAAAAATTCTTTAAATTAGTTATTGAAATAGTGATAAAACATTTATCGTAGATACAATTTTTTGGGCTACTAATTTAATTTTTCTGTAAGGGTGCGGAGATGTAGTAATTAACTTGTATAAATGGAGTAATGATTTGTCAGATTGTTGGCGCTTGACTTGCTAAAGCGGATTAATAGGTTGGAAGTCGAAGGTCGTGCAGACATCCGCATTAAAATGATACAGATCATAGCGGTTCACGGTTCGCCATCAGTTAACCGGAAACATAGTTGCGGTTTATTTTTATGGCAATTAATTTGCCGGCAGCAGTTATGTCGATGATTTGGTATAATAATTGCCTATATGTGTATAATGTTGTCTCGTAGCTGTGATTTGAACAACATAAAATAAGTAAATAACCGCTTATTTTATTATAGCTTTCAAAACGGTTACTGGTATATTTAAGTTGAGCTTTACCGAAATTTATAAGATGACAATTAATGACGTAATATATATATATATATATATATAAATATATATATATATATATATATATTAAATTATTAACTTTTATTTTCGGCGCATTTTTCGATTTTTAAATAAACATCACATAATTATTAATGTTTTGAAATATTTTAAATGTTCAATACATCGATACTGATGTATAAGTTTTATTCTCAAATATAAGAAATTCTCACTCTAGTTGAAATTTGTACACGACTATAATATAATATTATGTATTAATATTAATTTGATATAAAAAGAACTTTATAGTAAAAGATACATTGATTTTTATCTTACGTTGTAAGTGAAGACAATATAATTATACTAATGAAAACTTAACTCTTCAACTCTTTTAAGTGTAAGTGTTTAAGTGCATCGAAATTTCAACACATTTCATAATTTCAGAATAAATCAATAAGATAATCACAACAATATCACGCATTATAATATTAACGGAACAGAAATTAAGATTTGATTCGTTTAAAAAAAATCTATATTCATTGTACCTTACCTGTGTCTTTAACACAACAACGATCGATCCGTCTGAACTAAAATATAGGATTTAGAATTACATAATAATCTCATTTCGAGAACAAATACGTAAAGAGAGAAAGGAAAAGTAAACGATTAGTATATGTTGTATTTAACAACGAATGGTTATAATAGAAATATAAAAGTAAAATGATTTATACGTTTGTAACAATACGGTACAATAATACCATACTCCATGTTACACAAGAACAGAGCGCACTTGATATGATTTTGAAAAAAAAAATGCATCTGCACGTTCCTAGCCAAACACAGTTGTATTATTATTATTGTTTTGTAACTCGCGGACAGACCACGACACATTTATAATCTATCAAACGAAAATGTCCGTGCTGCGTATATTATTGATCTGTTATCTAATACAATAATAATTACTCAATTTGTTTAACACGGTTTTAGCTCTACATGTGCAAATGTACATACAGATACGTGTTTATACCTATTTGGAACTCCGCACGAACTCGTCGGCGGTCGTACACGACGGAGAGGTGTGTTTAATATAATAGATAATTAGTTACCGAAATGTTTCCTGTAATAAACCGGTGTTCTGATATTATTCCAATTTTAACCGCAAATCAGTCGATGTTACGTGTTCTGTCGTGATATTTGTAAATATATAGTGCCCGCTGCACGGTATGCTTGTATAAAATAATACGACTCAACTAGAAGATCAACGAAAATGATAATCTATTATATAGGTACCGTGATGAAGTAATTTTTACTAGTTTTCTTTTTCTCGTTATTCGATTTGATTATTGCCTAATGATGATAATAATAATAATAATGTTGATCGAAGGTGTATTTTAGTGGTATAAATAGAATAAGTATAAATACGCAATCCCTGAAATGTTAATGTTTATGGTCTTACATTCGTTGGAAAATAATCATATATTCATTTAATTGAATAATAAAGTACAAAAAAAAAAAAAAAAATTAATATTTACGTACAAATTGAATTAACCAATAAACACTTTTAATTTTGTGTCCTATAAACTGAAATGCCTTGTCGGGTTTTCGTTTAAAAAGTTATCAGAGAATAGCAATGAGATAGTTAGGTATAGTTTTAAAATACTGCACTTTTACTACGAATAAAATATAATATGAGTTTAACAAATGTGTGTAATGATATGTTTGTAACTATTTTAGTAATAACTTGAGATCAGTAGTTTTAAATAATACATATTATAACGTAAGAATTATATTTATTGATATTTTATTTCTTTGGAATATAATAGTAAGTTTTTATTAACGTTGTTGATCTGTACATGGATGTGTGCATTCTAGATAATTTTCGCAACCTCTGATATGGTTAATGCACAAATTGTATTACATTTCCATGTATAACTGTTTGCAATTTTTTTCTCCTAAAGCATCTTTATTCGGTTAATAAAATCGTTTTTTATAAAGAGCCCACGGACGAAATATTATCAAACCAGTTTCCTGGGCTTATAATTTCATCAATTGGTATTTTGTCACATCCACAGTTGTAACACGTCGCAACGTTGTAAAAGTTATTTTACCATAGTGGTGGTAACCTGGTTTTCCTTTGCACGCGCGTAAAAATCGTATGCAATAAATCATAATAATATTACTATATGCGCGAGTTTTGAAGCACGTGAAATCAACGCCACGTCGATCATACCAAACTGGTCCATGTGGGTCGACAACGACGTCGTTATGACACCGAGGTCTGGAATTTTTGCCGACTACTGTAGTAGTTGTAACCACTGTACCTGCATTGTACGAGCTTTCTTTTCTCGAACAACTGTGTGTAATAATAATGATAATATATATTATAATATAATATTATTATTACACATTATAAATAAGCTATACACGTGCTCGTACCGCTGTAGTATCTTTTCTTGCGCGTTCGCCGTATCTTAGTTTAAATTGCAATTAAGTACCGGCTGTACATACGATGTATAAAATTATAAAATTAGACGAGAAAACCGGTCCGATAGTTGAAAAAGGAAATTGTCTTGGCAGCGGTATTATGCGATAGCGGCGGTATGTGATGAGGAGGAAAGCATTGCAAGTGAGATAGAACGAATTATGTACCTACACATATATTCCGGATCGATCGAAAAAGAATTAATAAGCGAGAAACGTCTCACGTTGGTAAAAAATCCCTTTCTGCTGCACACGGAAAAAAAACTCTCCGAGTATCGAGAAAAAAGTATTGACCCATCAAAATATTTTGGTTCAGTTGTTGGAAAATATTGCTTGTACCTTTTAATCGTACACGTTTGAATTACATTTTTTAGTGGTTTACACTGAAATCATTTTTACTCGCATGGTAATGTAATGCTAATAGTTAATGTTTTAGACGGGACTAAGTAAAGTTCAAGAGAACTAATTGAGTAAACGTAGGGTACATCGTTTTCGATAAATTACATTACTTTGTTGTACAGTCATCAATCGTGTGTTGTAAACGTTCTAAAAACTACAATTATTCTAATGCAGTTATTCTAGTTCTTAATTAATCACTGATTTTATCGAAGATTACACATTATAAATCTGTTGCGTCTACTTTGCAGTTTATATATTGATAATTGTTCTCCAACGATGTGTCTATCTAATAGTCATGAGAGTAGTTTGGTATAATTATGTGTGGGGGCTATATGTATAGGATTAGAAAAATTTCTTCCAAAAACTCTTTATGTTTAACCTGAATTAAAGGGGAAGAGAATATTTTCTAGAAAAAATATACATTTATTTGACTCATTCTTAATCTGCATTTTATTTTACAATATAAAAAATATAAAACAATCAAAATTAAATTATTAAATCAAATTTAGATTCAAATGTATTTTTTCATTATTATTATAAATATTATAAAAATATTTAAAACTATAATTTCAGATAAAATGTTTTAAATATAAGTAAACACCGCAAGAGGGCTACAAAAGTTTTTCTGGGGACTATAGCCCCCATGGCCTCATGCATACATTTCCGTAACTAGAGGTTGACGAAATGAGCGATCGCCAAGGTCGCAGTAAAATAAGGGAGCGGAATTCCATTAAATTACAGTTGGTTTTACTGCATAAAATAAGCACCTAATTAAAATTTGCCAAGAACACTCCAAAGGTGAATTATGGCACCGCATGCATACGTCCAAGGGCGGGTTTAAGGGGGTGGCTAAGGGGGCAGTAGCCCCCCCCTTGGGACTAAGCTAACTATTTTACAAAGCCAAGTATTATGATATTTCGATATATTAATAATTATTATAAAATCGTCATTGATGAATATGATTAATTATGGATATTTTACGTATATATTTTTATAAATAAATAGCTAATTTTTGTTGTTAATTATATATGTAATATATACCTATACTTTTTAATTGGTTTCAGATAAATATTGATACCAATAATGTAACTATTTAAAATTTCACTATTGTCAAAAAAAAATGACTTACTTATGAGGGACTCAAAAACATAATCTGTAATTTAATTTTATATAGATTTAAAAAATAACTAACTAAATTCTTGAGCCTCTATTAGCCCCCCCCTTGGTGAGTGATAAAACCCGCCCCTGCATACGTCCATGCTAATAGTTATTTGTATTTATCCGGACTGAGTTACAGACATTCAGCCGCCGTTCGGGTAATCCCGGGTGGCAGAAACATGGCAGGGGAATGGGTTTGCAAGTAATTCGTCGACTGCACACTGATCGAGCGATCACGTTATCTGTTCATCGAACGAAATTTTGAGTTAGTACAAGTTAATGCTTACAAAAGATAGAAGCATTTTGCTTTATATCTTTCTACTTCTTTTTTCATCAAAGAAATTTCACGAGGAAGACCGGCCGTGCAAATCGAATAACAATATAGTCGTATCTACTATAGTTCTACAACGCGGCGTGCCGATTTAAATTATACATTCGGGTCGAGTCTACTAGCCGCCATAGTAGATACATACGCTGAAGTAACCGGCGATCGTACGGACGTAAATATTATAATCCTAGTAGTACAAGTCTAATCTAAATCGGAAAAAATAAAAAATAAAAATTCGTTATTTTAAACATCCATCGCGATCTTATCTATTTTCAAAAACGTGTTCGGACTGAGTTCATGTGTGTGTGTGTGTGTGCATGTTATTTTCCCGTTTGAAACGAGTAATCGAAAATCGCACACTTTTAAACATTTAAAATTGAAAACATGCGTCACACGTTTTGCAACGGTCTGATTATCGTCCCGGTGACTTTTTAATCTTAACTGGCTATCGAGAAATTCTCTGGCACATAAGTAAGAAAAATATACACGTATTCGTAATTCTAAATAATGTATAAAATAATAGTACACAATTTATTGGGCCGACTGTACACCACTATATTAATGTATCTTCCGTGACCGGCGGAAAAAGGAAGGGAGAAGAAAAAAAAAATGCCCTGAGGACCTATATAATAATATATTTGTAGATAAATATATTATACGCAACTCGTCTTGTACGATAATTGTCTCGTACGTATGTATATATAGGTATAATAATGTATGACATTGTGCGTATGAATCATAATAATACTTTTCCTTTCATTTTTTCCTCGCTCCTTATTCGTTGTTCTCCGAGCCACTCAGCCGGTCGTTTATAGTTTTTAAAATCACAAGTGATTAAAAAACGATTACTCGGCTCGAATGATTTATCGACGAGACAAAAGAGCAAGCCACTGCAGTAACCAACCGTATTTCGCCGTAGTCGATCGATTCTGATTTAATAATCTGTTGCACGTCGAAAAAATGTGTTTTTTTCCAAATCGTATTTACAGTTGCCTTTTGTAACGTATCACTGTCCTGTATGGATATCGTTTGAAATTTGAACTATCTTTTCATTTAAATTAAGACGCCTTTTATTTTATTATTATAAACATTAAAACGATATTTCGTTTTCACCGGCAACTCACATATACACACACGAGCAAGCACAGGTATGAAATTTAAGTAACAAAATTATCTGTACGTTGGACTTAAGCTTTATTGATTCGATTTATCAAACCAAGTGAAATAAATTTGCATTTATCATTTGAAAACAGAATATTTTGATGAGTTTTTTTTGTAATCACGTGTGATTTTTTTATAATTAACAAACGTAAGCGTGTTGTACAGCCAGATTATCACTCGAAATGCAAAATGTAATGTAATTATTCTATTGTCAAATAAAATAATGTTCTGCATTTTATATTTTAAATCATAATACTGTTCATTTTATTGCATAAACTTTTGAAATAAATATTATTGTGCAAATACATTTATATCGCCAACCAGACCTACCAGTCTAAACAAACTTTAAGAATCAGATATGTAAAGATCGTGTAATGAGAAGACCGAGGGATAAAGCAATTTACATAAATATTGTACTGACGTATAGTGTTTGATTTGAATACAACAAAATAACAAAATAAACTTTCACATGACGAGTATGCCAAAATAATAGTCCGTATGACACAAGACGCGTCCTTGGAAATTTCCCCCATAGCCAACACCGCCCGGTGGTGTTGGACTATGGTTTGCAAATACCACTGATACGATCTATACCGAAACCACGCTGGAATTTTAGGAAAGCTGATTGGGTAAATTATGAAAAGGAGCTAGATCACATAATTTCTTGGATTCCACCTAAAGCCAGTTCATATGAACGATTTGTTGGAGCAATTAAATCTGTGGCGAAAAAACACATTCCCAGAGGCTTTAGGAAACAGTACATTCCAGGTTGGGATAATTCATGCACAAAACTGTTTGAAGATTTCAAGGATAATAATGACAATGAAATAGCAGACAAACTCATCGACAGGTTGAATACAATAAGAAAGCAAAGATGGAGTGAAACTACCGCGGGACTAGATTTCACCCACTCAAGTCACAAAGCGTGGGGCCTCATGAAGAGATTAGGTGATCTTAGTTATGGTGAGGAGAAACAAAGAAAAGTAAGACCCAACGAAGTGGCATCAAGACTTATTGAGATGGGGAAAATTAAAATGTGTAAAGATCACAGCAAGATCATAAAAGCAGAACTAAAACGTCAAAAGAAACTCTTACAGGAAGAAGATATAGTCGGCGAACCATTCACAATAAGTGAGATTGATATTGCTGTGAGTAAAACCAAAATAAATAAGGCAGCTGGATTTGATGGGATCTATCCCGAATTCATAAAATATTCCGGCCCCAAGACTCGCGAGTGGCTTTCCCAGTTCTATAGTGATATTTTAACTACATCAAATATTCCGAAACAGTTCAAAAGGGCCAAAGTAATAGCACTTTTAAAGCCGGGTAAATCTGGAGCAGAGGCTGCAGATTATCGCCCAATCTCACTGCTTAGCATCCCGTATAAGATCTTAGAAAGACTTATACTGGAACGAATACAGCCATGCATCGAAGAGGCCATACCAGTAGAACAAGCAGGCTTTAGACACAATAGAGGTTGCGAAGAACAAGTACTTGCCTTAACTACTCTAATAGAGAATGGCTTACAGAAGAAGCTAAAAACCAGTGTAGCCTTCATTGACCTATCAGCAGCGTACGATACGGTCTGGAGGCACGGGTTACTGTATAAATTTAGTAAGGTTATAAAATGCCGAAAACTAGTGACGCTCCTAGAAGAAATCCTAGTAAACCGACGCTTTCAAGTATACTTAGGCAACAAAGGAAGTAGGTGGAGAACAGTGAATAATGGGCTTCCCCAAGGCTCGGTGCTAGCTCCCGCCTTGTTCAATTTGTATGTACATGACATACCAAATACGGAAGGGGTTAAGTTTCAATATGCGGATGACGTAGCTATCGCGTACCAAAGTAAGGACCTAAAGGATGGGAGCGTAGCGTTAACTAATGACTTAGAGGTAATGAACATATATTTTCACAAATGGCGCTTAAAACCAAACCCAGCGAAAACTGAAGTGTGTGCATTCCACCTCAATAATAGACAGGCTAAGGATAAGCTTGAAGTAGAATTTGACAAGATAAGAGTGAACCATAATTTCTGTCCTAAATACTTAGGTATTACGTTAGACCGGGCACTTACATTTAAAGCGCATCTGATTACCTTAAATAAAAAGATCCGATCTCGGTGTAACCTCGTACAAATGTTGGCTGGTACAGGTTGGGGTGCCGATGCAAAAACTTTAAGAATAGCTACTCTGAGCTTAGTATATAGTACAGCGGAGTTCGGGTCCCAAATTTGGTGCAATAGTGCGCACGTAAATAAAGTAGATACGCAACTAAACAGTGTTATGAGAACAATTAGTGGAACTGTAAAATCTACACCACTCCAATGGCTACCGGTACTGGCAAACATTAAACCTCCAATCATTCGAAGAAAAGAAGCACTTGTAAAAACTGTTCAGAAAGCTGAAGACCTAAAACGATCACTACTATATCAGATGATACTCCAAATTCCGGAAAAAAGATTAAAATCAAGGAGTCCACCTATTGAAACTGCCAGGGAACTGATCAGTTCAAAATACAATAGTGCTGAAGATTGGCGCCAAGAATGGGCTAACTTCTCCGCACCAAATCAGAAGCTAGTACCTGACCCCAATGAAGGAGTCCTAGGTATGAATCTCCCTCGAAGCACCTGGTCTACATTAAACAGACTTCGAACAGGTCATGGCCGAAGCGGTGCTCTTCTACACAAATGGGGGTTCCAAGACAACCCAGTCTGTGACTGTGGCAACGGAGATCAAACCATGAATCACATAGTGAAGGAGTGCCAGGGAAGAAAATTCAATCAAGGGTTTGAAGGCATACATGCGATAACTCCGGAAGCAATTAATTGGATTTCAAATCTCGATATAAGCTTATAAATATCTTAAGGACTCTTATACCCTATCTTTTCGACTCTCTTAATCCCATTATTTTTGATTATGATTCTATTTAAGTTAAACAACTATTTATATTTTATATTTTATGTACCTATCAGTTACTAATACTATTGCTTGTAATTTTATGATTTGTTATGATATTGTTTAAAAGTTGATTTGTGTAAAGCCATACGAAATAAATAAATAAATAGTCCGTATTGTACATACAATTATGTTTGACGTGTACACAAAAATAATATATTATTCATATTACGTAGTTTAGTTAGGTACATAATATTTTAATATTACAACCGAATTTATTTTGCCGGTTTTTATTTCAATATATTTGGTTCCAATTCTATTTCAACTGTGCCGATTACGACCGCAGTTCCCGGACACGTTTTTAACGCGGTTCTTATGTGCCGTTATCACGGGCGGTGGTAAACTCTCCCGATTTTTAAAAATAGTAAACTCTCCCGGGTTAATATTATGTTTACCTGAAGTAAATGTGTAAACTCTCCCGGGTCAACTTTATGCAAAGTTACCTTATTGCAAAGTTGCAATAAATTAAAAAATCAAATAAAAATATTTATACAAAAAATAAAGAAAAAAATATATCTCAAAATATATTAGATTATAAAGAAAAAAAAATAGATTCCCTAACTTTTTTAAAATCTGTATGTTCTTATTATCAAAAAACAATAATTTTAACATTTTTACGTATATTTTGTATTTGTAACTTATATTATTATTATTATTATTGACTATTTTTAAAAGAAATTTAAATGTATATTGGATTTTTGGTAATTTTATTTTTTATTGTATTTTGACTATAATATCATGTGCATAGCAGCAAAAGACATTAATTTATATTGTTATTATTATTATTATTATTATTATTATATATGACTGACTATTTTTAAGCGCAACTTAAATGTATATTAAATTTCATTTATGATTTTTACTAGACCCGGGAGAGTTTACATGTTTCTGTCAGGTAGTGCTGGAGTAGACCCGAGAGAGTTAACATGTTTTTGTTAGGTAGTACAGGAATAAATCCGGTAGAGTTTACACGTTTCCGTCAGGTAGTACTGGAGTAGACCCGGGAGAGTTTACCATCGGGAGAGTTTACAATCACCCGTTATCACTTATGCGGAAACATGGTCCAAAATATTTAATCCTATACAGATGATAAACTTAAGTATACCTTCATACCTTCGGATTCGTGCATATTATTCAAAGTTTTATTGAGATCTAGTCCAAAAATATTACATTTTATATTCAGCAGTGCGTTATTTTATATAGGGGCTGAATACCGATAAGCATCATTTGAACTAAAAAAATTAATTTAAAATATGAAAAACAAACATTTCTTGTTTCGAAGAAAAATTAAATATATATGTATAAATAAAAAAAGTTATTTATATTTACTGTAGCTAAAAATGAACTTCGAAACCAATTCAATTAGCTGTACATTTTATATAAATATGAAAATATAAAACCACGCACAACTCTAATAAATTTATACATACAGACATTAAATTATTAGTACCTAATATATGATCAAACTTTAATTTCGTTAGATCAAGGCATTTATGATTTATTTTGGATATTTTTCACTAGTTCGGTTTTTTTAATTTAAATAACAATCTTTTTTCATTAAAAGAATCAAATACGAATATCACTAGGAATGTTTTTAATCATGCTTTTTTCTACGGTATTATAATAACGTAACAATCACAGACGATCAGTTTTTCACGCTCGTCAATTAATAAGCACATCGTTTTATTTTTCGCAGGACGACTGGCAAGTGTGGCAGGAAACTATCTCTTGGCTGGGAAACCCTATGGGACCGCAGGCTTCGCCGGTATACATATGTGGTTCAGGTACGGTTCCCGGGTCCATCCCTCTGACAGACAGCCTACGACCGGTGCCCAGGTCCATTCCACTGGAGGATGATCTCCGGCCGGTACCCGGATCAATCCCACTGGAAGACAATCTCCGGCCAGTGCCCGAGTCGATCCCATTGGAGGATGATCTCCAGCCGGTTTCCGGATCAATCTCTCTGATTGATGGTCACCGGCGATGCGACGCAATGGAAATTCTCGGTAACGGTAATCATCATGTCAATCATGATTCTCATCACCATAACCAACAGCAACAGCAACCCCAGGATCCGGTCTGCTACGGGACGGATGAATTCATCGACCTAGACATGTTGATTAACTATGTGGCCGATCAACATAGTGGCACCAGTGATCCTGTGTCACCAGATGTCATGACATACACAGCAACCGAAAACTGCAAGTCCTTTAATTACAGCAGGTAAGTCGCAAATTATATTATATAAGCTATAATAACAATCGATAATTATCAACCCTTAATTTGGCGAAATACATGACTAGAGCTGATTTGACTTTAAACAATGTTAATTTGTAAGTCTTAAATAATAATAAACAATTTTCTTTTAACTTATAAAAATGCATTAATTATTATTTAGTTAAAACATAAAATGACGACATTTTACCAACGATTTAAATTATTCAACTGTAATTTTTTATTGCTTTGCATACTGTGTAATAATCGTGTTATTAACAAATGTACTAACTGTTCCTATTTTATACATAATATTAAATAAAAGTATCAAATGTATTTTTAATTTGAACTGATAATTTTTCAAATTAATCATAAAAATCTAAAATAATATGATAATAGTTATTCTAACAATTAATCTCCATAAGCTAACAAACTTATTAGTAAATTGGCTAAAAATTGGTTGAAAAAAAAATAAAATAAATTTTCTCTTCACTTATTTACTAGTATTATCCTGTATTTTAGGTTATATATATACATTATAAAAACAATACATTGTCGCTGAAGTTATTTGTATTATTTTTGTTTTTTGAAGAACCTTCGTTTTTATTGTAAACGTTGAGTATTTAATATATTTTTCTGTGTAAAAAATTAACTATATTTGATCGGACTAAAACAATATTGTTTTATCTGATTTAAAGTCCTAACAAATATTTAATATCCAAATGTGACTTTAATCTTCTTTTTTTTTTTTTAAACATTTATTTAAATTCCTGAAATATTTTATACTATTTATGTACCGTAAAAATTCTTACGAGTACTTTCAAAAATTAAATTAATTTAAATTTAATAACCTTTGTTTTTACAGCCTCGATTTTATTAGTTTTATATATACCTGATGATGAATTTTTAATTTTAAACCGGTCGTACATTACAAATATTATTTTATTTGTAATACACCTGACTAAGCATTTATTTATTTATTTATATGTATAAATTATTTATATATTGGTTAAAAATTATATACATAATACATGCGGTATTTGTATTCAACTCTACTAAGGAACGTGTAAATTGTATTAGGTATAATTTATTACTATAATTTGCCTTCCAATGGTCAATAATTATAACGATAGTGAACAATAATAAAACTACCTACTTACAAAAGTTTTTATTCTCAATTTTACTACATATTTTATTATAAACAACTGCAAAACTATAAAACGTCAACAATCGAAATGTATATCGAAATATGCTGATAAGCCTTGGTAAAATATATGATAATGAATTTATACGAGGGCACACCTACTTATTTCTGTTTTCGTATTTAAACCAGTTTGTACTTATGTATATGTTGGGTGCACTTTAATTTAATTTAATGGAAAATCGTGATTTTTTAATGTTACTGACAGCAGTCTTTTATTTTTAATTTGTCGGCTATCTATTGAAGAAACCAAAATTGATTAATGCTTATCACACATTAATTTGATCAACTCGTATCATACTTTTCAGGCCGTTGTATCATAGCATAACATTTTTTTATAATATGAAATAAAAAAAAATTTAAATAAATAAAATAAATAATAAATTTAATAAATTGTATTTATATAATTATATTTTGGAAAGCTCTGACTTAATTATAAACAATTTGATTTCATAACTGACTCCAGTATTAAGTTACATAAGTACACATTATTGTTTTAATAACATTTATTATTTAATTTTATGATACTAATTATGAAATATTTACAATACATACCCGAATAAAATCTCCAATATAGTAAAATAAAACAAATATATATATATATATATATATATATATATATATATATATATATATATATATATATATATATATATATATATATATATATATATATATACAATATATGTATGTAATTAAAACTTAAGTGTATTGGTCTTAAACTTATCGGAAATCATGGTAACATGTAACAATTAATTTCTCTTTTTTTTCATCATTCAATTTCTTTTTTCATCATACCGCTATAACTGTTGAACGAATACATAATATATTTTCAGTATGTATTCGTAATGTGTTCACTATTAGAAATATGTTTTGAATATGTTTGTTTTAAAACATTCGAATGTATGTCATTAGTACAGATTTCTGAAAACTATTTATGTAAAGCTTTTAAAAAAAATTCATCCTAGTATATTGGTATTTAATGGTGCTAAATTTTTTTCGTTGTATGTGAATTTTTTTTTCTTTAGAGAAAATCTATTTTTCGCCTATTAATTCAGGGCTCGAGCTTTAATGCATTTACACATTGTTAAGTTCATTATTAAATTCTAAATCACGTGTTATACCTATAAATCAATTTTAAGTCGGCAAGATTAAACGACGAGGTAAACATGAGAACGTTGATGTTGAAATATTTTTGCATGTATATAATATTATTACTATAGCTAAACTATTTGAAAATGTATAATGCACATTTTTAACATTTTTTATTTTTTTTTGCCTTCATGTGATAAGTTGCGGACAATTAGATCATGTTTAGGAAAAACCTTAATCTAACAGCTATTCCAGTTTAGTTAAGTTGACGCAGCAACCGATCATTACAAAAGTGGAGAATTTAAAGTTATAATAATTAGTGTGGTTTATTTCGTTGTATTTCACATTTTACATTTTAATTTTTTTTCCTTACAAAATTCTATTGTAATATGTTTCCGGAAAATAAGCTTATACAATAAACTGTATAATATACTTTTGTTAAAAATGTGTTTGTTTCGATCGGAGATTTTAAAATTGTGAACAATACCGTGTAGGTATTAAAATGGTGTTGTAACGATTGTGCAACACAACACTGAAAAAATTGAAACATAATACTCCATCTTGAAAATAATTTACAAAAATAAAAATAAGAAGAACGTTCGGGAAAATAATTAATCCTCGTGAAAATTAATGATATATCATAAGAATATTATCGTCTTAGATATACGATATTTATTGTAATATACTTCGTACGGTCTCGTGCCGGTCCATTTATTCTAATCGAACACCACTATATATTATTTCATGCGTGATAGGTATATAGATACTGATATTATACTGCTTTCACAATGATTCCCTCGGTTAACATTGTTAACATACTTAGCGACACCGCAATATTCTAGTCGTTCCAATACACGGTTAGTGGTTTGCTATTATTATTTTCCTTTGAACTATTGAAATGCAAATCTATTCGAACCGTACTCGTATAACGTATATTTATGTACATTTGCTGCGGGAGTGAACATTTAACTTGAACGAACAAATGTAGACCGATGGCAAGCTTATATAATATAATATCTGTACTGTTGAGCATAATATTGTATTAGGTTACAAGACTATAGCCAGGTTTCAGGGTTCCCCTCTCACCGGAAATATTTTCTTAAAATATAATTTAATAAATTTCACTGCTTTATATATTTGAAATTTTAAAGTTTGTTAGTCAAAAAACATACTTATACTCCCTACCCTTTAAAAAATAATAATTTGTTTCTCAGATTGTAATTAGTACTGATTGTAAACATTTTGTCAGTCGCCGTCTTTTTTAATTTTCTTATCATTAATTCCCAAAATGAAATAGTTTATTTTGGACTTTGATAATTACTGCAATAACATTTGCATTTTGTTTCATAATTAGTTCAATACCGATTAATGTTATAAAATAATTGACCTTATAGTTAATATTATTTTTAACTCTTCACGGACGAAAAATGTTAAAAACTATTTGATATTTTAAATACAAAATGAAAAATGGAGCCGTATTTGATGTAATTCAATGGCTGCAAATCAATCGACGAAGCAAATTCAAAAACACGTACCTCCTTTACGAAGCCGGTAAATGTTTTGAGAATCGATAAGACTGTAATAGAATTTGATAAAGTTGAGAGAAAAATAATCGCAAGAAATGTAGAAAGGAAAAGGAGTTCAACGGAAATTATGATTTTGAGATTTAATATGATTTGATTTCTAACACAAGAAAAATATTTCTTTATTTTTACATGGTGTATAGTTAAAATCTGATCGCAAACATATTTATCCTATTCTAAATTGTTTCTCTTTTGTTTTATACAGATTTTTTCTGTTTTAATAATTTTATTTGTGATATATTTATGCACATATTTAATTAATTAATTAAATAGGACACAGAAAAAAATGCATGAATAAAAATAACATGTTTTTGGATTTTTAAATAAAATTGGTATTGGTCATATCGATAGGGAAACGATTAACTATGACAATGAAATATACTCATATTGTGTTGTGTGATGTATAGTATTACCTACTGGGAAAATACATGACGGTTTTGATCAAGAATCGGGAGGCCTCCAAAATAACACATTATAATTATATGTCAAACAAAAAGGAATTGGATAAATGTACTTTTTCGTTAAAATCCGCTCACTACACTAATCATTTTTCATATTTATAATGCTTATAAGTCTTTCTATTTCACCTCCAAACACACACACACACACGCAGACAACAATTTTCTCTTTTATTTCTTTTCTTTAACTGTCTTTTCATCTTTGGAATTTTGAAACCATTCAATTGGTTTTTCAATAATTTACTTTTCTTATTTTTTATACTTCAAAGAAACATAAGTACTACCGCAACCAATAACTATGACACAAATCTTCTTTTATATTTTAAATTTTATTTTGCTGTAAATCTGCATTTTTGTAGTGTGTCATAGTGGCAAGGCGGATACATCGGTCCCACATGTAGACAGGCGTAAAATATAATATAAATATTGGTGCGTGGAGGGTCAGTGGTTTTAGAACTAATGGAACATTTTTGTACAATTATTGAATGTTTATGCACTTACAAACATATAGCACGACGTGTTACAAGTGTAAAAATAATAATAATAGTAATAATAACGACGTGTCAACGGCCAAATTATATCAAATTGGTAAATAAATAATATGTACTAATACACTTATCTCAATAGACATACACAAATATTTTTTAATTATGAGGGGGCTAAACGCATGATTACCATCATCAAATTCATAGGTGGCTCTCTTTCCGAAATAACGGAGGTTTGTACTTTCCGTAAAGAACAATATTTCATAACACGTACATTTTAATTTTAATTTTATTGTATATTATTTTATTGTTATTGTAATAATTAGGGAACGGATTTAAAGGCTCTAAAAAACAAGAAAAATTCCTTAAAAAAATGCACTAAAAAAATGCCCTAAAAAAACTTTAAAATTGTGTTTACATTCAATAAAAACACAAATTTTTTTTCGGCTGCCACTCTGACCTCACAAATCTTTCAAAAAGAACGCTTCCATCAGTAGAAAAAATTGATTCCCCATATTGTTGAACGTATGACCGCAAACGACAAACATCTTTTGGATAAGGTTTGGCCTTAGGCATTTTTAAAAACTTCATGGAATAAACAAGACTAAACTAAATACATCTACGAAAATCAATCGAAAACGTTAACGACGAGGCTATACGCGATAATAAACGATGAAGTAATGAATTGAATAAACTCAATTCAACAGTGCAGTACAAAATTA
Source organism: Sipha maydis (assembly GCA_034509805.1). Lineage (NCBI taxonomy): Eukaryota > Metazoa > Arthropoda > Insecta > Hemiptera > Aphididae > Sipha > Sipha maydis. The sequence continues at coordinate 45,166 of JASXSY010000693.1, read as the reverse complement.
CAATTTAGATAAATAGCTTATTTTATCTTTACCTTAATGTGGGTAATAATCTGTTATAACTTGTATGTAGGCATGTATTTTATGTCTACACGTGTTAACAATAATTTCGTCATTTCGTAACATAATAAATATTTAAGTATTTTTATTCTTTTATAATGAATGTTGAAAAAATGACTTAAAACCATAAAAATGCACTAAAAATGTCAAAAAATGTTCTAAAAATGTAATAAAGTCTTAAAATGCAAAATTAAAGTTACATTTTTTAATTCCTTGGTGTATGAAATGAACTTTTTGCTTGGAAACCAATGTTTTCGGACATTCAGAAAAAAATGCAGTTTGCATTTAAATCCGTTCCTTAATAATAATTATCTGTTATCATATTATATAAGATCATTTAATATTTTTTATAGCGTTTTAAATAATGATCAAATATTTTATACGTTCATTATAGCATTTATAAAATTATAATCCAGTAGTAATAATTACTTAACATCCGTAAATCTGTCTTGAAATCAATATTTGTTAACAACATAATTTGTCGTTACCGTATTAAATATTTCATACATTTTCTGGATGAAAGTGGTTGGAATTACAATTTTCCGTAAGACAGTTTCAATTTTGATGATTAGTTATCTAGTAAATTTGATTAAACTCGTGTCAACTCATGCCAAACAAATGAACTGTTATTAAAATGTTTTCAACCCAGGTTTACTGATCCAATATCTACAACAATTTATTGATTTCGTTGAGCCTGTTCCATATCAATATCAGCACCGTAAAAAACTACTAAAAGGTGTAATTCCTATGCATGCGTCTAGAGACGCGTGACCGACACTACGCGATTTGAATTTTGACCGCGCGGTTATTAATTCAGCCGCGCAATCTAATATTGATTCCTATGTACGCGTCAGGAGACGCGCGGCTAACACTACGAGACTAAAACTAGGCATGCGGTTGTATAAAATCCTCTTTTTGGTTAGGTTGTACTTTTATATTCATATTACATAATGTGTTTTAAAATATTACCATTTTAGTTTAACTATGTTCTTAACAAAAAAACAAAAATATATTTAACTATTTATTTTATAACAAGTAGAAGAAGAACAAGCCATCATGAAATACGTTCTGTTAAATAAAAAAAGTAAAGTGCATAAAATGTACTTAGCCAGGGAAGCTGAAGGATTTTTCAGTGTTCTGATTGAAAAACATTTATGGCGAGATGAAACATTGTCATTATTTATTAATCCTTGTAGTTGGAATTTTTTAAGTTATACATACATGGATGTTATCTTACACATTCAACCAATTGCATGTCTCTTCTACTGTGAATGACATTTTTGAAGACATTTGGGTCACACAGTGTTCTCTAAAATTTCAAACTTTGAAAATTAAAATATGAATAGCCGCGCGGCTTGTGCGGTTTAACTACTTTCAAAGCGGTTATCGCCGTATTACGCTAGAAGTGTGCGACGGCCGTGTTCATAGGAATCGGTTATGTTGAAAACAAAGTAAAGCAGTACCTGCGCAGCTAAAACTAAATCGCACCAGGTTGGCCGCATGTCTATAGAAATCACACCGTAAGATATCCGAATAAAAGTATTTTAATTTAAACATTTTTACCGATTTACCTATTATAATGCTATTAATGAACATAGTCGGTTGTAATATTGCATTATATACTAACGTCTATCAATCTTGCGCTAGTAACAATAATTCAACACATTAATATTAGACGTGTGGTTGTTAACACTCAGACGATCGAACATCAAGATTACAGTGATCGCCCGCGTACAGGCTTATGTAGATGGTGTATTAAATCCGATAAAGCGTCACGGCCGCTACCGGTCCCTCCATGATAATTCAGCGGCATTACATTGATATCGATCAACAATGTGACCGCATGCATAATATTATTTTGAACATTATTAATATTGACTAACTGTTGAACCATATGCGATGATAACGGATCATTTCGACGTCGACGGAATTATATTATTTGCATTATTTCGCTATTTATCAGTACAATGATGATATGGGTTGTCTAGCAGGTGCTCTGCACTCTCGTTTTATCTTGGGTTAAAATCATTGTTCCCGTAGGATTATATTTTCCGTGTTGATGAGAACGTGTCCATTCCAGCTTGCGTTGCGGTCATACTATCATTGTAATCGTGTCAAAACAGTGCACATGTACGAGTATGTCTTCAAACATGCGACGATTGGTGTTACGCCGTCAACACTGCAAAGAAGAAAGGAGATCCTCGTGTCTGTGCGTTACCTCTATATAACAAAACATCGGTTTTCACCGACGTAGCAAAGTTTTGTTTTGTAATTGAAATGTTCAATGTTTGCTATAGATGTAGGCGGTGTAGAACGTAAACGTCTCTGTGGGGTACTTTGGTTTGAATGATTTTAACGCTCGCAAGTTGCAGAATAAATGCTAATAACCTGCTACGTGTGCATTCGATGACCGGGTGCAGTGTTTCGTCCGTAAACATTTGTGTTTACGTACTAACGAGACCTTTGTCAACCTGAGGATGCATTTTTTTATTGTTTACATATTACCTTGTCTTTCTTTTCATATTTTCTACTGGCCACCAGTGAAATGTCGACCGTGAGTAATGAAGTTTTGGTTAACAGTCATCGCTATCGCGATTAATGAATGCTCAGTGCATTCCATTAGGACCTGGAATTGTATGGACCACGACGCAATTTATATAGTACATGAAGTCAGGTGTGCGTAGTGTGAGATTTGAAAGTATTTTTGAAGATTGTGCTCATTAGAGTTACGAAAATTAATATCTTTGGAATTGGTTTATACTAAATAGGTACCTGGGCGTCGAACTCGGGGTTCAAATTTGGTCATGACCAAGCCACATTTATAGGGTGGTAGGTGGCAGAGGCGTGCTTAAGAATTTTGAATAGGAGGGGTCCAACTTTTTTAATTCAATACTATAATCAATATGCATTATAAATAAAAATGTAATAATTATAAGTAAACACTGTGTAATTTTTGTATCATAAAACATATATTAAATTAAAACTATAAAACAAAGTCAAGTTTGTGAGGTTTTTTTATCAAGTTCATAGTTAGTGTTAATCTTAAAATAATAATAGTTACTATCACCGAAATCAAATAATACAAACTAATAATAGAGTAATAAGTGAATTAATCTGATTAATTATAAGTTATAATATTGCCCGTTTAATAATTACTATATAAAAAGTTTAAGTACATAAATACTATCAAAAATGCTAAAATAAGTTAAACATTTTTGGGAGGAGTAAATTTAAAGTACGTTCTTGCGTGGGATAGGTTTTAATTATAAATTAGGTTACTATTGACCTGACCATTCAAAATGTTATTTGGTACCACTATCAAATAGAAACAAAATTACATTATTTCATAAATGGGAGGGTTATATTGGAGGTGTAGATTACGTCACATGCCATGGAATTTTTTTAAAATGTAGTGCGTAGTACGACAAATTGTAAATTTTACACCCTGCACTCGATGCGCATGGTATAGTTCTACATAACATTAATATAATGCAAGTGTCAGCGATCGACTGCTAGTATGAGCTGCAGTGAACTATAAATCGTATTGTTAAAAAAAGAAAAGTAAAACAACAAACGACCTCCATTGGAATTTTACATTTTTTTCTCCCCGTTTACAACTCTTTAGGAGTCACCGCATAGTTTAAACGAGATATGCACGTACAGACGACCTAGAAAATAAATGTCGTGATAGAATTTATACACATTGCTGCAGGTAAACTATTAAATCATTATCTCAAATCAATTTTCGCTAGCTCGTCACGTATGTATATAACAGTATCTAGCTATATATCGTGAAGAGAAAGAAAATTATAACAACTGAATATAATAAAAACGTCCATATAACCGGCTTAAGCATAGTATATCGCAAGTTCTGTACCGGGTAGCATACAATGGTTACTACAGATTTTGGACAACCGGTCTTGTTAAAAAATTACATTTTAACTAGGGTAAGGTACATGTGTGTTTTCAACGCGTAATACTTGATTGAATATTATGTAATAATCTCTAATGAATATATATATATATATATATATATATATATATATATGTGTGAGCGTGCATATATGTATGCGGTATGTGCCTTAAAATTATTCATCACGCGATACACAAATCGAAACTATCCATACTTTCAATTTTAGTTATGTTTTAATTTAATTTTTATTTGCTCGCGTTTTGCTATACACATGAACAATACCTAACTACTTCATTCGAAACTAGGGCGTCGGACACACGTGTGCGACATTTTCCATAAGTGCAATAATAATATGGGTGCAGGCCAGTAGGTGGATGCGATGAAAAAAAAAGGGTAAATCGACTGAACTACAACGATATCCAAGACAATAGTGCACTGTAGAGAGAGTATAGAAATTATAAACCATATACATTACGTTTTATCTCCACCGTGTACATTGTTTTATAGAATATATTTCGTGTGTGTCACTGCATTGCGAGCGGCAAGTTTAATTGTTTTTTTTTTTTAAATGTTCCCATCTGTGAAATCAAGAAGCGTATAATATATTGGGGATAAGAGTATAAAATTATAAGAAACAATCGGATGTCAAAACACGAAAGTCAAATTCTTACCGATATTTCCGATCATTAGCTTATTCAATTTATTACGTTTTCTTATCAATGTTGTATGCAGATCAAATTGAAACATAACATTAACTCAACATTTTATGGTAAAAAAAAAAAAAATTAAAAAATCAATGTTAGAAATTCTTAAACAATTTCTTTTTTCCAACTAAAACAGTTTTATATTTTTTAATAGTAATGTATGTAATAATTGTTTAGTAATGAATAGTGTAGTATAAAAAACAGGGCCTTGCACCCGAATCATTTATTCGGGTTTCGGGTTTCGGGTGCTGGATGTATTTGGGTGTTCAAACACCCGAATAAAAATGAAAACAAACATTTGGGTTTTCAAAACCGTTATTATTCGGGTTAATATTCGTATATATGGGTGCTGAGAAATCTGGATAAAACTTTTGATGACCCCCTCCCCAAAAAAAAAAAAAAATTATTGAGTCCACGTCTATTTTATATTGCTATTGGCTATATTTGGATTTATTTTACTAATAAAGTAATAAAGTAATAAATTATATCATATAATAGGTATAAGAAATAATTAAATACTTAATATTTTAATCAGAATCAATTAAATTATTAAACATTTTAATGGATTTTATTTTCAAGAAATTACCTATGATTGTTTGTAAGATTGTTCCTGTTATTATTATTATTGATTATTTAACTCTACAAAATCGAACTCATCACAAGAAATACATTCGAAATGATATGTCGCATGAAGAATGAAAAAAAATTATTCGGGATTTCGGATTAACCCGAATATTTATTCGGGTTTTGGTTAATACGGGTGTTTTGAAAACAGAATCATTCGGGTTATACGGGTTTCGGGTGTTTGATTTTTTAAAGGTGTTTAGGGGTGTTAGGGGTTCGGGTTAAATCGGGTGCAAGGCTCTGATAAAAAACGTAATTAAACATATATTTTTTAAAAATAATTTCATACATTAAATTTATAATTTTAAATATTAACCGTTGCAATATTTTTATCTGAAGGCACTAGATTATAAAGACATGCCACGCTCTAAACAATTTCGATACACGTTTAAAAATTCTTATCGCAATTTTTTCCTAACACTGTAGAAACTGTTTTACTTCAAAACCAAGATGATAATAATAAAGCCGTGTAAACTCGAGTTATAAGAAATGTTGTTTCCGATTAAGTAGTAATATATATTATAATAAAATACCGTAATTTAAATCGCATGTGTGTTGGAGAAACATCTATAGTCTAACAAAGATACAATTAATTAAATTCCGCGTTCAATTTATAGTAAAAAGTGTGCCTCCTGCCAGGAATTATCTATTGTAATACAGGAAGCAATAATCAATTTAACGGTGTCATGCGCACATTTATCAAAATCATTTCAGAAACAATACTGATGTATCGTATTTTTGTGTGCCTTACCGTGCTAAAAAGTTGAATTACTTTAAATTTAAATTTAATGTTTTAACGAATATATTTTTTTTCATTCATCTGACATTTAAACTTAACTTTTACCACACTTGTTCACGCACTGCATGTAATTTCCTGATCTATTAATTCTTCCTTAGCATTTTATTAATTTTACTCTTCGCCATCGCCAAATTTGTTTTCATCTTCTTGGATATTATAAATGTCTTGGATATAATTTTTTTTTAAATTGAAGCCTCAACTCAAAGCATAACATAAACAACTATTGATCTGTTCAGTAAACTTGCATTTTAACCGTTGCAATATTATTATACTTGTTAGCCTAATAATAACATTAACTTTTGACATGTTGGTCTGTGTGTTCGATATGTCTTGGCTCGAAATAATTTTTTAACTTGCCAGCCTTGCATGGAAATGATTATATATATATATATATATATATATATATGTGTGTGTGTGTGTGTGTGTGTGTGTGTATGTGAAATCGTTATATTCTTGTTGGTCGTTAAATAAACACGCGTGTTTTGTTAAAAGGGTGCACGACTGTTTTCAATTTTTCGCTCGTAAATAGGATACGCATATAATATAAATACGAGCGTCGCCATATCTATAAATATAATAATACATTCGGCTCGCCCAAACAGGATATAGTCATGTATAGGCACACTGAAGTATTTTGCAATTATACATTAGGATAATAAATATCCCCCGTTTGCCGGTCTTTAGGAATATAATCATAATAATAATAATAATAATAATAATTATAATAATAATAATAGTAATAATAGTAATAACAATAATAATATATAATAGCACGTTGTATATGTAGCGCCGCATATTACGGCGCGTCGGTAGCAAAACCGTGTACAGGATCTAGATCATTTTTTATTTTTTATTTTTTATTTAGTTGCCGCCGCCGACCTTGACATTAGATGCCGGGAGAGGTGTTTTGGAAAAAATTAATTAAATCGAATGTATCGCGGATATTTAGGTTGGAATCGCGTGCAGGTTGCGAAACGATACCTACCATACGTATACATTTTATGTACAAGGTGATTACACGTTTCATGCTTCGTTGTTTCTTCGGGTCATTTTGTGATTTTGTGATTTTGAAGGGAAAAAACGGTTCATTGAATTGTCATAAACTTAATCCGTATAATAATATTATAGATACGACATTTACATATGTATATGTATGTGTACGCAAAATTGAAACCTTGAGTTAGTCTTTCTTCCGAGTAGTTTCATTAAGTTTCATATTTTTCCATACTAATATCCTACTTGAAATACTTCTGTATTGGAAACAAAAGTCGATAATTTAAGAAATTATTGATAAATAAGATATAATTTAAAATGTATAAAAATTGTGTAATTTTTGTATTTTACACAAATATATTATTTATTTTGATTATGTATAAATAAATGTTTAAACTTATAAGTCAAGACAAACACACGTGCTTACCAAGAAAATGAATGCAATGTGCATTTAAATAACTAACTAACACTCGTACATAATGTACCTATGATAAACATTATGTTTTATTCGCGCTACTGAAAAACGCGAAATACACATTAATGACGTACAAAAATCAATTATTGATGGACGAACAATACAGTTCCGACAAATACGATTTCCGTATATAAACGGGCAGGGGTCAGAAGGAAACTAACGTCTGCGTGATAAGTATACACGCGCCATCAGTTTTCTAAATTAATTGTATTATTATTATTATTATCACCATTGTCATCAACGTCATCGTTACATTGTATTATTGTCGTTTTAAAACATGCAAAATCGTATAAGACGCGCATAAAATGTTATTTATTGACCGCGACGGGTCTGTGGATTGTTCTAAATAATATTGTTATGTACACCATTTGTGTATATATATATATATATAAGTTCACTCTCGTCAACGAAATTGCTCGTTTTCTGCTTGTTAAAAAATATTGTTACGCCGCATTATGTGTTGCGATTGGCTATTTTAGGAGTTCCACTAACCGGTGGCATGACTAAAATTTATAATTGGTGTCTTGGTTGTGTTATAATGGGTATAGACATTTTGCAGTCGGAACAACATTATTTTCATCATTTGTTAATTTCGCTGTTTTTGAACATCTGACATTTTTCAGCTACTACGGTACTAACTACGGCTCACGTGACCAGTGCGAACGTTTGTAGGTTTTCAACCAAAGTTGTACGCTTGAATTTAAAATAAAAGTAATTAATACAGGATCCCCGGCACCGGTTGCAGCAACTGATTATAATCCTTTATGTGGTTCATCATATGCATTTAAAAATTAATGTTAAGTTATGAGTTCAAGACGATCGTGTAATGTGCACAGATGAAATTAAATTCCAAACTTTGTTAACTCGTTGAATATCACGTATCATGTTCAAAACTAGCACGATGTGCATGGAACACTGTGCTTAATGTGGACGGATAAACCTTATGCCCGGGTCGTGTGGATGAAAATCAAACACTTTCAAAACTCATTGACTCCGGGTCGACGACATAAATTCGTTTACGTCCAATGTCTATTTGTGAGAACGCGCGTTCGGAGCCAATGTCCTTTTTTTGTTAAAAACGTATTGCATTGACTACATTAATAGTAATGCGCTATTTTGGCTTGATCCTAATACTAACTGCTCGTAAAATTTCGCATGTCAACCATTGCACGCGTATGTTGGTTAGCGTTTGAATCAAATTAGTCCTCAACGGGATATTTTAATACATTTAAATAAAATCAACAATAACGCAACACGCTTTATGATGCGCCCCGCCAACAGGCAGTAATACATTTTCATCTAACCACTTTTGTTTATTTCTACGTATTAATTTCTCGAAATTATCATTTTTTCATAACACGAACAATATGAACTGGTTTTCAAGAAAAATAATGAAATAATTATAATGATAATCGATCGAGTTTACTTAAAATCAACCAGTTTTTTTTTAATTTACAAAGTGAACATTTCACCACAAATAAAATTAAACACGCTGTTATAACTTAATTAACTATGTACCTCAACTAACTTTAATTTTTGAATTGTTAACTTGTCCTGTTTTGATGAAAAGTACATTACTGTATCTGTTGTATAATTTTTATTTTAACGCGTTTGCCGTAAAAATTTAAAAATGAACGCTGACCAATTCAAAATAAATTCCTTTTTAACGCGCATACTTCGGGCTTAAATGTTATCGTGTTTTTCTTTTAGATACGTTAATATAGAGAGAAGGGGAAATTAATCATCGAGTTGTTTTCGGAGTCATGCTCACCACCATGACATATGCCGTCATGTCTGTATTACATTAAAATGTTCTGACCAGACACAATTGAAGTATAATTATGACCGACGACGGCGTCAACGATATTGCCACGGACCGAGACATTTTACTTTGAGCCGCGTTCTTATATGTATACGCACACATATTATATCACTAATTCGTTGCATCATAAGCACAACCTGTTGAAATTGTATTACTTGATCGAGTGCATGCGTGCGTATGTGTATTTGTGTGTATATGACCAATGATATACATTTCGATGGATATAAACGCCTTAGACGTTTGTGCAACATACAGGTCCAGGCTATGAGTATTTTGAATGATTCTGCAAATCTCAATAGGACCGTTATATGATATAATATAAAATATATTTGATTAATGACCGTATGAAATAGATTCCATGAAAAAGCGAAAAAAAAATTTTAATTAAAATTTAAAGCAAATTAAAACATCAATTTTTTTCCATGTTATTCTACCAAATAACACGCGTATAGTTCTGAGGTATGCACTTGTCACCAGAATCTCCGGCCAGATGTGCTTTATGTCAATGTAGTCACCCAGCTAATTAGAAGGGTTGTTCTGTTTATAAAAAACTTACTAAACATACAATCTCGTCGTAAACACTTCATTTCTACTCCAATTTTCATATTAACTTTCCTAAACCCACTTTAAATTCCAATACTGATAAACCATCATATGCCGAAGCAACTTCTCCAACCATAAACATTCCCATTTATCTCCTAATATTGAAACTTTATTTACTTTTTCATTACCGAATTCACTGCCATCATAAAACCCCTCCTGTCACTCCTAACGTCATTATTAAATAAAGGTAAATTGTAATTCCATATATCATTGTACGTACTCCATATTGTTTACCATTTCATTTCATATTCTTATCTAATTACTTAATTATCTATTTTTATTTTATGTTGCAATATTATTCCTAAGCTATAATTGTACTTTATGTTTACCTATTACCTGAATAGCTAACAATCACATCTCAAAAAATTTAAAATAAGACACTTTCTATTGTAAATCTATCTTCCTATATATATATATATAAATATATATATATATATATATATATTGTATTATTGTAATTGTCGAACTATAATAGTTGTATACCGAAGTTCTAAATAATAGAAAAAAAAAAATGTAAGGAATGCTAATCCACTTCAATTATTATTTCATTTTTGTACAATATCTTTATTATTAATTTGTTATATATTATGTCCGTTTGACCTTCACTTGTATCAATACTAGATATATTTTGTATACTTATATTAATTGTTGAGCTGTAATAGTTACTACTGGAAGCTCTTTAAATAAAAAAAAAAAGTTGTTTTTTGTGTGCATTGTGAGAATCGAAATGTATAATGTACGCACTGAGCCTCTGCATGTCGACCGAATCAAAGTGACTTCTCGTCTTAAAAAAATAAAATAAAATAAATTGTCGTATAAATAATGGTCAACGAAATTAATTTCCATGATTTTACTTTCGAACAATCATTTGACCCTGTTTTGTTGTTTTTAGGTAGTAGTTGGATAGCTACAAGTTGACAACATACATTTGAACATTTATAAAATATACTGAATTTGATACAATTTATACACATGTACATGAATTATTTATGCTGTTCATTATTTTTAATTTTGAAGGTTACTCGCTTTCCATATGAAACTATTTCATTTTTTTTCTTTTTTTTTTTATTAAATCATATCTGTATTATTTTTTGAAATATTTTAGCTCATAATAATCGACTGAAAGAAGAAACTATATTTTATTAAAATACATTTTAAATCGCATCATTAGGTATTTAAAATATAATCTTCAATAATATAATTGTATAATTTATTATTTGAATAATACTTAAACTGTACACTGAAATATCGTAGATAATAAATTAATTATTTTAAGACAATGTTTTACAATAAATGTCGATAGCGATCAACTATACTAATATAATATTAGACGCATTTTCTTCCGAACCCAACGATGTTTACAATAACAAAACATTGAAACAATAAGATGTAAATTAATATTACTCGACAAAAAAAACATGAATACGAGTGAGTCTCAAATATCGCACGCCTTATTAATATTTCAATAAAAAAAATATGTTATTATTTTATTATTGTCCAAACGGATATTTTAACAAAACCACGGTCCGTAAAGATTATCGAAATTCATAACAAGTATAATATAATAGTATTTTAAACAGATGAAAAAAAAATTGATTTGCTCTTATTCGGTTAAACCTTCGGCCAGATTTAAAAAGTACAGTTGCATATTCACGATATTCCAAATTAATTATGATTATACACAAGTCCGTGTCGTCCTAAATGATTATAAACAGTTTTCGACTATCATCTTTTAGTCATTTCCAAAATGTAATGATAGCATATAATTATCAAACGACGAAATGCTTCTGTTGTTTATTAAAAACATAGATTGCGTTATAATTAATATATGTGCACGTGTATATACGAATGATAATAATATAAAGAACACCATTAACTTGTCATTAAATGATTTTTTTTTACTTAAGAATATGGTTCAATTTTAAAAAAAAATATAGATATAAATTAAGCGCTTTTATATAATATTAAATCTGTTTTTAATACCTAACATAAGGTGGTAATATTTTCAGAGAAAAACAACTATAGTTTAACCAAAACTTTGTACACAATATTTTAAAAACATATGTTCATGTTTCTACTTAAATATTCATACATCATACCACGATTTCATCTGTACAGCAATAGATTATTCCTAATTCAATACTGCTGTACACCCGTTTAAAATTATATTATTATTATTATTATTAATATTGTTATTATTACGTTGAGTGTGAATGCGGCAGTGCTTGTAGAAAGTTTAAATACTTCAGACCCGCGTGTGGGGCTAATAGGGATCGTATGCATGTTATCGATTAAATATATCAATTTAATTAAACAATCTATTTGATGTAATATATAATACCAATGACGAATACCGTTGGTCGGTCGACTAAGTAATTAATGTCCTTAATCGAACATTTATGATGAGCGATTTCCCCGGTAACGAGATGGTTATTTTTTCACATTTCCAAACACTCTATTTACAGTTAGAATATTCGATAGTTTTCCATTCATCTGTTGTAATATAGAATAATAAGAATAATTGATGGAAATAAGTAAATAAATATACACTATTTAAATTATATATAGACAAAGTTTACATAACTTTTTCGTTTTCAACGTATTCGTAAAAAATTGCTTTGCAATCTGAATGAGAAGTTACTCTTACCGATGACCCTGTTTGTGCATCTTAACTAGCGATGGGAATAATCGAATGAAATAATAGAATCATTAGATTATTATTTTTCGATTAGTAAAATAATGGAATGATCTTAATAATCGAATGATTAGTAATCAAAAAAAAAATAATCGAATGAATTTTTCACTAGAATGATAAAATAATCGAATGGTATTTCTTATCTCACTACCTGTTTACTAAACTGATCGTGAAACTAATGTGGGATTAAGATACACCGGATGTATTCGTTTCAGATGTTCATAAAATAAAAATATATTTAAAATAATTATTTCTGATGAAAAGTGGCAATAATTGTAATAATTGTTTGTAATAAATTGTAATGTTTATTTTCCTTTGTTGTTATTCTAAGATTTAAGTCTAGGGTACTAAATTAAGAATGCGACTGTCCATTATTTTATTATTATTTTATTTAATCAATACTCATTAGTATAATTCCCGGTATCGGTAATCACCACACTAATCGGTATAATACATATGAAATATAAATATTTGGATTGAAAAAGCATTTATATTTTCACACTTATAAATAACCATTTTGATTATTTTTATTAGGGATGTGCTGAACTAGGAATATTGGAAAAACCGAGTACCGATATTTTGTTTTTTACACCTAAAAATACCGAATGTTATATAAATTAATATTATTCGGGATCCGGCACAGAATATTCGGCGGTATTCTGTATGCCTTTCTGGGAAGTTTTGACAACTGAGAGCAGTTTATTAAAGTCAATCAATCAAAATCAAAATACACAATCACAATAAATGGTTTATCTTATCGATCTAAACTCGTAAAATATTACAATTTACAGTGTTGCTAGTTGCTACTTTGGCAGATAAATTTGTCTTCTTATACTGAATAGTGATGAACTGATAACTGATAAGTAATACCTACTGAGTACTGATTAATGCTTAGATCATAATATTATACAAGGTTTTAGTGATTAATGATTATATTATTTGATTTAAAAATTTAAATATCAAGTACTTAAATTGTATTCTTGACCGAATATTAATAAAATACGCCGAATAGCCGAATATAAATTAATCCCCAAATTATGACTGAATGGGTACACACGAATTGCGTACCGAAACAGGTAAACGAACCTTTTTGAATGAATTGCGTCCCGGACGCAATTCGTGTTACCTTTTCATCTACGGTTAGTTATTGTAAGGAGTTCCTAAAGTGATATTGCCATAACAAAGATATGCATTCAGCATTTATTCGTTAAAAAACTCTGCAGATTTTATTTGTACACTTCCATCTAATATCTCCATTTGAATAATTTTTGTGACAACCAAATTTAAAATCATTAACAACTTTTAATGTTTCACCTTTTTCACTTAACATTGTTGACATAATCAGTTCATTTTCTATTTTAATAAAAAGTTTCAACTAATACTATTATCAATAATTAAATTTAATATTGAACACAGTGCATATGATCGCACACCACTCCGAAATAATGTAGGAATTGAATTCTGGTGTCACTAATTTTATTTGTTATATCTGATTTGATCTAATCATTGCATTGGTGTTAACATTATACATTATGCTGTATAGTATACCTATACTATATTACCTTATAATATAGTGTCTCGGTTGTAATACATAGTTATTTATCGATTGGGAAATGGGAAGTCCGTATAGTCTAATATTTTTATCGAAAATATCTATAAGGCAGGAGCTATATACGTCGTTTTCCGCCGCGTTGTCTGTCGAACTAAAAATGCATTGGATTATTTTTTATAAACGCCGCGGAATACGCAGCGTTTGAAACGTGGTGAATACGCCATTTATAGCTCCGGCCTTAAAGTACAAACCACTAAAAACAAGTTTTCATATAACATTATTATTTTTATGTTAAATATTTAATTATTATTATTGTTATTTTTTTTTTAACTTAAAAATATCAAAATCAAAAATAAATTTGAAAACCACTGAAAAGCTCAAAAAAAAATGTTAACTTAAAAGGTGACACGAATTACGTCCGGGACGCAATTCGTTCAAAAAGGTTCGTCTACCTGTTTTGGTACGCAATTCGTGTGCACCGGACCGAATAGGCCGGATACCTAATAACTACCGAATATTTGGTCCTTCCCTAATTTATATGACCAGTTCAAGCAATGCAAATCATTAACCATAAACACTCGATTATTTTTATTTCAACCATTTACTAATCATTTGATTATTATTATTTCAACTAGGTATTTACTAATTATTTGATTATTTAGTTTTTCGACTACTAATTATTTGATTTTTTTTTTCAATTACTAATCATTCGATTATTCGATTATTTTTGTTTTCGATTACTAATCATTCGATTATTAAAATCATTCGATTATTCCCATCACTAATCTTAACCGTGACAGGTCGTAAAAAGCAAATTTCTGCCGACCGATCTCATGCAGTAGCATTCCGATATGGCCTTACCCGAAGACGATGCCAGTGTGCGTGACATAATTATAATTACCGTGATTGCCATGATAGCTTTCGATAACCATAATACTATAATTATGTCTTTATACGAGTAGTAAAATTGGATAACCTAATAATAAGATCACGAGAGTCTTATGAGTGATAAAATTCTTTAGACTAGTCTTTTGTGAGCACCATTTTTTCGTAGTGCAATATTCACGAGACATCGGCAAATTCCAATGTATTAACCCGGTTTACGGCCAAATTATTAAAAAACTAAAAACCTATTAGTATTGTAATTGACGTTTGTTAATTTTTTTAATTTTATTATTAGAAAAAAATAAAAAATGCAACTTGTTACCTAACTTGTTACTGTTAACCCAGTACTTATAGCTTTTACTATTAGTTTTTAAATAAGCAATTGAATTTATTAGTAAAACAGTTGAATTAAAAATAAAATCAATCTAGTCCAAAAGAATGATTGAAATTATTGGGTTAATAAATTATTTAGCATTTCAAAATTTTTTCTCGTTACAGGTTGTCTGACTACAATTCGTCCGACTACAACGGTGTGATGTACATATACTCGGCCGGACATGAGGGCGAAAGTCAGATCGTCATCGACGGTGTCCATCAACATCACCAACTGCAGCATCAGCACCAACAGCACCATCAGCAGCAGCACCAGCAGCAGCAGCAGCAGCAGCAGCAGCACGTTCTCCACCACCACCAACAACAGCAACAGCTTCACTTACTGCAACAGCATCAACATCATATATCGCCGCCGGCCAGCCCGCTGGACGACTGTAGCGGCGGCGGTAGTGAAGGCGGACACGTGATCGTAGAGTCCACGCTGTTAGCGCACCGACTGCAGATGTCCTCCGCCGCGACGCCGACGGCTGCGGCGTCCGGTCGGTCTGCATCGCAAAAGCAACCGATGACTGCGGTGGCGTACACGGCGTCCATGATGACGCCGCCATCGTCGCCGCCCGAAGACGTCGTGAAAGCGGCGGCGGCCGCGGTGAAAAAGAGCGCCGGTTGCGCCACGGTAACTAACCCGCAGCGGCCGACGAAACGCGCAGTCGGCGGCAGCGATCGGCGTGTTCAGCGCGCGAAGAAGACATCGGCCAACCATTCATGCGGTCACCCGGGTTGCGGCAAGACGTACACCAAGAGTTCGCACCTCAAGGCACACCTGCGAACGCATACGGGTGAGAAGCCTTACCAGTGCTACTGGAACGGTTGCGGCTGGAAGTTCGCGCGCTCCGACGAGCTGACCCGGCACTTCCGCAAGCACACCGGTGACCGGCCGTTCAAGTGCAGGTTGTGCGACCGCGCGTTTTCCCGATCCGATCATCTGTCACTGCACATGAAGCGGCACAACGTTTGACCGGACTCGATGACCACTCGGCATTTGTTTCCACAGCATAAACACTAAACTCCTTCTCTCTTTCTCTATCTCTCTCCCTTTAACTCTCTCTCCTTCTCTTTCTCTCTCACTCATCCGACGTGATGGTACGACGCATCTCAGATTGTCTTGGGCAGACGGTTCTGCGTTGTACCGTATATCGTCGCAGGTGTCCTTGTCCATACATGTCGTGCAATCAGCAGCGTCATTTGAGTAAACTCATGTGTTTGCCGCGTTCTAGAGTTCAACTGTTCCAAAATCGGGGCACATCGTCAAAATACAAATGCATCTTTTTAAGGTCATGTTGTAAATGAGAAATTGAGGCATGCACTATCCGGCCACTTGTGTACGCAGTACAAATCATCTTATTTTTGAACCAGTTTGATCTCCCCTTCCATCCATGCTAATAGGCACTTTGGAAAAATGAGCCGCTGAATGGGCAGTCCAATAAGATCTGAACGCCGACTGTCCTACCCAAGGAGCACCAAAATTATGCCACTACGTGCGTTGTCGGCTGCTCGCGAAAATTGATTAAACGTGTTAAATAGTTAAACACGATAATATATGTATATTATAAACAGATGAGCATTCTTCCACGCACATTCTTGTTTTGCACAATGTACAATAGGTATGTAGTGTCGCACCGATACCGCGCACGCGCATACTCGTACGGTAATAAATGTTCTTCGTGTTTTTCAAATGTTATATAAATAATGAACGCGATTGCGGACGTAATGCGTTCTTGTATTGTTATATATGTGTATAATAAAACGTAATTTTTTTCTCGAAAACTTTGTACCATAGTTTTACATAAGTATACATAAATGTAATACACCTATATTCATACGTAGAGAGTATAATAATCGTAAGTTAAGTTTAGTTGTATATGAGTATACAGTAGTAGCAATGTAAGGTTATAGTTATTATGTATACATGCGTATCGCGGTACACCGGTATCAGTCTTACGCGTTTATATTATGCAGTGTGTAGCGCAACATAGCAGCTTATTATTAATACTATTATTATTACATACTATTATGGCAAAGTCGTAATATTATTATGATTATTATAATTGTTGCCGAACTGTATTCGTGAACTCACGTCAACGTTTTATTACTCGGACGCGCACAACGTGTAATGCGTATTATCCACTTTCGATATTGAACCATTGCAATAATTATAGTAATAAAAATAAATTTCGTCCAAGGTGTTCGAACATCACTGTCGCGATACGATCTGGACGTGTGCGGTAAATCGAGGAGTGAAATTTTTTTTTTAAAAAATTATTACTAACTTCCATACATTCAATAATATTATAATACAATTGCAGCAGGAACCGAAAGTAAGATAATTGTTTCGTGACAGCCGAAATCCTGAAAGTACGTGCATCGCGAGTGATATAGTCCATGGACTAGCTCCTCGGACAAGAAGGACCACGTTAGATCGTGGAAAACGCATTTCATTTTTGTGACCATATCCGATGTGCCTAACATACATTGTAGTATGGTTAAAAGTTAAAAGTTTTTTTTTTAACCTTCGAAACGATGTCACGGTAGGGTACGACTATAGGTTACCAGCACATGTGTATCGCGGTCCATCATGTGCTCCGAGCGTACGGTTCTTCGACATCATTACGAATATTCGGGCAAAAATAATGTGTCATTCTATACAGTGGCGCCAAACTACTCTTTATTAGGTAATGGAAACAAAAATTTTAACCACCCACTCACTATTACCAAGACGGCCTCAACAATATTATTTCCATTGGCTATCAATGATCAAAGTTTTATCAAATTCATATTAAGTAATTTCCTACTACCTACTGGCTACCATGCACCGATTTTTCAAAATTATATAGATTCAGAACCCACCCATAATCATAGGTGGTACAAGTACATTACATTAAGTACGTTTACGGCGCCACTGGTTAGGTTAGGTAAGGTTCAATATCAAATGTTCCGCGAACAGCACTCGCTCATACCGTTGCTTACGTTTGAAACATTTTTCACACCATTCTTTGGTTAAAATGTGCCGTATTTTCAACATCATTTATGCCTTTGTACATATACATAGAAAACGTTTTTAACGATTTAACTAATTAAATCCAACTGCAGCGCAACCACTGCCGTCCGAATTAACACCATGGATTTTTCGCATGACCGGTTTTTTTTTTTTTTTTTAATTTTCTTCGTTCACGATAACTGCCATATGATCAGCAACAAGTGATTACAATACAATTAAAACTAAACTTACAGCCACAGTATGATTGACATTTATTTTTCCTAATTATCTATTTTGAAAGTTACAAATGTATACTATTATGTCATTATAATTGAAAGTCTTTTTAATTTCCAAAACTTCATGCGTTATACTCTTATATATTTCACTGCATGCAGATCGAGTGAAGGCAATTTCAAACTGTTAAATTTATAATCAAATGATAATACGTAATTATATGTTATCTCCAATGATGAAAGTCAGTCATTGTCAATGATCCTATACAGTGTTAATAATATCTTATTTCTTAAGTTATTAATTGACTAGTCATTATAGCAGTGGTCTCAAACTCAAATTACCTACGGGCCATATATATTTACTTCACAGGTTCGCGGGCCAAACACTTTTTTTTACTCAGTTTAATAATAAATCTAAAATAAACAAAATAAATTATGGAAAGATGTAATTATTTTATTGATTATAATTCTAACAAAGATGTACATTGTACAGTGTCTTGATTTTTTGTTTAGTAGTAATAATAGTTTCTTTTTATTTTCGAGCTGCACTTGATACTTGACATCTCTTATTTTGTACCAAACTGTCTATATTTGCACAAGAACTTCTGGATGCCAAATGTAGAACAGATTGCAATTTTAAATTGGAAATTTGATTGCGGCTTTTTGATTTATTCAACTTCATGAGGGAAAATAATTGTTCACATACATACGTGCTACCGAACATGGATAATATGTAACAAAAATGTTTTTGCAGTTTTGGATAATTGTTTTCAAGGTATTTAAACAATTCAGGAATTCCAACAGTTTCAAATTTTGTTTTTAAATTAGTATTACATTGCAAATCTATTAATTCTAGTTGGAGATCTTCCCTTACATTTTCAACATTTATGGAAAATGGCTCACTAAAAAGTAAAAAATCGTCTTTATACTTTTGGAAATCTACAAATCTACACTGAAATTCGTCTTTTAGTAATAAAACATGTGAAATAAATTTTTTTCCATCATTATTTTCTGTAGATACCTGTTTTAATGTAGGAAAGTGTACCAAATTATTTGATACAAGTTGAGTTTCCCATAATTTAAGTTTCATAGTAAATTATTGAATCGAATCGCACATATTTGTGATAACTTTATTTTTTCCTTGTAATTGTACGTTAAGAACATTTAGGTGTGTAGTAATATCAACAAGGAAAGCTAAATCTTTAATCCAATCAATATTATTCAGTTCCGAAACAATTTTATTTTTAGATATCATAAAACAATTAATTTCTTTTAATAAATTGAAAAATCTTTGTAGCACTGCTCCACGGCTGAGCCATCTCACTTCACTATGATATATCAAACAACCATACTGAGCATCCATTTCCTCAAGTAGTGCACTAAATTGTCTATTATTCAATGCATGAGATCTAATCCAATTAACAGTTTTAATGTCTATATTCATAACGTGTTCCATTTTCAATTTTTTCGAACATAAAGATTCTTAGTGAATGATGCAGTGAAAACTTTTCAATTCTACACCATAAGTCAAGGCTTTTGATTTTAGTCTAGAAACCAATCCCGTTTTTACACCTAACATTCCGGGAGCACCATCAGTAGTTATACTTGAAAATGTTTTCCAATCTACTTCTAATTAATTAAGACATTTCTCCACACAATTATATAAATCACTTCCTGTTGTAGTGTCAGTCATAGGAATTAAATCTAAGAGCTCTTCTGTTACATTAAAATTATCAAAAACTCCACGGATAAAAATAGCTAACTGTGCTGTATTTGTAATATCGGTACTTTCATCAATAGCAATAGAAAAATTAAAAAAATTCTTACTTTTTTCATGTAATTGTTGTTTAACATTACTTGCCATTTCTTCAATTCTTTGAGCAATAGTATTTCCACTTAAACTTATATTTAAAAATGCTTGTTTTTTTTCGGGACATATAACTTCCACCGCACTAACAATACACTCTTTAATGAACTCGCCATCACTAAACGGTTTTGAAGCACGAGCAATTTTTTCTGCTATAATATAACTACATTTAACTGATTCGATATTTTCTTTTCTTATATTATCAAACAATTTTGTTTGATGTAAAAGACTTTTTTTTAATTCTTCAAATTTTTCTTCACGTAACTTTCCAACAAATTTATCGTAAATCTTACCATGATTAGTGTCGTAATGTCTTTTAATGTTATACTCTTTGATGACTGATACACTTTGTTTACATATTAAACATATAGGAACAGAATTACAACTGGTAAAAAAATATACATAGTCCCATTTTTCTTGAAAAATACGTCCTTCTTAACCGATTTTACGTTTAACACTTGACATTTTATTGAACGAGTAGCGCACAAAACTACATTCACGAACTGAGTATAATAAGAACCCGTACCTACACGTAATACACGTTAAATAATAACACTTATCTTTATAGATTATTTTTATCGCATTGTGCTTATCATGATCGAATTAAATTATTTTAGGAAATCCCTATTACGAATGTTTATATTAAATATAAAATATTTTATAAAACAAAAAAATCAAACAATTTTTGAAGAAATAAATATTTATTGCGGGCCACATCAAAAGGGGTTGCGGGCCGCGTGTTTGAGACCACTGCATTATAGTATGTATTTTAAACGCGAGTGAACATTTCAAAATAATGATCATTTTGTTTTGAAAAGAATAGGAAATAATAATCTTTAAAAAATCGTCAATACAATTTTACATTTAAAAGAAAATGTATTATAATATATAAGTGTAGAAATTCTTCAATCTAATTGCTAAAATAAAAGTCTTAAATAATCGTCCTAAATTATAAATATATATATATATATATAAATCATAATTTAATTAAATATTATATTTTAGCTATCTATATAATAAATATCTTTACTTTCTACATTTAAGATAAACTCTGATTATACATAATGGCGTTACCAAAATATTTAAGTTAATTTAATTTAAATTAGGTGTAAATAAGCTAGTCCGTTTAAATTTGTTTTTCAATTCAATGGTTTTTTAGTGCAAGAAGTGTAAGAAGACGTCTTTGCGACTCTAAACAATCCGGTTTTTATACTTGACTCATATAATAAAAAACGTGTACAACATAATATAATATCTAACATTATGTTATTATAATAATCATCATAAGGCCATTATCGATGTATGAAATCAGTTGCAGTAGTATGAATATTTCAAATCTTTACGTCCATTGTCAAAGTTTAACATAACTTCAACTTAAAATCGTTAGTGTTTAAAATAAATTATTTGAGATAATGTACCTGCATTTGGCTATTTTTGTGAGAAAATGTAAAAAATAAAAAACTTAAATAGCTTTTTGTCATAGATTCGTAAAATTATATCGATTAACCTAAATAACTACTATTATTTTGTAAAATACTAATTATAATCAAAAACGCTTAATCTTAATTAAACGAACAAAACATTTGTATTTGTTATATTTTTTGTTTTATATACGAGAACGTCGTATATATATATAGTTTTTAGTTCTATTCGAAATCAAATTTAACAATGTGATTAGATTTAAATGTTTTAACTTAGTATTTACGATTCTTAGGTGAATAAAATGATCTTATCAATGTTTTTATCATTATTTTCTATTCATTATTTACTAAACCATTGAGAAAAATAATTAAAAAATATATATTTACTGTACTTAATAATATATTGTTCGTGGACTCGTATACATTGCGTGTATGCAATTATACATTTTTTTCCGTTATGTTTGTTACTATGTGTAGTGTTATGGTGAACATTTCTTCCTTCTCTAGACTTAGTGGTGTTAATCATTTATATATAAATATATGTATTGTGTTGTAAACCTGACACGTTTATTTATCAGAAAAAAAATGTTTGCCATTTAATAAAATACTAAGATTATTTTAATTATTATTATAACAATTATTATCATTATTATTTTATTATTATTTTAATTATTATTATTGTATTACATTAAACTTTTACCGTTATGAAAATATTTGTTTTTCATTTACGAAAGGTAACCCGATGCCACCCTATCCATGGGCGTGTATTATATTATTATTACATATATTCCTAAGTACACCGGTACAAACCATACGCACCGTATATACGTTCATGTATTTATGTAATGCGACGGTCGTTCGGAAGAGGCGAGCGTGCGCGACATGTGGGGGCGCGTGCGAGTCATACATCATAATGGTTCGTACACGCGGGTCGGGCAGGGGTTGCGACGGTGTCGGATGGGTTATCAATTAAATTAATATAGTTTCCGTTTTAGGAAACAACGGCGGCTTTCGGGCTCGTGTTCGTAATGATGACGGCACGATTACGGGACGCTGGTCGCGTAATGCACGCGTTAATTAAACGTGTGGGCGTATGGCGGTATTGGCGTTGTGGGCACAGGTGTGCGTGTTGCGGGGAACCAAAGGTGGTTGTTTTGTTATTTGTTTTTTTTTTTTTTTTTGTATACATTTTATTTTCTCGCGCGAACAGTCGGAAAACGTTGTGAAAACACGGCCGCCGGGAAAGTCACAAAATCGTAATAGCAGACACAAATTGCGCATAATGGTTACGACGTATAGCCGAGGTTCGCTGGGCGCCAAAAGTATTGCTGCAAAAGATGGTCACGCGTACAAGTCAGGTAGAAAAAAAAGAACTTGCTACTCGGCGAATGAGAAATAAAATATTTTTTAGTGTAAATAATAAATGACGATTACTTGTTGAGAAAATACGACATAGATGTATGTTACAAACACAATACGATAATACGACAACACGATATGTGATGTGATGGTACCTATTAATAAAAACCAGTAGGTATTGTAAGGTAATATCTACATATTATGTAAATCATTTATTAAAAAAAAGTGATCATATTCGATGTCCAAGAAATATAAAATGTAAAAAATAAATAAAAGTTCTTGTCCGGAGTGTTATGAATAATATGTGCTACGATTTTCAAATTGAATTTATAACGATACATAAATGACGATGTATGTTATCATTAATTACATGCATTCGGAGTATCTCCCGCGTACGTCTCGATTGTGTTATGCACCACAAACAACAGACGTTTTTTTCAGACTCACATTTCGGGTAATCGTTTCGAGAAAAACGATAGGTGCGTTATTGAAATAACACAATCTGCCGGATTTTATTTTGGTACCAAAAAGGTAGTGCGAGAGACTTTCGGTTCCTTTTTTTCTCAGAGCGTCGACGGACATAATTCAGAAATCGCCGCCATACGAAAATGATAATATTTTCAATGGTAGCTCTATATATCAAAAGATTCCAATATAAGAACGTGTTACGTAATTAATAATTGAAGGGTGGAATAACCAGATAGCTCCATTTATTTTTTTAACGTTGAGATTTTTATACATTCTGATTGAGAAAAAAATGGTCATCATTTCTATGTAACAAGATAGATTCGATTATTATTTCGTCCAACATATGCAAAAAGAGCTGTTTGGTTGTTTGTGTTCCGGGCTAGAACATAAAACAAAAAATAAAATCAAGACAGATCCAGTAAAAAATACAAGTTAGAATTTATTTTCAAGATTCAATTATGTTAATAACAAATTCAAATAATTAAAATAAACATTTCACTTTCCTACATTTTTGAGTTCAAAAAATTCTCTCTAGTAAAATTTGAAAAAATCTGAGTTATCTGATCAGACTATTGAACTCTTCAATTGCTATTGCTTTTTGGCATAGTAGGGGCATTATTACAAATTTATATGAAATAAATAGATTTATAATAAGAACATAGGTATATTTTATTTCTAAACCAAATTTTTATATTGCGTCAATAATTAAAATTTTACATAGTATAATTAATAAATTGTTTTAAAAAAATTTATTTTTATTAATCACATATGATAACATGTAGAATATGCAATGAAAACAAATAAATCTGTACAACATTGTGCGTGTGAAGAAAAAATAACCTAAAATATGTAATAAATATTTTTAAATCCTTGTGTGACAATACAAATTTGTGTCGAATCCAATCTCTCACGTCTATTTTCTGGAGAAATATACAAATAAGTAAGGTCTCCTCGAGCCCTGGTGTAATTACGGTTAATAACCATTTAAATAATTTTTATCCGCACGAATGTACATGCAGCGGCTAGTTTGCTTTACGGGGCGCTGTGGGAGCGGTGGTGACTGCGCAAGGACGGTCATCGATCCGTTCGTCGAGCGGCAAATATTCTTTAACGAAGAATGGACAAATAAATAAAATATAAACTGCTCTGCTAAAAAATAACAAACACGACTACTGATGATAATCACCAGGTATAATATTATTGTTGTTATTGCCGCACGGGCGAGTACTTGTGCTTTTCGAGTCACGGGCCGGTGTTTTAAAAATAGGTCATTGCATAAGGAATACACTAGGCCTAAGCATACACGATGCCTCTGTGAACTGCAGCGGGTACCGTGAAAAGACATGGGCAATTTCTGACCGTTGTCATGGCTGCCGCGGCGTCCGGTATAGGTTTATTTATGTATTCAATTTTTTTTTTAGATTCTGAACGGAGTGAAGAATGTATTTTGATTTTACAATGTGTGTTTTTTTTTTTTTTTTTTTTTTTTTTTGTGTCTGTCGACACGTTTTGGGGCAGTAAAAATGCTTCGATTGCCTTATAGAGCAACTTTTCTGAAAGGAAAGTGAATCTATTTGGTACTTTGGGGGTCAAAAGTTAAAAATTTTCAATATTTTTTAAATGCGACGGGAAAAACCATAAAAAAATTTGGGAAAAACTGGAGTTTTTACGCAAAACCAGTTTTCGACATAATCAAATTTTTTATTTTGCTATAACTCAAAAACTAATCAATGTAAATACTTGAAATTTTCACCAAATGTTTAGATTAGCGTTCTCTATACACCATTAAATTTTCAAAGTATTTTGACTTTTATTAAGCTATTTATAGACAATTGAAATTTTCAATTTTTTTAAGTATTTTTTTTTTAAATAACGATAAAATTTTTTTGGCTGCCTAGAAAATCTTGAAAATTTAATACAAGGTTTCTTATAAGTTGTTCCTTAACTGATAAAAAAAAATCTAAAATCGTAAGTCACAATTTTTTTTTATAGGTGCTCAAAGTTCCAATTTATACAAAATATGTAAAAATCACAATAATTTGCAAGTTATTCTGTAGATAAAAATTCATAAAATTTTTTTGTTCATACTTAAGGTTCAAAATTTTAACACTAGGTTATCTATGAGCTACTCTTCAAAAATCTTTAAAAAAATTTCTACCGGACTAAGAGGAAAAAATTGTATGACTGTTTGAAATTTAAATATTTACGAAACTGCATAAAATAGCGATTTATTCTCAGACGATTTTAAATATTTGTTATAATTCAAAAAGTATAAGTCGCAGATTTTTGAAATTTCTGCCAGCTGTTAATATTGGCATTTCCTTTATGTCATATTTTTTTCAAAATATTATATTGATTTTTAAGCCACTTATAGGCATTTAAAATATTCGAATTTTTTACATTTTTTTTTTATAATCGGTGATAAAATAAATTTGGCTCCTACAAAATATTTGAAAATTTAATAGAAGATTCCACAGAAGTAGTTCTTAATGTCATTCAAAATTTATTAAAATCCATAAGCACAATTATTTTTTATAAGCGTTTGAACAGCGAATATTGACATAAAATTACATGTAAAATAAAATATAATGTAGAATGTTCTAGACTGACAAAGATATCGGTTTTTTTTTAAATGCTCTAACTCAAAAACGAAAAACCGCAACAACTTGAAATTTTCACCAAATCTTTATATTGACGTTCTCTATACATGGTTAAGATTTCAAAGTATTTTGACATATTTTGACTTATTTATAGACAATTTAAATTTTCGATTTTTGTTAAATTTTTGTTTTTAAACATCTATAAAATTTAATTGTTTGAGCGAAAACTCTTGAAAATTTTATACTAGGTTTATAATAAGTTAAACTTATCGTAACTAAAAAATATCGGTGATCCGTTAACTCAATTTTTTTTTATAAGCCCTTAATGCTCAAATTTGTATAAAATATGTAAAAATCACGATAATTTGCAAGTTATTTTGTAGATAAAAATTCATAAAATTTTTTCTGTTCATACTTAAGGTTCAAAATTTTAACACTAGGTTATCTATGAGCTACTCTTCAAAAATCTTTAAAAAAATTTCTACCGGACTAAGAGGAAAAAATTGTATGACTGTTTGAAATTTAAATATTTACGAAACTGCATAAAATAGCGATTTATTCTCAGACGATTTTAAATATTTGTTATAATTCAAAAAGTATAAGTCGCAGATTTTTGAAATTTCTGCCAGCTGTTAATATTGGCATTTCCTTTATGTCATATTTTTTTCAAAATATTATATTGATTTTTAAGCCACTTATAGGCATTTAAAATATTCGAATTTTTTACATTTTTTTTTTATAATCGGTGATAAAATAAATTTGGCTCCTACAAAATATTTGAAAATTTAATAGAAGATTCCACAGAAGTAGTTCTTAATGTCATTCAAAATTTATTAAAATCCATAAGCACAATTATTTTTTATAAGCGTTTGAACAGCAAATATTGACATAAAATTACATGTAAAATAAAATATAATGTAGAATGTTCTAGACTGACAAACTATATCGCTGTATGCAACTGCCAACCCATCCTAATTGAAAAATATATTTATCGTTTCAAAATAAAATATACTTTTTACAATGTTTATAAATAACAATGTATTATATCCTAGACAAACATATGAACTCCGTTCAGAATCGTTATTCGTATACAATGATATTTATCATTGCATTCAAATTTAACAAATCCATTATAATAATGACCTATTCTATAAGCGAGGTGCACTCCACCCCTAACTGTACAGCAGAGCGAGGCCCATCCGGTTCTTTTAAATTGTGCTTGAAGTCGATGGAATCCAAGTCCTATGTGAACCACGTGATGGCGCAGAACGTATTATAGCCAATAAGTACCGAGGCCGCGGGACCCGCCACTGATTCACTGGAAGAGGCATACAATCGGTACGTTATCCTTAGATGTTTTCTAAAGTCTGCCAACCCGTATCCGTTAGAGTCCTGGAGATCAAAATAACAAAATAAACGGGAATAAAAACTATATTTCATCACGTTTTTGTTTAAACGTTTTAAAAAATAAATTACATTAAAAATAATGAAACGACCATCATTATCTGTGTTTGATATATCATCTATATCATCATCTGATTATAATCATTAATTGTAACAATTATTTAAAAAATAAAACCAACGTATTAAAATAAAAAACAACAACAATAACACGGCTGTCTGCAGCCTTTTGCGGTCCACTATTTGTCGACCGTTGCTTTGAATCAGTGGTCGGTAACCGACGGCCCGCGTGTCTATTGTATATGGCCCGATTTAAATTCTACAACTATGAAATTTAATTCAATATCATATCAAAATAATCATATTGTACAAATATAATTTAACGTTGAGTTTTTCCTACGGTTATTTTATTAGTCATATTTTATAATGGTAGATATACCTTGACAGTTATTGATAAGATAGAGTACGTGTGTATTTGGGTTATAATCTTAATTTTAGATTATCTCCAGTAACGTTGCGTTTTTCATGCGTATATGTGCTGTTTGCGTCTTGTGTAGTTTTTATAATCAGAGCCTAACTTACGAAATTTGGGGCCTGAGTCTAATTTTTTGATGGGGCCCCAAAATAAATTATTATCTAAATTCTAAATCATCAACTTAAATTATAAATACAGTCTTATTCGCTATATGGAATTTTTATATTCAATCTATTTTAATAGATTATAAAATAATAATAATAATAATAATAATAATTTCATCATAAGTCTAAGTAATTATTTAAAGATGATTAATATAAATAATAGGATGAAATTAAAAAATATAAATATAATTAAAAAAGTGTAGATCATACAGTTGCATTTTTCAACATAGTCAATATAAATAATACAAAAATGTACATGGCTTAGAATTTAATACAACGGGTATTTTCTAGATTTTAGTTCACCAAACTTTTGAATTAAATCTGAAAAATTAAGTGTATTGGTTATTTCCCTTTCAGCAGATATACGAACGAGTGAGTTTAATTTTTCTTGGTAAAGGGACTGTAGTAATTTAATGTAGTTTTAATATTGTATTACATTATTATTATTACTGTTATCGTTGTCATTATTATTATTATTATTATTATTATCATTGTTATATTTGTAGATTCGTCGCGTATACCTGGCCGCCGACCAACCGACTGGATAAAGATATGTCGATATGACCGCTGATAAAACACAGGTTCGGGCGGCATATTTTGCAAATGTAGGTACATTCAGAACCGGGTTGCTCTGATTGGTCCAATTTGAATTGCCGCTATTATTATGATTATTATTATTATTATTATCATTATTTTAATTAAGTATCTAATAATTGTAATGATTATCACATTTATTATTATTATTATTATTATTATTATTACTTTTTTGTCAGGTTATCGTCGTACGTCGTCGGCGACTGCCGCGACCGCAACGATAACGATAACGTTCATTTTATTTTTAATTTCATTTTATTTTACGTGATGAATATAGTCTGGTTTTAACCGTCACGTCGGCCTAATGTAGTCTTGTTATTTTTTTATTTTAAGTTATCGACGAATGTGGTCATCCCCACAGTTTCAGAAGTGAGATTAATGGATCCACGAAAAGCACGTGTATGTTATAATCTATAAGTTTTTTTGCGAATTTTTTTTTTTTTTTGAAAGTGAAGGTTTATTTAAGAAGTTCGAATGCCCATACTCCGTTCTCAAACAAATACGAACAGTATGAACTCAAATAATGAACCGGCGACCGATGGGTCAAAGTCTGTCAGAAACTTTACAAACAATGTTTCTAACGAAACGAATGTGAACGAAATAAATACGTCAAACGAATCAAACACACCGAATGAACTGCCGAATGTAAGTACCACGAATGTAGATACAAACACCTTATTTCACACGCTTATGACGCAAAACACTATGTTAATGGAGTTACTAAAGGTACAACAAACGAATAAATCTCTGAATGAAATAGCGATCGCGCCAGATTTAAATAAATCGATACCAATTTTCAATGGGCAACGGGCGCTCGAGCTCTCGATTGGTTACGAACGGTGAATGGTGTCGCGAACCTTCATCGTTGGCCCGATAACTTTAAGTTACAGTCCGTCCGAACTAACTTGGAAGGGGCTGCCAAACATTGGTTCATGTCACGCGACATCGAAAATTGGGCCGATTTCGAAATGCAGTTCCGCCGAACATTTGTTGGTGTGGTGATGACTGGTGATCGGTGGAATGAAATGTGTCGACGCGTTCAAGTACGGGGAGAAAACGTTCGCGAATACTTCCATGAAAAAGTTTATCTATGTAAGCAAGTAGGAATATCTTTTTGCGAAGTTAAGATGCAAGTTCTCGAAGGGTTATTTTCCAGAGATTTAAGTGTTTATTTGTTAAGCCGCGATCATGACAACGAGGATGCTCTACTAAGCGATATGGTCGAGTACGAACGATTAGATATGTCACGTTTGATGCGTATTCGCCAGTCGACTAGTAATAAAAATGACAATGTAATTAATACACAAAAATCCACATCACGACCAAATTATGTGTCACCGCCAACACCGCCGAAGAAAGAAGACACGAAAACAAGCACGATAGATCGCGAGGGAGGACCGATACTCCGATCTTGTTTCAATTGTGGTTCGAAAACACACATTTCACCTCAATGTCCAAAACCAAGGAGAGAGAAAGGAGCATGCTATGAATGTGGGTCAACGTCTCATCAAAGAGGATCTTGCCCAGAACGTTCGGGACACAACGCCAACAAGACACCAACGGAGAAGTCGCCGGGATTGATGAATATAGACATAGCCGGTGATGGTGATCGACCCGCCGACTACCCGCTGCCGTACGAGGTTCAGTGTCAAATCGATGTTCCGGTTGACGAAAACGAAGTATGCAACATCACATTCAAAGCTGTGGTTGACACAGGTAGCCCCATTAGCCTTCTCAAAAGTGAGTCCGTTCCTAATAATTATTTTGTAATTAAATCCGCGGGTAACAATAATTTCTCCGGAATTAACGGTGCTAAATTGGATGTATTAGGTATTTTTGAAACCGATGTATTAATTAATAATAACGTAATGAATTTTAAATTTTATATTGTACCTAATAATACTATGTCGGCTAGTGCTATTCTTGGTAGGGATCTATTGTCTAAACCGGGATTTAAAATTGAATTCGTGGACGGAATGATTAATATTGTAGATATTAATAGTACCGCGAACGATACTACTCGTAATAATTTCGACGAAATACTATGTATCGATTATGGTAAGCACGAGAATGATCATAATAATCTGAATATAAATCCCGATTTAGACGCAAAAGTAAGAAACGAATTTGTTAACATTTATGACGATGAATACGTCATTATGTCAAAGGGAAACGTAGATTCGCACGACGATAATTTACGATTCAATATGAAAATAGTTTTAAAACATGAACAACCCATTTCATTTCGACCCAGACATTTGTCTTATAGCGAGCTAGGTAATTTACGTAATATTCTCGACGAGTTATTGTCTGAAGGTGTTGTTAGACCAAGTAATAGTCCGTATAGCAGTCCTATCGTGTTGGTCAAAAAGAAGTCTGGAGAATATAGACTGTGTGTAGACTACAGAGAGTTGAATAAAATTACAGTTCGAGATAATTTTCCGACACCCCTGATTGACGATCAATTAGATCAACTGCGAGAAAAAAAGGTATTTACGTCATTGGACCTAAAAAATGGTTTTCATCATGTTCACATGTGCAAGGAATCTATTCCGTTTACGTCATTCGTTACGCCACTAGGACAATACGAGTATTTGAGAATGCCTTTCGGTTTAACTAACTCACCTAGAGTGTTTAGCCGATTTATTCAATTTATTTTTTATGAATTAATCCGTCGTGGTGATTTATTAGTATACTTAGATGACATATTGATAGCTACTTGTAATTATACTGAACATTTTGTAGTATTGAAAGAAGTTTTTCGTTTAGCAGCTAAACACAACTTACAATTTCGTTTAGATAAATGTTTTTTTGGTTTTAAAGAGGTTGAGTACCTCGGGTATTTGGTGAGCGAGCACGGTATACGACCCAGCTTAAAGCACGTCGAAGCAATGCTTGCATACCCTGTCCCGAAAAATCAAAAGCAGGTTAGACAATTTTTGGGACTGGCTAGCTATTTTCGTCGTTTTATCCCGAATTTTTCTACTGTAGCTAAACCATTGCATGACCTTGTAAAGAAAAACACAAATTTTGTTTTTGGGGAAAGCGAACAGAACGTTTTTAATTTTTTGAGTACGGCTTTAACCAAGTCTCCGGTATTAGGTATTTATTCACCCTCCGCAGATACGGAATTACATTGCGATGCTAGTTCGTCAGGTTTCGGTGCTATATTGTTGCAGAAACAGAAAGATAATACATTAAGACCGATTTTCTATTTTAGTCAACGTACTTCCCCCAGCGAGTCGAAATTTCATAGTTTCGAGTTAGAATGTCTTGCCGTTGTATATGCTATTAAACGTTTTCACGTATATTTAGCCGGTATAACATTCAAGGTCATGACTGATTGCGACAGTTTTCGTCTTACATTAAATAAAAGAGAGATAAATCCGCGTATTTCCAGATGGGCACTATTTTTACAGAATTATGATTTCGTTATTTTTCACCGTCCGAACAAAAATATGCAGCACGTCGATGCATTCAGTAGGTGCCACGCTATTCTAATTTTAGAGTCAAACACGTTTGAGCAAATACTGGCCCTTAGGCAAAACACGGACGATGATATTATTAAAATCCGAGACGAATTACAAACAAAGGACAGTAAGTTATTTGAATTACGTAACGGCCTGGTATACCGGAAAGAAAATAAAAATATTAGATTTTACGTCCCAAAGTCTATGGAGGAAAACGTTATTCGTTCATGTCATGACGATATGGCACATGTAGGATTGCTAAAAGTTTGCGAAAATATTTCACGCATATACTGGTTTCCGGACATGAAAAAAAAAGTACGCAGATATATCGATAATTGCTTAAAATGTATCGAATTCACGGTTCCAAGCGGGAAAAAAGAAGGTTTTTTTATGAGTATTGATAAAGGGGATAAACCATTTTTAACAGTACATATTGATCATCTAGGCCCTCTCGAAAAAACGGGAAATAAAAATAAGTTCATTTTAGTCATAATCGATGCTTTCACTAAATTTGTTAAATTGTACCCCTGTCGTACGACCAAAACAGAGCAAGTCATCAAACATTTACGTAGTTATTTTCATACTTATTCTAAGCCACAACGAATAATTAGCGATCGAGGTACTTCGTTTACGTCTGCAGCATTTAAAGTTTTTTTAGAAGCCGAGTCAATAAGTTTAACTCTGGTCGCTGCCGGAACACCGAGAGCCAACGGCCAGGTTGAAATAGTGAATAAATCCGTCGTACCCATGTTAGCCAAATTGACTGAATCTACAAAAAAGTGGGACCAGGTATTGAATAAAGTTGAGTTTGCTATAAACAACACGTTACATAGTTCGACAGGCCATAGTCCAAGTGTGTTATTATTCGGAGTGCATCAGAATGGTGAAGTGAACGACGAGGTGCGGTTAATATTAGAAAAAGAAATAATAACTAGTCCCGTAAATCTTGAGGAGGTGAGGGCGAAGGCAGCCGAGTGTATTAATAAGTCACAGGAAGCAAGTGCAACTCAATATAATTTAAAACGGAAAGCTCCAACTATTTATAAACAAAACGACTACGTAATGGTTACCAACGTAGATGTAACAGTAGGACATAACAAAAAGCTAATCCCTAAGTTCCGAGGACCTTACGTTATAAAAAAAGTTTTAGACCATAACAGATATGTTATTGGTGACATAGACGGTTTCCAGTTAACCCAGCGTCCATTCGAAAGCGTCGTCGGACCCGATCGGTTAAAAATGTGGATCAAGGTTTAACACGTATATAGGTAACGCAATGAGAGTGATGTGAATAATACGTTTCCTTATACATTTTATACTTTTTTTTTATATATATTGTTACAATTTTCTAAGTTTTCTCAGTAATTATTTTATTATATTCAGTTTTGTTGTTATTATATACGTTTATTAATTATGATTTATGTACACTGTACTATTATTTTGTATTACTATTTTTATTTTTATTTTTTTCTTAGTATTTTATTACTACGCCTCTTGTTCGAGACGAACAAAATGTCAGGATTGGCCGAGCTGTAATGATTATCACATTTATTATTATTATTATTACTTTTTTGTCAGGTTATCGTCGTACGTCGTCGGCGACTGCCGCGACCGCAACGATAACGATAACGTTCATTTTATTTTTAATTTCATTTTATTTTACGTGATGAATATAGTCTGGTTTTAACCGTCACGTCGGCCTAATGTAGTCTTGTTATTTTTTTATTTTAAGTTATCGACGAATGTGGTCATCCCTACATAATAGTAATAATAATACAGTATTCATGAAGATACTCGTATATACAGTTACACTGACAGTACTTATATTTTATGCACCCATATTTTAATTATTTAATGATAAGAACGTTATAGGAATACGACTTCAATAACAACGATAATTAGCCTAGTATTATTTACGAACTAAAGTAACTTATATAATAATTGAATAATATAAAAAAAGAAATCCAATTTGAAAATAGTTTTAATTAATTAATTTAATTAATTAAATTTAATTTAATTTAATTTTCAATATATACTATTATAATATATTATGTGTTATAATATAATATGGTTAAATGGTTAATTATATTGTTAATTTTATTTTATAATATTTTAAATGTATTATTAATAACTTTTAATTTTTTAAATTACAGTATAAGAAAAAAAGCAAAACGTTATTATTTATTATCATTAATGGTGAAGATAAACGTAATCTAAATACATCTTTTTAGGTAAATTGTTCAGTTTTATTTAGTGTATTCATATTTATTTAGTTTTTCTAACTAGGTAATTGGATTTATTTTTTTATATTATTCAATTATTATATAAGTTACTTTATTTCGTAAATAATACTAGGCTAATAATCGTTGTTATTGAAACCGTATTCCTGTAACGTTCTATAACGTAAATTATTGATAGGTAGCAAAATAATAATAATATTAATAATGATAGCAGAAATTCAAGTTGGACCAATCAGAGCCACCCGGTTCTGAGTGTACCTACATTTGCAAAATACGCGTCCGGGCGATCGGCGTGGTATCGCGCGAATCATATAATTAGTGTAGTCTCGGATACAGACCGAACTGTATGACTGTCGAAATGTCTAAGATTAACAATATTTTATGTTTATTCCCAAATATAGTTATTTGTTTAATATTAAATATCGTCGGTACCGGCGACGACGTGTTTAGTACAACCCGTTAACTGCGGTGTACAAAAGTTCAGGTGTGGGGTTCATACAGAAATAATTGTGCGGTAAATTAGTCGTGTGCGCACGCTATACTCGATTTAGTTTTTTTTATTATTATTTTTTTTTTATATATACATATATTATATTATATATAAAGCGTTAGTATAACGCAAGTGCGATTTCTTTTTGGTGAACGTAGGCGCAATTCGGGCAAATTATTTGGGTGGGTGCTAAATTTATAAAATCAATACAGACCCGCAGTGGCTTCGCCCCCGTATCCCATTACTACTTGTTATAATTTTTACAGTAATAATATATTACACAACAATTAGTTTGGTACTCAACAGAAAAACAAAATACTTTATAAATTAAATACAATAATATACAACTCAATGCTAATTATTTATTTGTAATTATAATTGCAAACGGTGGTTAGACATAGCAAATATATTTAATATGTCTTCATTTTTGAGACTACCAGAAATATATTTTTCTATATATATTATAGAAGCATTAGAAAACCTATCTTGGTGCATAGATGTGCGTAACCAATTTCTCATTGCAAAAAAAAACCTTTCACATGTGCTTGATGAAATTGGTATAGTGAGAGACAAAGATAATAAAGTATATAAATTTGGATATACTTTTAAACCTACAACTGATTTTATTTCCTCTAAATCAGATTTCAATTTTTTTTCGTGTAAGACAGTTTTTTGCAATCATCATTTCTACATCCACATTTACAAGATCCTAAAAATAAAACAATAGGTATATTTATCTAAATGTAACAAATATAAATTCAATCTTAAGCAATAGAATTTTTACTTTATGTTCGATGAAATATTTACTCTTATCATAGTTCAGTTTATGAAAACTATCAATAGATAAAGCCATTTTTAAACTTTCATGTGAGAATCTTTTTTTAAGTTAGTAACAATGCAATCTATAATTTGATAATAATCAATACAACTCTTACGATAAATATCTGTAATTTCATTTTGCTCATTTTGAACATGACACTCAATGGCCGGATCATTATCTTCGTTAATTTGAACATTTTTTTTTGAGGAAATCTCAGATAGTTTAGAATTTGATAAATCGATATTACTAGCTGGTGTTTTTTTTAAATTAAAAATGCTAAATATATTGTTTTCTTATATTAAATAACTTTACAATTCACAAAACAACTGACAGTTCACACGTAGCTAAATTGAGTAAGAAAGACAAAGACGCAGCGTTACGTAAGTTATGTTGAACGATGTCTCGCAATTGCGATAAGAAGTCATAATACATTTATAACATAATGACATCTCCGTAAATTTCATATTCTAAAAATAGCTAATATGCGATAATAATATTTATACCTGTGTGGCCGGCATACTACTATGATAACAGGTTTTTAAATGGTGGATTTAAGAATGAATATATTTAAAAAATTAGAGGGGGCTTAAATATCACTAGAAGGGTCTAAGCCCCCTCTAGACTCCCCCAAATTGCGCCTATGTTGGTAAATATTATACACATAATATTTCCACCAGTCGTAATATTTCGTACCGTGTGCGAAGACCAAGCTAAAATTAGCTGGGGCTGTCTGACGAAGCGTTGGTGATATTTATCCGATATCAACGAGTGGCTCAGCGGAGCGAGTTGTTTTTCGTGCTATATATATCTAATTACTCGTAGAGTTGAAATTATCGCATGTGCGCGTTGACTGAGAGTAATAAATATGGTGATAGCGATACGACAACACAACACCGACTATGTTTGGCGGATATAACAATGGTGGTGCAGGAATTCGGTCCCGTACACGGCACATTGACAATCGATAAGTGGATCGATAAAGTAGAAGAGTATGCAGTCTTATACGAATGGGACGATTTTGTGGTTCAACATTTCTCGCTGACAAAACTCGCGGGAGTAGCTTGACTGTGGAGGGATAGTTTGCCGAGAAAGAAACGAACGTGATTACAGTGGGTACCATTGTTAAAAGAAAATTTTTTGTCGACAAATGAAGACATCTTGCTAGACGCTCAAAATTTTTATAGGAAATCGGATCAAAACATGATTGAGTATTTCTATGAAAAATTGTCTACATGTAATCGAGCTGGAATGGATGATAATGAAAAAATACAAAGGGTGGTCCGAGGTATTGGAAACGATCGATACCAGGATTATTTGGGTCCACTATCCAATTACAAAAAACCAGCAGATTTATTACCTCACTTGATATCGGCGAGTGATTACATCGAACGCGATAAGGAAAAAAATGAACACAAATCGAACGAAAATCCAGTTGCGAAACATACGCGTACGACGGGAATGAGTAATGCAAACAAAATATCACTGATTTGCTTTCGATGTCGTGTTTCCGACGTGCCCCCCCCCCCCCACTTTCACCCAAACACATCAAACCACTTCAGAAAATTTGCTATTAATTTGCTAGAATTTGCTATGTCATTTTTAGAATTTTCATGCCTCTAGTTTTTCCAGAAAAAAATGTTTTTTACTTGGGGGGCTAACTTCACGGTGGCCCCCCCACTTTCACCCAGACACATCAAACCACTTCAGAAAATTTGTTATTCATTTGCTAGAATTTGCTATGTCGTTTTTAAAAAATTGTTCATGGATTATTGTGTATATAATTACATACATTTGGGTGCAACAACCAGTTATAAGTTGATAACAAATCCTTTTACATATTTATAAATAATTAATATTTTAATTAATAGACTTTTTCATAGTTTATAAATGCTGTAAATTTAGTAATTTTATTTGGTTAAAGTACAGTACTAAATCAAAAAAATTAAATAATAATTTAAAAATAAAAAAAATCTTTTTATGTAAATAATAATTAATAATATTAATAAATAAACGTAGTAACCTATATTATAATAAATCTTTATAAAAACTCTTTTCTATAGTTTTTTAAACATTTTAGTGTGGAATTATATTTTTGTCCTTCGTATTTGAAAACTTAATAATTTTTTTCAAAATGTCATTATGAAGTTCCCATTCTTTCTCTGATCTTCTAATATATGCTACGTAATGTCCAGCACTAAATGCTATAGCCCCGTAAAATATGTAACTAAAATTATTATGTATAATTATTAGTTGAATGAAATTATATCAAGTGTTGAATTTCAACTTGATGAAAATAAATAAATAATATATATATTAGCAGATAACATTTATACTAACCTTTGCGTATTTATTTTGAGATTTACTGGAAAATCTTTCAGATTGAATTGTTGTTTGTCAGTAAATATGTCGGTTTTAATGAACAAATGATACTTTAAGATTCTTAATGAACTGATGACTCCACAACACAATTCTTCTTGGCATTCATTTGTTTTTTCCTCTATGTACTGGATAAGACTTGATTGTTATGAATTAAATCCATTTCCTTTTAATTGCATTATAATTGTTGGGCAACTGTAAGTTTTTCAAATATTTTTACATTGTTTATTTGAACATGTAATGTACTCTTCAGCTGATGGTTCATCTTTGAGTAATTTTGTAATTATAAAGGAAACATTACATTCCATTCTGTGTTAATCAGTTTTATGTTGGTAACATTCAAATCTTCATCGAAAATGCTTTTTAGTAGAACAAATCGTTCAATGTAGGTTTTTTTTGATGCTTTATGTTCAGTTAGTTCTTTACAAAAACGTAACATTTTATTGTTACTTTTGTTAATAAATTCTTTGTATATACTAATATCAATGTATGCCATTACTATTATTGATGAAACTGAATCAAATGGGCATGTATTATGTAATAGATATTTATTTTTGTCATATCGTATTGGTGTAGATAAATTACCATTTATAAATAGAGTATCTAATGATGAACGTGTTGACGGAATACTAATAACTCTTTCGATTTCTGGATGTGAATTCATATATTTAGTTGTTCTTTGTTTTTTATATTGCATTGATACCGGACAAATTATTGTATCCTCTCCATAACCACGTCAATTTCCAAGAGCATTGAGAGAAGAGTCTGAGTTTATTGAAGAATTTAGATCATCATTCGTAGTGAGTGAGTTAGGATCGTTGTTAGAATGCTTATAGACACTATTACTGTTGGTTGGTATTGAAATTATTGAACTTAATGGACTTGCATCGTTTGAATTAGAATCGTTAATATCATTTATAATTAAATCATCTATTAGTGCACGTATGCGTTTGTTATTGGGTTCTGTAGAAATCATGGAGTTATCAGAGGATGAAAACTGATTAATTTTGTTATTTTGTTTCATTAAAGAGTCTCGAATCTGAGAACTTCTTACCAGTTTTGCATTAGATTCGATACTTTTTAAATGAGTTATAATAAATCTATCTACTTTCCTAGGACGAATATCAGATTTGAGAATTTGAGTTTTCAGCTATTTGAAATCGTTTTCAACTACAGCAGAATTTTCATTAGTGTATGGTGATTTAAAAATTGTTTGCATAATATTGGTCCATAAAGGGAAATCTTTACAAATACGTAGTACATGATTGGCTAATTCTGGAAGATAGTATGCCGATAATCGATCACCTTTTACTAATGAATTAATTTTACTTTGCTCATAAATACTGTTTAAATACTGGTTTACATTATTTGAACACAATATTTCACAATTATTGTTTTCTATAATAGTATTATCATCAGTACCTTGTAAATCATCTATTATGCCATTATGTTCAGGCAATCCTTTTATTTTATTCAATATCAATTCTCTATTTTTTTCGGCCGGGGTTTTATTAGAATTTTCTTTTTCGATCCACACATCAGTTTCGCTCAAAAGTACAGTCAGTGTTGCTTCTAAATTAATACTAAACTAAGTAAGAGTATCTGATGATAAGAGAAGCCACAATGCTCTAACATAAAATTCTTTTAGAGAATTATTTCTTACACCAGTGAGACATTTCAATCGGCAAAATATTTTTATAACATGCGCAACATCTGTACGAATAAAACAATATAACAAACATTCTTCGTGACCCATTAATGTCATGAAACAATTTTCTACATAATTACTTATGCTGCTGCCGTTAGAAAAAGCTCTCGAAACTACTCCAAGTATTGCTTTTGAATAGTCAAGACAACTTCATCAGGACTACGAATACCAAACTGCATCCATTCACACAACCATAAAAAAAACGAGTGTCTCATTACAGCATAATTTTTGGCTGCGTTACACTTATATCAAATATTTACCTGATATCTGTTATCATAGATTGAATAATCTTACCGCCAAATTTTAAATATATATTATATTACATTACATTATTGTTATTATTATTAGACCATTTTACAATTTGTTCATGGTCATATATACGGATATTTATTACATTAATTTAGCGTTTATGATGTGCGCATGGCTTATTTTAACGGTACATATTATTATTAGAATTACATTACAATTTTGTGGGCATATTACAATTTATATGATATAGTGTTAGTAATAATTAATATTTAGTGACATAAGATTAATATGGCGTATTACAAAGGCTTGTATGGCATATAACATTATCTTAAATGTTTTTAGTAATAGAAACAAAACAAAAACCAGAGTGGATCCGGTATTATGTTATAATATAGCCCAATGACTTCAATTATTGAATATCCAGAGCATTTTTACATTTATTTGTAGAATGTTTATCAAGATCCATCGAATTTTCAGAGCATTTTCTATTTATTTGTAGAAAGTTTATTAAGATCCCTACTAAGTCCTTAAGGTGTCCTTAAACATAAATTATGATTTTCGAATTTGACTGTGGTAATATTTATATGATAAATCATTTAATTACTAGTAAACAATAAATTATACGTTTTGTAAGTAGTAGTAATAAATACTAATAAAATATTATTATTAATAAAATAGTGATTTATGATAAATACATTTGACGGTTTTATGTTTTTTCTGTGGTTTTAACTTTTATCATTGAATCTACGATAACAGATATCAGGTAAATATTTAATATAAGTGATAACGCAACCAAAAATTATGCTGTAATGAGACACTCGTTAAAAAAATTGTTAGGGTATTTTGTTTCTCTGATAACATTTGTGTTACCGCCATGCTATGTCCGAAACTGATACTTACTACTGCCTCATATAAGAATATATGACTTGATTGTAATCTTAACGATGAACGTTTAAGTTT
This sequence comes from Sipha maydis, assembly GCA_034509805.1. Classification (NCBI taxonomy): domain Eukaryota; kingdom Metazoa; phylum Arthropoda; class Insecta; order Hemiptera; family Aphididae; genus Sipha; species Sipha maydis. The sequence goes on along the minus strand of JASXSY010000693.1, from coordinate 3,779 downwards.
TTTTACTAAAGAACCAGTAGCATCAATTGATAGCTTACAATAGATTTTACAAACTTCTTTATAAATAATAATTTGATGTTGAGTCCAATAATGTACTAAGAATGGATCAATACCAAAAGTATGTATGGACCCCGAATACATAGAATTGTTCTTAAATTCTACAAGAGATAGAACAGAGCATTTGTTCTTTACGCCAATTTCTTTGTCTTTAGATTCTTGTTTAGCTTTACGTAAAATGGTAGTTTTATATAAGTTTGGGGGGGGGGGAAATATTACCAAATTTCATATCAACAACATTTGCACGTCTCCAATTGCAAGCAAGATCGGTTTTTAATGATTGTCCTATTTTTTGACGTTTTATTCCTTTTAACGGCCTTTTTGTCATATGTTGATGTTGAAATCCTTTAGTATACTTTGTTAAAATTGAAACATTTAGTGGTTGTCCTTCGTCAGGTTTAGAATTACTACAACCGAAAAGATATGAACCGCAATCTTTACATTTTGCCTTAAATGTTTTGTAATACTTGTTTTGAGAATTAGAGTAAGCTTTTCCTCTTTTATAAATAAAATTACAAGGAAGTTTATGAGTTTTTAAAAATTCATCATTTATTACACCAGCCCAAACATATGGTGTTAATATTTCATAATTCCTTCGTTTAGATCCCCTTTTACATATAACTGTTTTAGGACATATTAATCTAAATTTATCATATGAGAGAGAAAATTTGAATAATTCTGTACTTGATCTTGTAAATGATCAAGACAGGGAAGACAGGGAATCAGAATTCGGTGGTGGAAATTAATAGGAAACAAAGAGAAGGAGTTTATAAATAAATTAAAAGAAAAAGCTGTGTGGAATGTGGAGGGAGATATAAATGAGGTTTTGGAGAAGGATGGCCACTTGTGTTAAGAACATAGCAAAAGAGGTTGTTGGTTAAACCAAAAGTAGTTTACCAGAAGACAAGCAAACGTGGTGGTGGGATGAGGAGATTCAGAGAGTAGTAGCGAGTAAGAAAAAACAATTTAAGGTACGGCAGAAAAGCAGGAAGAGAGAAGATTGGATAGAGTATAAAAATGTATGTAAAATAGTGAAGAGTGCGGTAAGCAAAGCGAAGTTTAATAGGTATGATGAGTTATATGAGCGACTAGGAACACAGGAAGGAGAAAAAGAAATTTATAGACTGGCGAAGGTGAGAGAAAAGCGATCCAAGGATTTCCAAGATGTCTGGTGTATAAAAAATGCGGATAAGAGAGTTTTTACAAAGGATGAGGATGTGAAAAAAAGATGGAAAGAATATTTTGAGAAATTACTGAACGAGGAGTATCCAAAAGAAGCTTTAGAGAGTATTACATGGAATGAAGGATTGATTGGTCTAGTGGGTGAGGAGGAAGTGAGAGATGCGGTGAAGGCGATGAAAAAGAAAAAAGCGGTAGGACCAGATGGAGTACCTGTAGAGGTGTGGAAAATGTTAGGGGATGTAAGCATTGGGTGGTTGAAAAATCTTTTTAATAAGATACTGATAGAGGGAAAAATGCCAGAAGATTGGAGAAAGAGTTTTATTGTACCAATATTTAAAGGAAAAGGAGACATACAAGAATGTTGGAACTATAGAGGAATAATGCTCATGAATCATAGTATGAAGATCTGGGAAAAGATTATAGAGAAGAGGATAAGAAGTGAAACGTCGATATCAGAAAAGCAGTTTGGTTTTATACCAGGAAAATCAACAATGGAGCTATTATTTTGTGTTAGGCAATTAGTAGAGAAGTACAGAGAAAAGAATAAAAAACTATGCATGGTGTTTATAGATTTAGAAAAGGCGTATGACAGGGTGCCAAGGGAAGTTTTAAGGTGGGCATTAATGAGGAAAAATGTCCCAAAAATGTATGTAAATTTGATCCAGGATATGTATGAAGGGTCGAGTACTAGTGTCAAGAGTCGGTGTGCAGTATCAGAAGGTTTCAGTGTAGGAGTAGGTGTGCACCAGGGGTCAGCTCTAAGCCCCTACCTGTTCTCAGTGGTAATGGATGAGGTTTCAAAGGAGATACAGGGTGAGATACCATGGTGTATGATGTTTGCGGATGATATAGTTCTGATAGGAGAAAACCTGGAAGTTGTCAATAATAGGGTAAATGAGTGGAGGTTAGCCCTCGGATTGAGAATTAGTAGAGATAAAATTAAGTATATAGAGTATGATTTAGAGACCAAGAAGTTGAAGGAATGAGGAGACCACTGACAATAGATGGTGATGTGATAGGTGAAGTTGAGAGCTTTAAATATTTAGGATCTTTTGTTCAAAAGGACGGGAGCTTTGACATGAATGTAAAACATAGGATTAAGTGCGGGTGGATGAAATGGAGAGAAGCATCGGGCGTGTTATGCGATAAGAGAATTCCAATGAGGCTGAATAGTAAATTTTATAAAAGTGTAGTGAGACCAACTATGCTGTAAGGTTCAGAGTGTATGGCTGTTAACAGGAGAATAGAACAAAGTATGAGTGTCGTGGAAATGAGAATGCTTAGATTGGTTGAGTGGAGTGACAAGAGAAGGTTATAGAATAAGGAATGAATACGTGAGAGGTAGTGTTGGTGTAGCGCCAATTGTGGACAAGATGAGAGAAAATAGGCTGAGATGGTTTGGGTATGTGATGAGGCGAGAGGAAACGAATGCGGTAAGAGTGGTTATGAAGATGGACGTTGAAGGGAAAAGAGGAAGAGGAAGACCAAAAAAGAGATGGTTGGAGACTTCGGAGAATGACATGAGGGCTGTCGGTGTATGCAGAGGAGTTGTGATTGACCGAGTAAAGTGGAGGTGTAGGATAAGGGTGGCCGACCCCAAATAGTTGGGAGGAAAGCGAGGCAAATGAAGAAGAAGAAGAAGAAGATCTTGTAAATGATGATGACGATTCTGATGTTGATAGAAATGATTCATTCGTTGTAATTTATTTATCATTTGGCGATAATATAATGGTTTTCTCATTAAAACCTAGCTGCTCCTTTAATTGTGTTTGCCAATTATGTCTATTATGAAACACAGACAAATGCAAGGTTACAAGTGTCATTTTTCCTTCAAGAATGGTTGAAATTTTTTTCCAAATTTTGAAGATGCTTTTTTCAAGGCACTGTTTTCATTAAACAAGTAATTTTTATTTTTTTTAAGAACATTGAAGACAATATCTTGCTCAATTAATGGTTTTCTACCTTTCTTTGATACAATAAGAACTATTTTTTTTTACAAATGTATGTTTTATTATTAATTATGAAAATCGAATTTACGTGTAATCTTTTAAATAATAATTTATATAATATATTATATTGAATATTTATTATTTTATTTTTATTAAATATATTATATGTACTATATTAGATTCTGAACGGAGTGAAGAATGTATTGATTTTACAATGATGTGTGTTTTTTTTTTTTTTTGTGTTTGTCGACACGATTTTTGGCAGTAAAACTGCTTCGATTTGCTTATGTAGCAACTTTTCTGAAAGGAAAGTGAATCTAGTTGGTACTTTGAGGGGTCAAAAATGCTTCGAAAATTTCCAATATTTTTTAAATGCGACGGGAAAAACCATAAAAAAATTTGGGAAAAACGGGAGTTTTTACGCAAAACCAGTTTTCGACATAATCAAATTTTTTATTTTGCTATAACTCAAAAACTAAAATATGTAAATACTTGAAATTTTCACCAAATGTTTAGATTAGCGTTCTCTATACACCATTAAATTTTCAAAGTATTTTGACTTTTATTAAGCTATTTATAGACAATTGAAAT